>CM022874.1:30495325-30507144 GCA_012654025.1 Pachypsylla venusta
CCCCCCCCCCCCGTGAAAAGTCAACATTAAAAAGACATCACAAATCAATCGTCACCAGAATGAAATAACATTTTTCTTCAGTCAACAATAAACACCCGGAAAAATGAAATTTTGCTGATTTTATGATAACCAATAATATATTAGCCCGCAACAACGAAAACAAGCTTCTGCTAAAGATAAAAAGTCGATATCCCCCCCCCCCTCCCTCCCGAATGAAAGTCCTGTGTGTGCCACTGAATCTATCTCCATCAGTGTTATGGAGCAGTAAAAATGTGTTTGTGTAAAAATGGTAGTTTATAATTTTCATCCCGTGGAAAGTCCATATAGGCAATTGCTGAGCAGTAACACATTTAGTCAAATTAAAAGAGGCGTGTAGGAAAAATGTGATTCTACATAAATAATTTATTCCCGAAAAAAGTCCATATAGGCAATTGCTGAGCAGTAACACATTTAGTCAAATTAAAAGAGGCGTGTAGGAAATATGTGATTCTACATAAATAATTTATTCCCGAGAAAGGAATACATAAAATTAATTAATGTGATTCTACATAAATAATTTATTCCCGAGAAAGGAATACATAAAATTCATTTCAATTTTTTTTTAACCAATCTCTAGTTGGAGTAGTTAAATGCTTGCTGTACTAGTGCAGCATGTGGATTTCACCATCCCATGGTGTGATTTCACCATGGGATGGTGAAATCCACCATCCCATGGCTTCTACTTTCTCAATTAGTTAGAAATTTAAGAAGATATTGAAACACCATGACCTTACGGAACCCCTCAGAGAGAGCCTCAGTAGCTCAGTTGGTAGATTCGTAACCAGGACGCTGTTGGTTCGAATCCAAGCATGAACATAAAATTTAACCAGGGAAATTACGTTGTGGCAAGCATATTAACTTAACACAACTAAATTCCTTTATTGAAATTTTTTATTTTATTTTTTGCCTTAACGTCTATTCAAGACGGAGGTTTGAACCTCCATTTGCTGAGAACCTAACAAATCTGCCCACATTGACCTGATTCGGGCTAGATTAGGCAAGGAATAGCAAGTGTCTCTCCACACTCCACAGTTCGAACCTCATTGGTCACAAATTAAGTTAAACCATACTAAACGTTGCTTAACTTCTATGATCTTTCAGGAACTGGTATACAACATTGAATTTTTTTTTTTTTTTTTTTTTTTNTTTTTTTTTTTTTTTTTTTTTTTTTTTTTTTTTTTTTTTTTTTTTTTGAACAGCACTGGACTACACTTCTTGAATGTAGCCACCGAGGGAAACAAACCACGGGCTTAGGTGCCAGTCCTAAGCCCGTGTAAATAAGGAAAGATTTAGCGTTAGGAAGGACAAACCGGACCCAAATGTCTAGGGATGGGTTAGTCATCCACAAGTCGAGTCATGAGTCGACCCACGACTCGACTCACTCACGATTCGAATCATCTTTTTGAAATGAGTGGACTCTTCAAAGAGTCGACTTACGTTGTTCACTGATAAAGATAATAAAGGGAGAAATATTTTTCCGGGTGTTTGTTGTTTACTGAACTGATGTCTTTTTAATGTATTCACCGAAGTTGGGGACGTTTATTTGGTAGATGCCCCTTTTGATAATTGGTTTCATTATGTCTTTCCGATCAAATAAGGTGTTTTTGAAAATTGTTGCTCGATAAGAGTCGAGATCAAGAGTCGACTCATTGAGTCGACTCATATTGGTGAGCGAGTCGAGTCATGTCGACTCACCTACGTGAGTCGAAAAATCCCATCCCTAAAGGACATCCAGACTTTAAAAAAACTGCTTCAAAACCAATGATGATATGTAGATCGTCAGCGAAATGCGAGTTTCTCCCAGTTTCTATGGATACTGTTAGAAACAATCAAGGGTTGAACCGTCATGCGCGGAGATAGAGGAGGGCACGGGGGGCACGTGCCCCCCCAGTTTTTTTAAGCGGGCGGTATTTCTCAAATTTCATTAAACCTAATCACGTAAAAAATTTTAAGAAAAATCAAATTGGGGGTACCAGACAGATACTATTATTTTTTTTTCTGAGCAACTAACCTAACTTAAAAATATGATTAATTGAAAGTAGAAGGTTAATTTTCACGATTAAATGGTGGAAAATACGAGAAAACTCACTTTTAAATGTTTAATTCACAATTTTATTGCTTGTAAATCAACGAAACTTTGGAGAAAGCGCAAGAGTTTTTAGGGAGCGACTTTATGACAAGTTTAATCGAGGCATGGCCGATCAAAACGTTTCCTAACCTCTCGGGGGGGGGGGACGTTCATCTAAACGCTTATATTAATAAAATAAACAAACTTGCACTGGACTTTTTTCATATTGGTACAACTATGTCTGCTTCAGTTCAATATATTCGAATAGTTCAATAAATACGGAAGAAAAAGGTTTTTTTTTCAAAATAAATTAAAATTGAAGTGAATTAATTAATCTCCCACCCCTAAAACGTCCAATTTTTTTGGAGTCTTTTTAAATTATATTAAACCACATTTTAAGTTTGTAACTTGCTCCAAAAAAAAAAATTAATAGTATCTGTCTGGTACCGGAAGAAAAAGGTTTTCTTCAAAATAAATTAAAATTAAAGTGAATTAATTAATTTTCCACCCCTAAAACGTTTAAAAAGCCTTTTTAAATTATATTAAACCACATTTTATGATTGTAACTTGCTCCAAAAAAAGTTAATAGTATCTGTCTGGTACCGAATTGGGAAAGGGTGTTAAAGAAAGACTGATGGGCTATACTTTTTTCCATTTTGTTAGGTAAGAACAAAGTTTCTCCCCAATGAATGAGATTGTCATCGTAACTTCTTGTTTTTATTTATTTTTGGAGTTACAACTTTTATAAGTACTTTGTAATATTGTTTTTCTTACTTTTTGCATGTTTATCCTGTCGATTTCCGGTTTTTTTCTTCTTCTAAGTCACACAAAAACACTTTTTAACAGTCGTCTGGGTTGAGGTGATTTTCAGAGTGCAGAGCTCTGAAAAGTATGAGCAGCATGGGCGTAGGAAGGAGGGGGGCAGGTGGGGGCAGCTGCCCCCCTTAGAAATTCTCGAGAGTATGCAGCACAGAAGGGGCAACTTAAATTCACACTAGATAAAATGTTTTTTGGAAGCAAAAAAGTCATCAAGTACCGAAATACGATAAATGCCACATTTTGTCCCTAATCCAACAGCCCCACTGTGAACAATCAAATGTAAGTAACTGTGGCAAACTTGANAGGGGCAACTTAAATTTACACTAGATAAAATGATTTTTGGAAGCAAAAAAGTCATCAAGTACCGAAATACGATAAATGCCACATTTTGTCCCTAATCCAACAGCCCCATTGTTAGGGGCCCGTGCCCCCCTTCTCAATGGGATAAAATATACCGCGGATCACCATTCATTTGATTTTTCTAAAAAAAAATACGTGATTAGGTATAATGAAATTTAAGAGACACCGCCCGCTTAAAAAAAACTGGGGGGACACGTGCACCTCGTGCCCTCCCCTATATCCGCGCATGGAGGGAAATTTGGGGGTTTGCCTAAAAATGATTTTTTTATTCAGCCTCTTACTGCATAGAAGGCTTCCTAATGATTTATTTTACACTCCCCTTTTTTTACAATTAGTTAAAGACAACCTGCGATACGCCGATGACACGGTTCTGATCACAAAAAGTCAAGCAGAACTTCAAACAATCATGGACAGAGTCATCTAGGGATGTGTTAGTCATACACGAGTCGAGTCATGAGTCGACTCATCTTTTTGAAATGAGTTGACTATTCAAAGAGTCGACTTACGAGTACCTTGTTTTTGTTTTTTTTTAAAAAAGCTCTATGAGAGCTCGTGAGGTTTTCTTCTTNACCCCCCTCCCGACATGAAAATCTCAGCTGCCCCCCCCCTAGGCCAGATGCTGGCTACGCCCTTGATGAGCAGTAGTTGTAAGTTTATGACAACAATTTACAAAACACAGTATTGCATATATAACTTAAACAAACGACACGTGACATGTAATTATTATTTATTTATTTCCCTTTGATTTCTCAGTTTTACACTGCTTTGGCCCCGAAATACTCAAACCTCTTATATAAACTCTAATGTGGAGCCCTTCTTCCAATATGCTCGGGAAGCCCCTGGAACCTTCGTATATTCATGAGCTAAGTTCCCCTTTGAGGTTATGTAAGCCCCTGCACCTAAGCCTCTTATGGGCTTTTTGTGCTTGGAAGGTAGCCTGTTTCCTAGCGAAGGCCTAAGATCTGCGCAAGCTTGATCAGCCTTTTGGCTAGGTATTTTGCGTGAATGTCAAGCCTGAGGTGTAGCTGTCCCATACTTAGTCTCCACGCAATGAGGGAGTTGCAATCAAAGATAACGTGAGAAGCAATCTTGGCATCCTCCCCACAAAGTCTGCACATAACCTGGTCTTGATGGAATCCCATAGTGTGCAGATGTTTTCTCAGTCCACAGTGCCCAGTGATCCGTCCCGTGGCTAGTCTGATGTTTTTGCGACTGAGGGCAAGGATCTCTATAGTAAGGTCCTTGGATAGTCCCTGTAACATAGCCTTGCTGTGTCTCAGGATAACCCTGGAGCCTTAGTCTGCCCCCGAATGAAATTGATATGAATAGGCACCAAGTTTAAAGTCTAGCTATTACCGTTCTCATTTTAAGCAAGATATATGCGAAAAACGCTAAAAAGCAGCATCAAACCTCCAACGGTATATTCGATTTACACCAAAAGCTTATTTTGCCGTTCATGGCATAAAACTGACATACACACCAAGTTTCAAGTCTCTTGCCAAGTGCTTGTCGTTCTTGAGATATCTTGTTCACAGACAGACACACAGACGCACACACGGACCAATGGCAGAAACTCGAGCTTTGGGCTGTGGGGACCGCAAAACGTGTTTTGGCATTGAAAAATCGACATGGAAAATTTCAGACCATTACAATTACAATACTTTTTTATAGGATATAAGGAAAGTAAAAAAAAGTACTTAACATGGCTTATTTTAATGAATGTAACTTTTTTCCTATACCGTTTGAAACTCATTTTATCTAGTGTATATTTCCAGAAATTTTAGGGGGGGGGGGGGCCCCGTGCCCCNGGGGGGGGCGGGCCCTATGGGCCCCCCTTGCGTACGCCCATGCAATAATATATCCTTCTTTTTTATCATGCTTATAACATAAAATATCCACTCTTCTATTGGAGCTTCCACTTGAAGTACAATGAATTTCTTGCTGGATTGTCCATCCTTGTTTAATTAAATGTTTTGTAATAATTTTTCGAATCTCATCATGGCGTGAGTTTCTGAGGAGATCGCCATGATGACGGGAGCCCAAGGGGCGTAGCAAGGGTGGAAACTGTGGGGGTGGGGGTAAAATGTATGAAAATACCGACTCACCACTGCAATTTACCGACTGCATAAATTCATATAGGAATGAAATTAGTAAAATCTTTGTAGGTGTGAATTATCACTGAATTTGATTGTGAGATTGGGGGGTCCCCCCCTAAAATGAAATGGAGATTTAATAGTTCCCATTTTAGTGGTATTTTTTAGATTTTTTATTCTGAATTTTCTCTTCCTATAAAAGTATAGTAAAAATATCCGATTTTATCTCCATGAACCGAAAAATTCAAAATTTTATGGATCCATCAGTCGGCAAATCGCGGATACTTCCGATATTAATGTCGGATTTTTTTAAAAAAAATATCCGATTTTATCTCCATGAACCTAAAATTCAAAATTCTATGGATCCATCAGTCGGCAAATCGCGGATACTTCTATATTAATGTCGGATTTTTTTTAAAATATCCGATTTTATCTCCATGAACCAAAAAATTCAAAATTCTATGGATCCATCAGTCGGCAAATCGCGGATACTTCCGATATTAATGTCGGATTTTTTTATAAAAAATATCCCATTTTATCTCCATGAACCGAAAAATTCATAATTTTATGGATGAAGTATCCGCGATTTGCCGACTGATGGATGTTNTGTTGGAGAATGTGGGGGGGGGGGTGTCACACCCCCCATACCCCCCAGTCGCTACGCCCCTGCCCAAGACATGTGAAAGGGTTTCTCTCTCAGTCCATCTTCTGCATTATGGATAATAGCCATTACTTATATCCTGAATACTTATATCATAAATCGACATGTCCTGTTTGTTCATGCGAAATATCCTACTTTTGAAAATGTTCATCTGGTAATCCTAATATGCAGACATCATCAATCTATTCAGGTCCTAATCGATCTTATCCTATTTGCGTATGGTTTATGATCAGAACACGCTTTGTGCTTCTAGAACGCTCAGCGTGAACTTGGACATGACAAAAAAAAATATTTATTTCTATCTCTCTAAAAAAAAAAACACGCAGTAAAACATGCTTCTCTTACTGAGTCACGTTGATCACACGTTTTTGTTGAATTTCATAAACGTGCATTACAACGCGTACATCAATATGGAAACAACACCCGAACAGTTTAGTATTTTTATTATTCATTGATCATTCAAACTTCAAATGAAGTTCTAACAAAAGGCATAGATTACCAAATCTCGCAGTCTAAAACAATAAAAATAAATATTTCGATCACTCGTAATTTTTATTAACAATTAAAACATTTTTTTATCAATTTCATGAAAAAAAAAAATCAATTAAAATTAAATAAAATAGATAATAATAATATATATTTTTTTTAATGAAAACTAAGTTTTTATTCGAAATCTAGTGGACATCTTAGGAACTAAATATTTTTCCAATTTTTTTTGCGAGTTGAGTGCAGGATTCTTACAGTTTTTCAAATAAAAGATTTTTAATTAATTATTTTATTTTCGGTGAATGTTGTCCTCAACAATATTTAAATTGAATTTTCCAAATAAAAAAAAAATATTTTCAAAAATTATTTTAATTCATTCATTAAATTATAAAAACAGTTATTTTTCAAATTCAGTATTACCTACTTGGTTTTTTTTAACATTTTTTATTGTTTTTTTTTAGTAATTTAAATTTTTTCTTGGTCTTTTTGTAAACGGACTCAATTTAATCTCAGTCCTTTATTTGGTATGGTTACCCAGAATATGATGCTACTGGAGTCTCATTTATCATTGCCATCAAAACCTCCACCTATAATTAAAAATGAAGCAATAATGCAAAGTCGAACGCGACTTGTTCCCGAGAAGAAAATTCTCAACAGAGAGGTAAAAAATATTTATTTCTTTTCTTGAGATTTGATTATCAAAATATGAACTTTTAACAATTAAATCAAGATGATCAGGTTCACGTTAGTGTTTTAGTGATTTATAGAAAAAAATATCTTAATCAAATTTTAAAAAATTATTATCTAAAACAAAATATTGGGCCATAACATATCAAAATTTTACGTTTCTACAACAAACCGCTAAAAAGATAAAAATCATTCTGAAAAAACACAATATTTGGCACCCTGATGGGCCCCCAAAAACTATACAACAAATTTTCTCCATGTCCTAAACATTTATAGATACCAAATTTCGTCAAAATCAAATAACCGCAGGTGTTTGTAATTATATAAAAAAAACTATACAACAAATTTTCTCCATGTCCTAAACATTTATAGATACCAAATTTCGTCAAAATCAAATAACCGCAGGTGTTTGTAATTATATAAAAAAAACACAGATAATGTGACACATGGGTTTATTATTTTACTGAAAAAAATCCCCCCCCCCAAAATTCTGGGGCATAATTAGACTCTTACCATTCTCATTTTTAGATAGGATTAATGAAAACCTCTAAAAAGCGGAAAAAAAATGCCAACAATATATTCGATAGCACCCAAAACTTTCGGTCCACAATTAGAAATCGACACCTTTTCTCAATAAAAGTCTTTTCGGAGGGTTCGAAGCTGGATCTCACCATAACCATTTAACCAATCAATTGACCATGGACCTTTTTCTATCCCTAGAGCTTTCCAAAATTCAAAGACGTTATGGGGAGGGCATTGGTCATTTTGGGACACGCTGTATGTGTATATGAAGTGAAGTAGCCACTGCTTTGTCAGGGGCGGATTTAAAGGGGGCCGGGGGGCGGCCCTCCCTAGGCAAGATCAAGTGTGAATATTTATACAGTAATCTTCCACTAAATAAATTATGGCATAAATATTTTTCTCATTTTGATTTTATAAATACAATCAGAATGATTTTATGAATTCAAATAAAACATTCCAGATATATAACGTCATAACAACGCCCCGCACTCCCCTCGTCAATTGTCTATCTAAAAATAATTGTTATAGTTTTAGTCACTTGTGTATGAAACAGCATTGCAGTTTTAGAGCACAGATTTTCACATTTTGACTCTAATTATTCAAAATTTTCCGAAAGTATCCGCTCCCGAAGTGCCGCACCCCCCTTGAGATATAGCCTTAAATCCGCCCCTGTGCTTTGTTACCTTTGTTTTCGGTCAGCCCCCCCCCTCCCCCCGAAGCAAAATCCTTGTTATGGCCTTGGATTTACTTGAGTGATATCAGTTAGTGTTATCACTCAGTTAATTTCTTTACTTAGAATTATAATAATGATTCATTTGTTTTTGTCTGAGTTTATTACTACCTTTTTGATATGGAATATGCATTGTTTACGTAATCAATTAGGTCACTCGAGACTATCACGTATGTATTTCTACAGAGTGTCTTCATTTGTTTTTGTCTGAGTTTATTTACTAGTTTCTTGATATGGAATATGCGTGATATTACAAACATGCATTGTTTACGTAATCAATTACGCCACTCGAGACCATCACGTATGTATTTCTACAGAGTGTCTTCATTTGTTTTTGTCTGAGTTTATTACTAGCTTCTTGATACGGAATATGTGTGATATTACAAGCATGCATTGTTTACGTAATCAATTAGGTCACTCGAGACCATCACGTATATATTTCTACAGAGTGTCTTCATTTGTTTTTGTCTGACTTTATTACTACCTTCTTGATATGGAATATGCGTGATATCGCAAACATGCATTGTTTACGTAATCAATTAGGTCACTCGAGACCATCACGTATATTTTCTTTTGAGACACGCTGTATATTAAAAACATATGTGATGTAAAAATAAATTTAAATAAACACTCATGAGCTCTTTTCTTTTGAGACACGTTGTATATTAAAAATATATGTGACGTAAAAATAAATTTAAATAAACAATCATGAGCTCTTTTCTTATGAGACATGCTGTATATTAAAAATATATGTGACGTAAAAATAAATTTAAATAAACAATCATGAGCTCTTTTCTTATGAGACACGCTGTATATTAAAAATATATGTGACGTAAAAATAAATTTAAATAAACTATTATTGAGTAAATATAAATTTCTTCCGTTTTGATTAGTTTAGAGCTCTCTTAGTATGGCAGAAGGACTCGTATGGAGGAAGTGATCTTGTCACGGCTCACGCTCACGGCTAAGGATTGGTTACACTAGGATGACCAGAAGCTTTCTCTTTCAAGAGCTCCATAATCCATAACTCACTTGTAGGGATGTCGATATTACATTAATAATGTCGATATTCGAGTTTCGATATATTATCGACATCCCTATCTCTTTGTGAGGAAAATTCATCACCTGGATGACCAGAAGCTTTCTCTTTCAGGAGCTCTATAATCCATAACTCACTTGTAGGGATGTCGATATTACATTAATAATGTCGATATTCGAGTTTCGATATAATCGATATATTATCGACATCCCTATTTCTTTGTGAGGAAAATTCATCACCTGGATGACCAGAAGCTTTCTCTTTCAAGAGCTCCATAATCCATAACTCACTTATAGGGATGTCGATATTACATTAATAATGTCGATATTCGAGTTTCGATATAATCGATATATTATCGACATCCCTATTTCTTTGTGAGGAAAATTCATCACCTGGATGACCAGAAGCTTTCTCTTTCAAGAGCTCTATAATCCATAACTCACTTGTAGGGATGTCGATATTACATTAATAATGTCGATATTCGAGTTTCGATATAATCGATATATTATCGACCTTCCTATTTCTTTGTGAGAAAAAATCATCACATGTTAGAGTGGTGCTGTGTTGTCCGTTCACAATATTTTGCACTGTCCCACCTCTTTCCGACGCCATGTCTCCTCTTCCATCCGTGTTGGTTAATCCTCTGACGTTAGATTCTAGAGGATTACCTATCCATTTTAAACGGAATCTAACCACCGAGGGGAGCCAGCTAGCTTCATTAGGTGACGGTCCTAAGCCCGTGAGTCCAAATTTTGATGCCAGATTTGAAATTACCGCCATTAAAAAGTAAGATTCAATGTCCATTCATTTTGTTCGGTCACACGGAAACCATCAGTCGACGTTGAAAGTTGTCCAAAAAAGAACCTTTTGACTCACGAATTTCGTAAAAAATGTTCCATTTGATCTCAACTACCCACCAAGGGTCCCATTTATAGCCAAACACCCTGTAGAAAGGTTTGGTGTTAGGAAGGGCATCCAGCCTTTAAAAACGTGTGCTCCAAATCAATGATGAGAGGTCATCAGCGAAATGCGAGTGCGATAATATCAATATCGGTAATATCGATATTCTTCTACCGATACGACAAGCCTATTTCACTGCGAGTTTGATAATATCAATATCGGTAATATCGATATTCTTCTACCGATACGGCAACCCTATTTCACTGCGAGTTTGATAATATCAATATCGGTAATATCGATATTCTTTACCGATACGGCAACCCTACTTCACTGCGAGTTCGATAATATCAATATTGGTAATATCGATATTCTTTTACCGAAAGGACAACCCTATTTCACTGCGAGTTCGATAATATCCATATCGGTAATATCGATATTCTTTTACCGATACGACAACCCTATTTCACAGCCAGTTCGATAATATCAATATCGGTAATATCGATATTCTTTTACCGATACGACAACCCTATTTCACTGCCAGTTCGATAATTCAATATCGGTAATATCGATATTCTTTTACCGATACGACAACCCTATTTCACTGCCAGTTCGATAATATCAATATCGGTAATATCGATATTCTTCTACCGATACGACAACACTATTTCACTGCGAGTTCGATAATATCAATATCGGTAATATCGATATTCTTCTACCGATACGGCAACCCTACTTCACTGAGAGTTTTTACCGTACTTTTGAGTATTACAAAATACACAGATTATTAAGAGAATCAGACAATCTAACCTTGCCAGCGTATATGGCACGTTGAATAAACCAGTTTCCGTTAGATCACTGAACTTAAGCAACGTCCAACGAGGTTGTACCGTGTGGGTGTCCACGTGGGTTCGAACCGACATGATGCTGGCTATTTTTACGGCCCAATTCAGGCTGGGTGTGGTCAATGTGGGTAGCCTGGTTTGCAAGGTTCCAACGAATGGAGGGTAAAACCCTTAAACGGGCCCGTTTTACACCCTGCCAGCGCCCTAGGCACAACGAAGAATAGCGCCCCTTTTTATACCCCTGCCAGCTGATTACGCCCCCCCATCAGCCCTACCATAACGCCTATACCCCGTAAATTTAGATTTAGTCTGAAATGCCAGTTTTGGTTCGGGAGGGACTTCAGACTTAATGTCCCTTAACTCTCCTTTACTAATTATCCTGATTCTTTTCGAGAGCCTTCCCATTATCCACCACCTATGGACCCGCCGTGTCCCGGACTGGCAACCGGTAGCCGTGAGGTATCTACTGGCCTCCGGTGGGAATGCGTGTAACATACCTCACGGCATCACGGACCACCCACCCTCCCTTCTTTACATTTGAAGTATTTACATTATTTACAGTATTCGTTTAAT
>CM022874.1:30513461-30531287 GCA_012654025.1 Pachypsylla venusta
GTTCTATTGTATTGTATGCACAGACATGCAATTTTTTTTAAATTGTACTGTAGCCCCCCAGGTCAAATATTCACGGGCCGCTACTGAGGATTTGTCAAGTTCTATATTTATAATTATATCGGTAATTTGGTGTACACATGCCAAAGTTCAAGTCCCTGGCACATGCCGTTCTCTATCCAGGACAACGGTAGATTGGAATTCAATCAAGTTGACAGTCCATGCCTAAAACTGATATGAATAGGCACCAAATTTCATGAAAACCGATAGAGCGGCAAAAATTACTAAGAGTAGATTCGATTTCAAACAAAAGTATCAATCCCATACTTGAAAGTGATATAAATAGGTACGAAATTTTAAGCTAGCTCTTCCCGTTCTCTTTTTAGTCAGGAACCGCCAAAAAGCGGCCGCCTAAAACAGCTAATACAGGATTAAATTTCAACTAAATGAGTCTTTGCGCAATCAATGCATAAAAATAATATGAATTGGCACCAAATTTATATGAATTGGCACCAAAAAAGAGATTGCTCTAGCTCTTTTCGTTCTCTTTTACGCGGAATTAATTAAATTCGCTAAAAAGCGGCAAAAAACGCCAACAATGAGCTCGATTTCAAACAAAAGCTACGTGGTTCGTTCCAGGTTTAAAATTGACAAATATATAAGATTCAAGCCCTTACCGTTCTCACACTGTATTTATGCATGTTGAATGAAATGTATCTACCTGCTGATTGATCTAATTAATTTTATTTATTAGTTGATTTTTTGCTCCAACTACGAGTTCATTTTGTTCTATAATGTTAAATGTTTCTGTCCATTTATGTACCTATGTATTCCCAAAATCTATTCTTGGATCTGATGGGAAAACCTTGTATTTGGAATATTTTAAATGACCACTATCTCTCCTATAGAGTATATTAATTTGGTCAGCAACTCTACCATCAGCAAGAAATAAACAACAAAATTATCTTGGAACTTTGGAAACTTTCTTGTCGTTATTTTTTAACAGAACTTGGACAACTCTTTATCATGTTTAACTTCTTAATTGGACGACTAAATTTATTGTAGCTGAGCTTTAATCTGTTCAGTGGCGTAAGTCACAGGAGCTTTCGTCTTGAGACATTAGTTGGTAATATTGTAACGCGCAAAAGTGCCGTTGAATCTCACCTTGAAATAAGTAAATAGACCATAAATTTTACTTATTTTGCTTTGAAAAACACTACTGTCATTTATGACAGGGATTCACGTACTTATATTAAAGTTACCAATAGGTTATGTAATATAAATTGATTAAATAATATATATTTTTCACTTTTTTAAAAAAAATGGGATATAATCTGCTTCAGTAACATTGGTCACATATCATTCACATGGCAGGGTAGCGGATCAGATAGATTCTGTTGTTACCTATTTTACAATTTCATAAATACTTGTTACCAGTCAGTCATTTTATTTTCAAAAAATACTTTTATTTACAATCTACAATTGTAAAATAAAATAAAATTGTCATAAGCAAATTTATGTTGTAGATATGTTAAAGGTCTTGATCGAGAATATACTCATTAGTATCACTCCAATTTGACTATGCATTACTGATTTCCAAATCAATAGCCATAATGCACTATTTATCAAGGCCCAAAATCAGTGTCTAGCACATGTTATGTGCTTTACCTAACCTACCCCGTATTAAAGTTAAGATAACTCTTTTACAAATCAATTAAAAGGTTTTGGTATTCGCTTAACGAACATTTTGTTTGATAAAGAAAATAAAAAGGAAGATCTGAAAATGAAGTTAATTGATTCTTTTCCCGTCTGAAATACAATTTACAAATTGGTCTGTTGGCAATGAGCAAAGCTTGTTGAAATTTCTAAAAGAAAATTCTGTCCGTGCTGAATGTAAAATAAATAATCATACTCAACTGCTGATTCCAATTTCTATTTTATTTTTCATTCATTTATTTTGGATTTAAAAAATAATAAAAACAAGCTGTCTGCAACCCTCTTGCATGTGCCCATCGCCCACCAATACCCCCAATTCAACTATGTAGTACAGAAGGGCTTTTTATGTTTACATTTCTTTAATGTCCTTTGCAATAAAATACTGGGAAAAAATTACAAGTTCTGGTGTAGCTTGAGTCTGTGTGGATTTAAACGACAATATTTGGGCTATGCTGTAAAAATACCAAAATTATACAAAATGAAAACAGGTATTTCATGACCCTATGAAACAGAAAACTAGCCTAGCGTCAATTATTTGTTATTTATATTCGAGGTGGTCGAAATTATAGCTCTAAAGACCGTTTAACATGATCCAAAATTTGGATCTTCCTTTGATTGGTCGAACGAAGTTCTATTCTTTTTCGTTTTTAAACGTTAGTTCTTTCGGCGATAACTCTCAAACGCTTTGTCTGTACATCTTAACAAGTTTTACTTGAAATGAACATTTTTTATTTTGTTATTATACAAAAGCTAATCAGTAGATTCTTTGTGGCCTATTAGAAAACCAGGGCTGTCATTGTGGTCATGACTCAGCTAGGTAACTAAGTAAAAACCACAGCAATTTACTGTTTTGTAAAGACATTCCTAAAACAGTGCAAGGGGTATACAATACTCCTAAAATAACAAAAAACATAAATGTCAAACCTTGAAATATCTGCACCCAAATAGAATCATCAAACCTTTTGTGACATGGTACGTGTAATCCGTGGTGAAATTCCAGGATGATTTATTTGATGTCAGACTCCCACATAAAATATGCCTACGAGTATTTTGGTTCGCCAAGGTTCTATATTAATTTTCATTGTTTTTTTCACTTTCCCGGTTTGAGTTGATAAAATAATAGTAATTTCACAACGACTGTCCCAAATTTGGCGAAATTGAACGAAATATTAGTCTTATCCCGCAAACGGTTGGACTATGTTGCGGTCTGATAATTTATGTGAAGTCTCAAATATGGTTCAATTCCAGTTGATAGCCCTTATTACTTTGACATAAAAAATTTGGAATAACTTAAACACATAATATTCGACTCTTATATAAATTAAGAAGATAAACACTGTTAATCCGAATTAGCTAATTACCCCGAAAAAGATTTCCCACCGTATTTTATATCACCTACAACAATATAATATGAATATATATCTAGGCTTAAGCTAACTTTTTTCTTTGTCAGATAAAGCGCTTTAACTTCTTCTAAAATAGACGAATTTTAACAAAAGCGCACAACCTTTTCCCTCAACAAACAAAGTGTGTATAATAATATATCAAGAGTCACATGTAACGAGGTTGACTTGTTACAGCTTTTCGCAATTTACAATTCTTTAAAATAATACAATCGTATTGACTTAGTGAGGTAAAAAACTTTTCCTCACAAAATTAAACTTTCCTCCCTCCCCTCGTACACAATAACTTTTTCCTTGCTTATTTATCTTAGTTATGATTCCACAAAGTTTTTGTAGGATATGGATAACCTTATTTATCATTCCACATTGAAAAGATTCCACTTAAGGACACAGCATATTCATCTAAAGTTTAGGTGGGATATCGATAACCTTATTCTTGCTTACTTATCACTCCATATTGACAAGATTCCACTTAAAGACACATCCTATTCATCTAAAGTTTTGGTAGGATATCGATATCCT
This sequence comes from Pachypsylla venusta, assembly GCA_012654025.1. Taxonomy (NCBI): domain Eukaryota; kingdom Metazoa; phylum Arthropoda; class Insecta; order Hemiptera; family Aphalaridae; genus Pachypsylla; species Pachypsylla venusta. Next base: position 30,517,100 of record CM022874.1, read on the forward strand.
TTTTCTTGCTTATTTATCACTCCATATTGACAACATTCCACTTAAAGACACTCCTTATTGATCTAAAGTTTTGATAAGATGTCGATAACCTTTTTCTTGCTTATTTATCACTCCATTCTAAAATTTTGGTAAGATATCGATAACCTTTTTCCTTGCTTATTGATCACTCCACATTGACGAGATTCCACTTAAAGACACATCCTATTCATCTAAAATTTTGGTAGGATATCGACAACCTTTTTCCTTGCTTATATATCACTCCATATAGACAAGATTCCACTTAAAGACATACCCTATACGTCTAAAGTTTTGGTAAGATATCGATAACCTTTTTCCTTGCTTATTTATCACTCCACATTGACAAGATTCCACTTAAAGACACATCCTATTCATCTAAAGTTTTGGTAGGATATCGATATCGATTACTTTTTTCCTTGCTTATTGATCACTCCACATTGACAAGATTCCACTTAAAGACACATCCTATTCATCTAAAGTTTTGGTAGGATATCGATTACTTTTTTCCTTGCTTATTGATCACTCCATATTAACAAGATTCCACTTAAAGGCACACTCTACTCATCTAAAGTTTTGGTAGGATATCGACTGTTATTTTTATTCTTTACGCTTTTTATACCCAAGGAGGGTACACCTACATAACTCATATCAATGCAAAACGAGATTAAATTATTTTTTAGTCAGCTACTTTTCTAAAGAAAACTGTAAAATCCCTCTGGAAATGACGGAGCAAATGGCAGTTGTTTCGTGCGGTTATTGTGTTACTTTCTCTTGCTAATCTCATGGCTTTAAATGATTCTTAATGATTCATGGTTTTGGTGATCGGGATCGAAATGTCATTTTCCGGATCCATGTTCTTCAAATTTCTGTCCTACCAACTGAAGACTTCGAACTGAAGACATAAATACTTGACTGATTTGAGGTATTACACTCTAGGTATTATCACTTTTATTCCGAAGAAAAATCCATGATTGGGCGGGTTTGATCAGAGATCCGTTTGAACAAAGTATCGAATGAGTCTATTGTGTGTAGAATTTCACTTAGAATTTGAATATGAAATAAAAAAATAGGGGTTCTATTTAAAAATCGAAAGTTGGTGTCTGATTACTCAGCTTTTCGACACCCTGTAGAATTTTTAATTACACCAAAAAATAGATTAATTTGTGTTAAAACTACATTTCAAGTCTCTATCTTTAGCCGTTAAAATCAGTCCCGGACTTATCGAACACTCTGTATATTGAAAATGTCATTTTTGAGGGGATGAGGAGCATATATTCTCCCTTATTTGTCCCCTCTTGATATGAGAACTTTCCTGAAAAGAAGCCGATTATGGAGTTAAAAATCTAAATTCGAATAATTTGTTGTACCTGGTAGAGGTAGGCGGGAATATGAGAGGGAGATGAAGAAAAAACAGTGTCCAATGAAAAGATCAACAGAAAATATTTAAAATAATTTGTTGAAGTAAATGAAGCAAAAGGTGAAGCGAGGATGGTACAATGTATAGAGTAAAACCACACCAAAATAATATGTTGAAGTAAATGAAGCAAAAAGTGAAGCAATGATGGTACAATGTATAGAATAAACCTGCACTAAAATAATATGTTGAAGTAAATGAAGCAAAAGTTAAAGCAAGGATGGTACAATGTATACAATAAACCTGCACTAAAATCATATGTTGAAGTAAATGAAGCAAAAGGTGAAGCAAGGATATATAGAATAAACCTGCACTAAAATAATATGTTGCAGTAAATGAAGCAAAAGAAGAAGCAAGGATGGTACAATGTATAGAATAAACCTAAACTAAAATAATATGTTGAAGTAAATGAAGCAAAAGGTGAAGCAAGGATGGTACAATGTATAGAATAAACCTAAACTAAAATAATATGTTGCAGTAAATGAAGAAAAGGTGAAGCAAGGATGGTACAATGTATAGAATAAGCCTAAACTAAAATAATATGTTGAAATAAATGAAGCAAGGATGGTATAATTGTAAAAAAAGTTTATGAAGTTTAGGTTTATTCTGTACAATGTATAGAATAAACATAAACTAAAATAATATGTTGCAATAAATGAAGCAAAAGGTGAAGCAAGGATGGTACAATGTATAGAATAAACCTANATGGTACAATGTATAAAATAAAACCACACTATAAAGGAAGACACTACACTACACTTTTCGGCCTTTAAAAATCTATTTGCACAATTTTGCAATATTCTATTTGGTTTTTTATTTGAAACGAAACCCTTTTTAATTTAATTTTTTATTATTCAAGACTTTTAATCTTCAGTTTGAAAATAAGATCACGTTCCATTGTTTGATTTGAAGCTCCCAGAAAAGGTTCTTTCTTTCTGTGAGAAGTTACAGCTTGAGTTGTTCGATCTGTAATGTTTTTATTCGAACCAAAACATTTACGATAAGCCAAGAATTAAGACAAAAAAAATATCAATAACGAAAAAAATCGAGAGTTGGACTAGAAAATTCCAGCAGACAACTCCCACCAGATTCATAAGTCAAAATTTTGATCACCATATCCTAAGGATAAATGCTAGGTACCTGAAACTTTCTTGCTTGAGTTTTTATACTGTCGCCACAAAGTTTAGGATATCGGGCCGTAATTGTGTGAAAATGGACGACAAATTCGAAAACGTTTTAACATTTTTTAGTGCTAAGAGTTTATTTACCTGGGGTTCAATCCCATGATTTTTGAGAGCGGGTTTAATCTCATACATTTTCGATATCTGCTATCGTTTGGGTTGTGGTATTAGATCAAACAACCGTATCAGACACATACATAAAAAAAACATGGCTACACCCAGATTTCGGATTTATATTTAGATGATAATGTTCAAAGTAATTATTACACACCATCAGATGTCAAATAAAAAAAAATAAAAAAGTTTTTTCGTAAATTACGTTAATTGCTCTTTGTAGTAAATGAAGGAATTTATCAATTTATGTATCTAGAACATTCTTTCGCAATTGATAGGATAACTTTAAAATCATTAAAAGAGACAAAAAAACTGTTCGGACAATAAATCGCTAATAATATGCAAAAGGCAATAGCACTGCATAATTTATACCTAAGGTCATCCGATTTTAATCACTGCAATTGCAAACGAGGACACTTAAGCACAGACCCAACGAGAGATGGGATTTCCTCACAGGCCGGGATTTTCTCAAATGCCGGGAGCGATTAAGGGATTTTTTTTTAAAATTCTTTGTTAAAATATAATTTTATTCGACTATTACATTTTGGTCGGGATATGCTAGATTAGGGGTCGGCACACTTTTCAAATTGCGGGCGCTTTTAATCAATGCAAAACAACTCCATGCGCACATACCAATTTTCAGGGCAAAGATGCAATGGGCAATGATACAATAGGTACCTTACTACATATGTACAATTCCTTTCAAGGGAATCATTGTTAGAAATTCCTCCTTTGAAGAATAATCTTCGAACGCCATTCTTATCATAACAGCCTACATAATCTTCAACATCCAGGGATTCATCGATTTCAAGAGAATAGCAAACACATCTCCTAATATAATTTGACAGTTGATCTCGCAAATCTTGTGCTATATTTTGAATTTCATAATAAAATAGGACATATAAAATCGAAAATTTAGTAATACTTACCAACTATAAGTTTTGAGTGATAACAAAATCAAAATTATACCCAATTTATCAATTTCAAACTTACGCATGACGTTGAGTATGCATGCCAGATGTGATGTATTTGGCTGATAGAACAGCTGCTTTAGAGCTGTGCGCATGCGCAGCCAAGTTGATGATGAGAAGCGAAGAAAAGTCAACACAATCTGTATCAATTGACTAAACGTGAAATTACGTCCACATTTTGAGTGACTTGAGTGTAGTAATATAACTAACCACTGCAACAAAAGGGGACTGATGTGAAAATAGCCAACAGATCTCAGAAGCTTCTTAACCTAATAAATCGAAGCCTACGAATAAGCAGTATCCGTCAGTATCATACAATGATGATAGTTCCCCTTAAGCAATTAGGCCCCGTATTTTCTTTCTACTGCCCTGATTGAGCATGAGGAACTATTTATTTAGACAGTAGTAACATAAATGACAAATATTGTTTTTTCAACACTTAGGTCAAAAGTATTTTAAATTAAAAAGAGAGCATTAAATAACTTTAGACACTAAGGTGACAAGTGTATAAATTGCCCGCATGCCTAAGTGACCTCGGATAGAATAGATAGGTATGTCCACTTAGCCAGTGTTTTCAGAAATATTATTCAAGTGTCTAATAAAATTTACTTTCATCATTTTAGTGTTCCTTGATGCACTCAGACGTCCTTGTTGCACTCAGTGTTCCTTGATGCACTCAGACGTCCTTGTTGCACTCAGTGTTCCTTGATGCACTCAGACTCATTGTAGTAGACCTTTTTATTGGACAATATTTTTAAAACTGTAATGGGGGCCTGTGAGATCAGAATGAGCATGATTTATTAGTTTCTTAAATATGTTAAAGTGAAACAAAAAAATGAATGCTCGGACCTACTATCAACCTCAAAACTTGTAATTGCAAAAAAGTGTTCATGTTCAAAGATTAAACAAACGTAAAGTAACAAAATGTCATCAAAATACTAAAATTATTTACAAAAGTTATATTTTTTATTTTCAATTTTTGTTGTGCTATCTTCTGTAAATGCTGCTTACAATGGAAACTTCATAAAATAATATTCTCAGAAAAATAAAAGAATATCAAGAGTTTTTTTTTAATAAAAAGGATAAGAGGCCCGAACGCAGGCTAGGTAGAGGTATCTTATAAAAATAGATGTATGTATATAATAATATACAGAATGCACTGAAAGTCGAAAAAATCTGGCATGGACACGACTCTCCTATAAAGTATTGTCAAAGGCTGACATTTTTATTGTCGAATTTTTAATGACAGTTCTGAGCTCCGCTAAGCTCCAATATTATGTTTCAGCCATTGTTTTGTGTGTGAGTGTCTGTTTTGGAACAAAATATCTAACAGATGGGAGATAAGATTCGTGAAAATCATCAAAAAAAGGTAAAAAAAACATAAGCAGAGATTTGAGGCAAAAGTATCGTGCACCACATAAAATACCGTTCCATTTTTACGCATAAGAACTCGTCGTTAGTGAGCCAATCCGTTTCTTCATCTGTCCATCTATAATCGTTCGATGTCCAATTATTTTATACTCCTGATTCCCGATGTGGCCATTGTTCAATTGTTGTTCAGGTTCATTGATAATCCATCCCTCTCTTCATAGATCTTTCCATTGTTACCAGAACTATTTTCCAAATGGCTGAATTAACGAAGGGAAGTCTAGTTTTAACTGACTATACTATCTATACATTTTTCGTTAAACGCCTTGTCCGATTTTAATTAATCTTGGCATTGATATTCATTGCTTACATGGAATCAACTGATTATTTTTGATGGAGGGACATCCGGGAAATCGTGGTTGCCATTTTATCTGAGTGATATCTAAAGTTCACTGAAATAATAGTTATCGCTATGCGCTATGATGTTAATTACGTATAATAAATTGGTAAATTTAAAATTTTATCAAATTCTAACACGAATCCGTGAATTTCGGAGACGTTTGGTGGTTTGGTCGATGTGTTGATACTTTATATGTATATTTGTATATCCTACATATCCCCGTATTATGTTTGCATTCAAGTAAGTAGATGTACAGCATAGGTAGGTATAAGTAAATCCTCTGGGAGGTACTTCACTTGTGAGTACTGTCTTAATCAAGTGAGGAAGTGAGTACAGAATGAGGAACGACGATATGTACTACATTTGAGTATAACAAAGGAATCTCTTTTATTCAATTATTTCATTAAAAGTGAAAAAAAAAAATTAAGTGTCACATGAGACAAGTACTGTAATATAATTAAATCAAACATGTTAATAGGAATGCATTGCCACATGTACAGTGCACACTCATAACCATTAGAGAAATGGGTGTGCCATTCAAATTGACGGAATTTATTTTGTGAATAAAGACAACATCGATCAAAATTATTTGTTCTTTCGCTGTAGATGGTTCCCACGGGATCAATCAGCCTATTATGCCGTTTTCGACATTTTCTATTTTTTTTTCTTCAGGTTTTCACGATCGAATCCGTCTAGTTATTCGAGGATCCGTACACAAACCCGGACGATTGCATAGGACATTCAAAATCACTTTTTTTAATTTTTTTAAAACCAGGCGCGGGAAGGAAATAATCGACAGTTAGTATGGAAGCAAAGTTAATGCCAAAAAAAAAAAAAAAAAAAAAAAAAAAAAAAAAAAAAAAAAAACACTACTGGTTATTGAATAAGGCCGAACCGTAAGAGATGTCAAAAAATTTTGGTTCTTATACCTGCTATGGCATTTTCAGAAGGATTTCTACAACCAAAGGAAAGGATAATACGTTGCGGGCACCAGCTAGTAAGCAGATAAGAGGAAGATATGTTAACCTCTCTAACGCTTCAAACATATCGTTGCTATATGGTGAGACAAGTTTCACAATGGTTGTTTGATAGGTTAACCGCTCTAACACTTCAAACATATCGTTGCTATATGGTGAGACAAGTTTTACAATGGCTGTTTGATAGATGTTGGGTTTATTTTGGTACGGGGACCATTTTTTTTTTATATATATAAATAAACCAATACCCTATTTACGCTCTAACGCTTCAAACATATCGTTGCTATATGGTGAGATAAGTTCACAATGGTTGTTTGTGCTTTCAATACGAGATACTTCTAGCTTTCAGATCTCGTTTTATCTTCAAACCTTATCAAACATATATTGTATCCACAAAACCAGCTTGCCTATTTATTCCTACACCTACGCTGAGTTATGCTACATTTAATGGAATCTTGAAATTTTACCAAAAAACAATTTTTCCCCCCATAGCCGTCCTACCTAGAAAGCTAACTTTCCCCAACAGTGATAAGTCCTGTTGTAATACTTGCTTTTGAAATTTTTTTCCTTTATTGAGAAAAGTAAGTTTCCGTCTTAAAAAGTTATACTTTTAATACCTGTCTGGCGAAAAGTTGCTAGAGGGTGGCTCAAGAGCAATGATCAATATCTCGAAAACAGTTTTGAATTTAGATAGAGAAAAAAAGTTTTCCCTTTCAAGGGAAACATTTTCTAGAGGTTTTCATATAGTTAACAAACAGGTGACAATGGAAAATTATTGCAACAGAGCGGTGTTCATATTTTGGGGACTTTCGGGGAAGGCTCTAAGAGATTCAACTTTAAAATCCCATCTACCCTTTATGTATTTCCTTTTTTGGAAATCAAAACAAAATGAAATTATATACTAAATACTTACTGCCATGGCCACTCATACTTCAGTCAGTATTTAGCCTTAACAATGCTTTGTCTCCATTAATTTCGATTTTCTACATCCTCTTCTAATAGGCCACATGCTACCATGTCTTTCTGGACTTTAATCTGAGATCAGTATTCAAAACAAGGCCGGAGCTATTCTATACCGCAGCTCTTTGCATTTGCCAAGAGAAAAGATCAAAACTGTTACATCTTTCAGTTGAAGTTGATCTTTTGTATAAATTTGCGTTACGTAGCACTAAAAAAAAAATTAAAAAAAAGAAAAGTTTTCTTTTTCGAAATAACGCAACACGTGTTTCAGGATATTCTTGGAAATTTGAACAACCGTTCTCAAAATATTGTGACCCGCTTCTTTACTTGAGACGCCGTGTATAATAACAATCTAGAAAAAGGCGCCTTAAAAGGATATTGTATGTTAATTCGGTCAAACACCCCCAAAAATAATCATCAATTTATAATCGAAACAATTTATTATCCAGGAAAGTTTCGTATACCCAGTACCTCAGCTTTTTTTTTTTTTTTTTTTTTTTTTTTTTTTTNTTATATATATATATATAAAAGTTATGCCCCGGAACCGCTTTCGCATTACTTCAGGGAGACAGCAAACATGCTGCTTTTTAACAGGCAATATGTCACATTTTCAGAACATGTTAAATATTCTGCATTTGAGTAGCGAATATTATTACATTGACAAAATATTAGACAAGATTTTTTTTTGCTTAACGTCTCTTTAACATCTATTGGTCATACGGTTTTACAGTCCATTCGCTGAAAAACTACAAACCAGCTAACCACATTGACATCACCCAGCTTGGGTTAGGCCGGAAAAATAGCCAATATCACGATGGCTAGACCCTACAATACCCACAACCCCCTAAAAACTCGATGGCAACGTACAACGTTGGTGAACTTCAGTGATCTAACGAGAACTGTTGTATAGTGCCGACTGTAGACAAGATTTGATATAACGATACACGATGGTTCTGTGTAAGAGACAGAAATGGTTATTGTGTGTACTGTTAGAGGGAAGCTGGGCTATAATTATGTCAAACCTAGTAAACCTAATCAAAACTTTATCCCAAGTATCTGTAAAGAAGGGACATCCAGTCTCGGCCGAGCTAAGAGTGCTAACTGCTGTCATGTCAAACATAGCCAGGATCATAAACAAATGAGGTCATACTGCCAGAGATGAGAGTTGGCAGTAGTATAAAGACCAAAAACCTATGGTTGTCCGTTTTGGAAGACAAGACCATACAGGCAGATAGTGCCGAACTGATCCAACCATTATTAGATCTGATTGTGTTATTACATCAAAATTGCCACAAGTGTATCCACCAACCAATAGCCGTATCACAGTTCACAGTGTTGTGTAAATATACAATTATTAATCAAGCAGGAGAGAACTGGGAAAGTCTTTGACATTATTTACTTCTAAATCCATAAATCAAGCAGAGCGCTTGTTTTGTTAATACCAAGAAAAACTAAATGAGCGTGCCATACATACCAACACAACATACATCATGATGCTCACACAGTTTGAGCTCTTGTACAATCATGTTAGCTCGTAAACAAAGATTTCACAAGAAAAAGTTCCATGAGGAATGACAAAACGACAAATATCGAATCTTTAACGATGACGAATGTGAGGTCTAATTTAGAACCTCGATTTCACTTTAAACGACTATCCGTTCGAACGACTTGTTAGATTTTGATGTCACTTGGAATTGACCTTCATTAAGTTCATAAAATTAGCTGATTTTGTGCCTTATTGGACATTCGAGCGTAAAAGCAGACCAAAATTTGAGGGTGTAATACAGTTCACAGAACTTACTTTAATTTTAATTTTATTTCGCAAATTCAGCACTACAGAAAGCAATGCCTTGCATAGTCTATCTAAAAGGAGATAATTAAATATACCAACAATAACATAAATATTTTATTTTGACATGGACTTTATTGTTCTGAGAAGGGAAAGGTCATGTGCAGATAAGGAAATGATAATACTGACACATAAAAATAAAAATTGTCAACATTTCCAAATACAATTTTAAGGAAAACATCAAGAAAAAGTCAGATTTAAAAATATAATTTTAATATTTAATGATGCTGTCTTTTCGATAAGTAGCTTTAGTTCAGTGTCATAGTAGTGCCTAAACTTTAAGGCGAATCAAAATTATTCACAAAATATTCCGAGAATGTTACTAAAAGTCTTCACACTACATGACTACGAGAACAAACTGAAAACACATAGGTCAAGGCAAAATGAAGATGAAAACATCAGTTTCCAGTGCATGGATTTTTTCATTTCATTCCAAATGATTGAAAGACAAACATTTAAAATAAACAAAGCTACTTCTGTAAAAAGTAACAATTATTTCTGTAAATTGTAGATCTCACTTGGTAAAAATGGTCTCCGTGAGGTCCCCGTTGGCCTAAAAGCTAAAAAAAAAAAAAAATATGAACATAATAAAAAATAGATTCTTAAAGTAGATAACACATTAATGTATCAATAACTCTTTCGGACCAAAGCCTTACATTCGTGAGGGTTAGTAATATACGTATTAAATACCTGCAAGAAAATAGCAAAGAAGCGAAAATAGCACTTTTGATGTTCTAAAGCCAAATGTGAAAAAATGGTTTTGGTAGGTGGGAGATAAGAAACATAAAATGAAATTTAATAAATAAATTGTGCTAAGTTGCGCCCTTATTACCAAAAGACATAACAATAACAACTATCTACGATTTCGAAGAAAATTGTGCTTCACTGGAAATGTAAAGAGTAATAAGTTGTATTTAAGGGCAACTTATTTAGACACATTTTGTTCATGCCGTTTTTCAGTACTCAAGATCGGCTATATCGGTCTCCGGTACGATTCGATTAACATTGTGAAGGTCAACGGTTGGCGACGCCTTATATGATTTTGGTGAAACGACATGTATTACGTTCATAGAATTGACCGATTAGCTTTTGACTGTCACACCAGGTGTCATATTTCTACCACTTAATTCTAAAACTACTATAATGAAAACGATGATTTTACCGAAAACATAAGTTCATGTAGGTACTTCATGAAATAGTGCATAAAGGAAAAATAAATTGTATACCTACTTGAAATTATGAAAATTTCAAGTAGGTATACGATTATTTTGTGGTTCAGCTTCTTTATTGTACCTATCTTATCCCTCTCTGACAGTAACCGCCGAAAAATTCATATTATTAAATTTGAAGGGGATTTATCAAAAGAGATGGTTGCATTGGTTCAGTAAGATGTCTCCACGTAATCAAAATGAACTTTGATCTTACGGGTATATGCACAAAAGCTTACAAAATCAAAATTTAATTTTTTGAGTTCAAAAAACATTGCTGTTAGTATAAGGGAGTATCTGTTGTGTGTTCTTTTCGTAGAGGTGACTTATAAAAGACGGGCGCTTTAATCTTCTAACCTTTTGTCTTCAAATAAATTTATACGACCTATTTTTTCTCACGCACCCAAACATTTTTATGAAAAACTTATACTTTGATGTCACATTATCTACACTTGAAAGAAATTTATTGGTTTATGTATTTCTTGATCTTTTGTGATCGCAACTCGAACCTCATGAGAATAAAAAAGTTTACTTCAAACAACGAATAACCTCCACATACACATTCTTTGTGCCCCCATATTTTTCAAAATTTGACTTCTAAATCCAAAAATCAGCTTACTCCTGACTTTCTCCGCCTTTTGTTTTTTGAAGTTGTACTTCCTTAGGCGCGTTATGAATAAATGATGAGATTAAAATTTTATTTTTCTGGAGATTTTTTTCAACCACGACGCGTTTGTTTCACCCACGAAACTGTATGCATTCTGAAACTACTAATCCGATTGCAATGAATTTTCACAGTTGATCGGTGCATTCCTGGGAAGATTTTTGTCTAGGTCCCATCCCTCTAATGTTAAGCTAAACAATAGATGGGTGACAGGAAAAAATTTCACGTTTTTCGACGTAAATGACATTTTTTCTCTATCAACTCAAAGCGAGTATGTTTTAGGTGACATCTTACTCCTTCATTTAGGACATATTTTGCAACTTTAATGTTAAGCTACACCGAGTAGGGACAAACAATGGATGTGTGGCAGCAAAAATGTTTTTCGACCTAAATGATACTATTTCTTGAAATTTGTCGCGACGATCTATCAACACAAAGCGAGAAAGTTGGCAGCATTTTTGTCTAGGTCCCATCCCTCTAATGTTAAGCTACACCGAGTAGGGGCAAAATAATGGATGGGTGACCGCCAAAAAAGTCACGTTTTTCGGCCTAAATGACATTTTTTCCCGAAATTGTCGCGACGACCTATTAACTCAAAGCGAGAAAGTTGGGAAGATTTTTGTCAAAGTCCCATCCCTCTAATGTTAAGCTACACCGAGTAGGGACAAATAATGGATGGGTAACAGCAAAAAAATTCACGTTTTCGACCTGAATTATATTTTTTCTTGAAATTTGTCGCGACGATCTATCAACTCAAAGCGAGAAAGTTAGTAGTATTTTTGTGTAGGTCCCATCCCTCTAATGTTAAGCTACACCGAGTAGGGACAAACAATGGATGGGTGACAGAAAAAAGTTCAGGTTTTTCGAAATAAATGACATTCTTTCTCGAAATTTGTCGCGACAACATATCAACTCAAAGCGAGAAAGTTGGGAAATTTTTTGTCTAAGTCCCATCCCTCTAATGTTAAGCTACACTGAGTAGAGACAAACATTGGATGGGTGACAGCAAAAAAGTTCTCTTTTTTCTCGAAATTTGTCGCAACGACTTATAAACTCAAAGCGATTTGGGAAGATTTTTGTCCAGGTCCATCCCTCTAATGTTAAGCTATACCGAGTAGAGACAAACATTGGATGGGTGACAGAAAAAAAGTTCACGTTTTTCTCGAAATTTGTCGCGATGACTTATCAACTCAAAGCTAGAAAGTTGGGAAGATTTTTGTCTAGGTCCCATCCCTCTAATGCTAAGCTACACCAAGTAGAGACAAACATTGGGTGGGTGACAGCAAAAAAGTTCACGTTTTTCTCGAAATTTTTCGCGACGACTTATCAACTCAAAGCGAGAAAGTTGGGAAGACTTTTGTCTAGGTCCCATCCCTCTAATGTTATTTTTTTCCAAATCCACTGACATCGGCATTTCAAATCGAATGAGAAATTATCAAATTTAAATTTTCAAAAATTACGCACTTTTGATTTTCAGAAATAACCTATGCTTTATTTTTCCTCTTTAAAAGTGACATTGCGTTATGTGTGTTACCATGTCACCCGTATACTTACTTCTTGACAATAATATAATCAGGGATACGGGTCTTCAACAGAGGAGGGAACAATCAAGGTTTAAAATATCAATATGACGTACAGAGTAGAAAAAAATATTAAAGAAAGAAAAGCACGCAACTAACCCTTTGATAAATGACTTCAATGAATTAGTTCAAATTTGCTAAATAATTCTACAAGAAAAATGATATTTTTTCTTCTTGAAAGCTGGGCGGGTGTTGAAGACAATCCCTATCTGTTTGTGATTAGTATCAGAAAAATGGGAATAAAACAAGTTAACAGCCTCAGTAGCTCAGTTGGTTGAGGCGATGGATTTGTAACCAAGAGGCTGTTGGTTCGAATCCAACTCCATCCCCCCTCTTCGACACAAGATTGGAAGTAGAATCTTTAGAAGATGGCGCCTATTAAAAATATATACATATGTATANAAAAAAAAAAAAAAAAAAAAAAAAAAAAAAATGGAGGAAGACATCAGGAAATAATTTGGGGGAATAACATAAATTTTTAAGAAATTTTGTCTCAAATAACAAATAATATAAAAAGATGCACCAGGGCCTTCGTCTACTCCGACATTTTTTTTTTATTAATAATAATAATTATTTTATTAAATAATCATACATATAAATAAATACAGAGGCTTTTCCTAAGGTAATTTACTTAGCTTCTAAGAGGTTACTGAGATAAAATCAAATAGGTAAGGAACATAATTACTTATTCATTAGTACTTACTTTTTCTCCAAACAAAACGTCTATAAATGATCATGGTTATCGGGCGCCCCCCTTGGGGGTGCCACCCCGCTTCCTACTCTCTGTTTCGGCTAAGTTTAAGCTAAAAGTACAAAGCGTTGACCTTGAAAGTGTTCATATCCTGATAAAATAAATAATAATATATTGAAAAAGGTAAGCTTCGAATGAAGCTTAAAATGGTAGTGCGTTCAATGGTTTTAAATTTCTATTCCCGGAGGTATACAAATAGTATCTGTGTGCCTAAATTCTACACTACTCAAAACAAAATAAGGACCATTTTCATATGATATAAACGTTTTTTTTTTTTTTTTTTGAGCCATAGATATTTTCGAGCCATAGATCAGATCGGAATATCCAAGTTTTTATGCGCATAAAGTGATCAAACCTAATATTACCTTTCGCACGGTTAATATATACATCAAAATAGCTTTCCCATCGTTCCTCCTCTGTAGAACAAATTACTTGAACAATTTAGTGGAATTCATAGGATAGATATTTGTTGGAGGATCTTCAACCCCCCCCCCCCCCTATTGCTTTGACCGAACCAGGGTGGCGATTTTTGGGATAAATATGACTATAGAAAAAATAAATGGTACGGAAAACCGTACTAGACTTTCTCTTCCTTTATCATTCCATCAGACTACCACCGAATGCAGATTTTGTTCTTCTAAAGTTTTAAGGTTTTTAGTTATATATTTTAGTTATTGTTATATTTCTATTTTCTGTTGATGTTGACCATTCTTTTAAAAAGATTTTGCAGCCT
>CM022874.1:30532843-30567009 GCA_012654025.1 Pachypsylla venusta
TGCAAAATCTTTTTAAAATAATGGTCAACATCTACAGAAAATAGAAATATAACAATAACTAAAAAACTTAAAACTTTAGAAGAACAACATCTGCATTCGGTGGTAGTCTGATGGAATGATTAAGGAAGAGAAAGTCTAGTACGGTTTTCCGTACCATTTATTTTTTTTTAATTTGGCTTAACGTCTCTTTAACATCTATCGCTCATTCAAATAGGGGGTTTTACCGTCTATTCGCTGCAAACTTGCAAACCAGCTACTCACATTGAGCTCGCCCAGCATGGATTGGGCCAGAAAATGGCCAGCATCACGGGGGTGCAAACCCATGTGGAAACCCACATGGTACAACCTCGCTGGACGTTGCTTAACTTTAGTGATCTAACGGGAACTGGTGTATTCAACGTGCCATAGACGCTGGCTATCTAAGAAGTATACATTAGTCAGTATGACTTCCTAATGTCGTTCAATGGATTTTCTCCATTTTTAAGATCATGTCCAGAGTGCCCGATCAACACAAAAGTGGTATGGTATAATTTCTTTGTAGCACACTCTCGTGAGCGTTCCACAATTTTAGAGCGTTCATCACAGCGCACATTTTACCCCTGCAATGGTACCACTTCCTGTCGCATATACCTTAATTTTGCAATTGTCCATGGAGCTAAGTGCACCCCGTAATATCTTCAGACACGGAATCGTCGGCGATTGAATCCGGGTTTCCTGGGTGTAATTCCAGTCTGATGACCACGGAAACTGAAATGGACTAAACGAATTTGAATACTACAATTATTCCATAAACGTCAATTTCTATGGGGTCTCGTGGTGGCTACTTTATATGAGAGAAAGTGAAGTCCACAGTTCAGAGAACTACTTGTGGCCACAATTGTGTTTTATCAATAGCAGTATGTACAATACATAGGTACTGCTATTGATAAAAGAGCACGTTCGGTTAGCTTCAAGCATAGGGTAACTTGTATTCTAATACACAGGGCCGGATTAACCATTAGGCAGAATAGGGAGTTGCCAGGGGCCCCCGAAAAATGAAAAAAACTTTGAAATCAAACAGTTCCAAACTTACGTTAACTCCAGATACACTGATGCACAAAAAACTCATAGTCATTTGTATAAGATTCTCATGAAAGATCAATTAGCAAATGTATTTCCTAACACAGAAATAGCTCTTCGGATATTTTTAACATTGATGATCACAAATTGTTCTACCAAACGATCCTTCTCGCAATTAAAAAGAATCAAAGTTGCTGAAAGAGCTACAACGCAAGAGCGACTAAACATGTTAGGTATACTTTGCATTGAGTCAGATTTATTGAAGAAAATTGAGATTGATGATATAATTGATGAATTTGCCGAAAACAAATGTAGAAAACGACATGTTTAAAATGTAGATGGTAATTTTATTGATATTATTACGTTTTGACAGTAAAATTTTTATGAAAGCTCTAAGTTTTTATTTTAATCGAAAAAGAAGGAAAGGAAGTGAAAAAAAGGGCCCCCAAATTGATGGTTGCCTAGGGCCCCGTTGAGGGTTAATCCGGCCCTGTTAATACATGTCAACACTGCTTGAGGATTCAATTTGACTAATACAAGTAAAGTAATGTATTTACTATACATAGGTATTATACAATACTTGGTAATTAAAGGTATGTTTGGGTGTGAGGTGTGACAGGTTAATATCCTGTCCCATATTTTTTCACCAGGAAGAAAAAGGTAGTCGTCATTTTATTTGTTTTTTTATCATGGATAATGACACTATACAATCATTACAGATTTACATGTGCATGTGTAAAATAATTTCATTGTAAAAGATAAAACACATCCCTGAATTTGAAACAAAGTAGGGATTAAATTGTAACACATGTTCCACACAAGGATGTAATCCTTTGGGTATTCAAAAATGTGTTATCAAAATTAGAGGTATTTATTTTCGTGTTACACAATTAATATTCTGTATCATGTAAGTAAATACCTGATGATTTTGATGTTACACAATTCATGTTCTGTATCATATAAGTAAATACCTGATGATTTTGATGTTAAACAATTCATGTTCCGTATCATATAAGTAAATACCTGATAATTTTGATGTTACACAATTCATGTTCTGTATCATATAAGTAAATACCTGATGATTTTGATGTTAAACAATTCATGTTCCGTATCATATAAGTAAATACCTGATAATTTTGATGTTACACAGTTTATGTTCTGTATCATATAAGTAAATACCTGATGATTTTGATGTTACCCAGTTTATGTTCTGTATCATATAAATAAATACCTGATGATTTCGATGTTACACAAATCATGTTCCGTATCATATAAGTAAATACCTGATGATTTTGATGTTACACAGTTTATGTTTTGTATCATATAAGTAAATACCTGATGATTTCGATGTTACACAATTCATGTTCCGTATCATATAAGTAAATACCTGATGATTTTGATGTTACACAATTCATGTTCTGTATCATATAAGTAAATACCTGATGCGATACCCCGCCATTCTAGATTTTCCAATATTCACGCCTAACGGCACAAGTGTAATCTGTGCCTTTTAACACCTAGCGCTTCACGATTTGTCCCCAAAGACCGTTAAATGATCAAATGGCATGTGTAATAGAATGTAGATGTTCCCATTGCACATCTGGAGATCTTCCCATTGCACTTTTATATCTGTGATATTTCGTTGATAAAACGTCCCACTCAATAAATGATGCTCGAGTTGGAATAGTGTTTGGTTTCAAGTGGGCCTTTTGGCTTGGACTTCAGATAACTCCACAGAATATAATCCGAAGGAGTTAAATTACAGGATCGTAGTGACCAATTTACCAAAACGGAGATGACACGCCCGGAGAAAAAATTGAGCAATAGCGTTGTTACACTTGTTTCTGATTTTGAGCTCTCAAATTATGTGAGACACAATGGCAAGGTCCTCAAATATTGCGTTGCTATTGAAACCTCCTTTATATCACGGACTCACATCAAAAACACAGATTAACACTTATGCCGTGTGTATAATTGAGTTTTATTTTTATGTAATCAGCTTCTTGTCTACTTGTTCACTAGTATCTTTCTTTTTCGTTAACGGTTAAACAGATTGGCAACCCGTTTTTTGATTTATAATGTAATAGTAAACTAGAATTTATACACAGATAGATGTAACATATTAAGAGAGTCACAAATGAAGTATTAGAGGTCGCAGTGACAAAAGGCTTATACAGCCCGTATACCAAAACAATAAAAGTAACGATTACATGCAGATTATGACTAAGCAATGTGTGACGTCTTATATTGAAGATATTATATCGAATGCGCTTGAACTATTGAGTGAGGCAAATAATACCTTTAATGATTCCTTTGTTTGGAGTTTATTGAGAATTATCTCTCTTCTAGAAGGTCGAGAATTAGAGATTGTTCAGGAAATAATAAAAATACATTCTACAAAAAAGGAATCATTACTTAGTATGTAGTTCTGCGGACTAAAGATCTCACCCATTTACAATGGCGAACATGTTGCCCTGCTGACACAATAGTGAACCTAATAAATATCCATAGCACGTTTCATCAATATCAAACATGTTGTTAGAGAAATATCGTGTGGACAAAATGTAAAACTATCAAATATCTCTTTTTAGAAATTTAAAAGAAAATGAAGTATTTTGTGATTTATTTGCGATCGGCACTGAAATTAGTTATTCCAAGTTGAATTTGAGTTTTTTAATAAACTTATGCAATCATTACTGCGTCTATGTGAGATAAAATTCTCAATTTTGGGTAAAAATTAAGGTACTACCCCAATAAAAACAACGAATTCGGGCAGGTTTAAATCCGTACGCCAAACCTCAACGTTCCTTTACTTCAGTGATTTGATGGAAACTGGTGAGTATTTAACATAAATATAAGGATCAAGCAAAATAAATGCTATATAATAGTCAGAAAAGATAAAGCTAAAAAATTAATTGGTATTCACAATTAATTGGTATTCGGAAAAATAGAATTACAAATTTAGAATTGCGTTTTCTGTTCATCCCCAAATCAGTAGATAGTGTGGTAGAATTGGATAGGTCAATAAAAGTCTTATTCGTAACAAGAGTACTTTTGAATTTCATCACAAAGGTCCATATCGTAAAGAGTACCTATTAGATACAATCTTCAGTCAACCTTAATAATATTTTTGTTATACGAAAATTGTTCTGTGAGAAGATTGCCCGAACCTAATATGCAATATTATAAAGTTACTGTGGAAAATTTCCCCTGACTTTGCAATAAATATTTCTTTAAAACACTGTTTTGACTCTCTTTTTTCTGGAGAAAATTTATTACCGCTTAAACTTTTGTAATTTAAAGATTTATCTACATTTTTAAATTGTATGAAAAAAATGTTTGACTTTTTTCAAAATGTACAAATACCTTCCTACTTGGGAATTTTTCCATTTAATTCTGATTTTTAATCATTTTTGGTAATCATCTTATTTTGTACAACTATGTTCACTAAGCCTACATATCGTCGGACTAATTAACAAACTTCGTAAGCCACATTTCTTAAATATTATAAGAGGAAGAAAAAAACAGTATTCTCAGTGGAAAAATGTCCTATAATGACAAAATCGTTGTGTTGAGAATTCCTTATACTCGTATGTACCAAATTTGGTCAAAATTGGACGTATTTCCACCCGGTAGGACATTTTTTTTCTCCTGTAAAATTTACAAAATATGGCTTGCATATCAAAGGTATCGCCTTTGATCAAAGGCGATATTGTAATGGTTATTTAACGTTTTTTTCTAATTTCTGTAAAAAACTGCAGAAATTAAATAATTGAAAGAGAAAATCTCAGTATCTGGTAATTTTAGCTCAGTTTTTCGTATTTGATTAATTAAAAAATAACTGTTATCGTAAAGATGCAAGCTCTATCACTATATTCACTATAGACAGTATGTCTATATTCACTATAGACATTTTCAGTCACTGCTGAACGCTTTCGAGTTGTGCCGGTCATGTCCATTCACTGCCTCGGAGTAGGGTTCAACGCACAATAAACGTTATTCAAGTTAAATGATCACAACATACTATGCCATAATCTATCTATATATATAAAAGTGAATGTCTGTTTGTTTGTTTGTTTATTTATTTATTTGTTTGTTTATTTATTTGTTTGTTTGTTTGTTTGTTCGCTTATAACTTACGAACTACAGCTCGGAATTGCACGAAACTTTGCACACTTATTTGTTTTTACCCGGGGATTGTCCGGCCATTTTAGTTAAGGCCGATTTTATGGCCGATTTTCCAATTTCTTCCTCAAAATTTTCCGAATTTTGGCCAATATCTTAAGATTTGTCGCGACAACATATCAACTCAAAGCGAGAAAGTTTTAGGTAACATCTTTATCCTTCATTTAGGACATATTTTGCAAAATTGTGACTAGCCATTCGAGGGTTACAAGTTCGAATCCGGGATCGGGCACAATAAAATTTTGACAATACTCATTGTTTAGCCAAAACGGTAAGAGATATAGAAAAATTGATGGGAATGAACCCCCCCAAAACCATAGCCTGAGACCCCAGAAAAATGATCACAGTTCAAAAATATGCAACCGTTTTCGAGTTACGGCCGATTTTCCGATTTTTGTATGGGAAATCATAGAATACTATAAGAAACGGTAATAGATATAGAACATTTGATAGGAATGGCCCCCCCCCCAAAAAAAAACAAAGACTGGGAGCCCAGAAAAAATATCAGAGTTGAAAGCCCTCCAACCGTTTTCGAGTTACGGCCGATTTTCCAATTTTTGTATGGAAATTAAAATTTTTGTTTGATTTAAATAAAATTATGTACAAAAGCGGTTAGTGCAATGCCGATATAACTTAATAGAATTGAACACCAAGTTTGTTGGGTAGAACGTGTTGGGAGTAGTATTGGGTTAGGTTCCAAAAAAAATAAAATGCGTGTTGAAGTCTGCTGAGTTTAGGCTGGGTCTGCGACCCAGCCTAACCTTGCGCAGACTTCAACACGCATTTTATTTTTTTTGGAACCTAACCCAATACTACTCCCAACACGTTCTACACAGCTTAACAACCCGTTACTACTCCCCATGTTCTACATATAGGTTAACAAACGTGTATGTAATATGTATTCTATGTGCATACTCTGATCGCGTTTAAACGGTTGTACCTCGGTGATATGATTATTAATGTGGGAGTCAGATTTATTATCATTTTTTTCTCTCATCTTCTCGAAACGAAGTTCGGGTACTCAGCTAGTTACCTATGAGTGTCATTCCGAAAATTGAAGATGGAAAGGCAGAAAAAGAGCAAGTCAAATCGAGCTGTAGTCAAAAACAAAGTCTAAAGTGACAGGCTATTTTTATGCTAACTTTAAATGAATTTTTAATTTAGCTGTTATTAGAAGAATATCAGTTGCAATATTTGAAAATGAAATTATTGAAAATCTTATTATTTATAAAAGTAAAATATGTTGCGCGTGTTTTTGTCCAGAGTTCTTCAGCCAGAAGGGTATTAAGAGATAGAGAAAAAACATGAGAAGGACCCCTCAAACCATAGGCTGGAACACCCAGGAAAATTATCGAAACTCAAAAATGTAAAATCGTTTTCGAGTTAAAGCTATTTTTTCGTTCAAATGCACTAAGTTAAGACCAGATAGTTCATCAACTAAAAGCAAGAAAGTTAAATATGGTTGAAAAAAAAGATTTTTTTTTTCAATTGAACTGCTAAAGAACTACCACGTTCCGGTGACCAGATCATTAGATGACCCTTTTACCAACCACAATGGGAAACGATTTGTACAGGCATACGGCAAAGAAAGTTATACCTAGGTATTTATGAGATAGTGTGAAATTAGATCGTTCCCAAAGAAAGGCCACCACAGTAAATAATATAATGATGCTAGGATGAAAAAAAAATCCCCGTAATACTGTGCCATGCTTATAAGTTCTTCACAGAGAAAAAGATCTACACCAAATGGAAAACATTTTGGTGCAGGTAACAAAAAGGCGCACTGTTTGTAATAAATGATAAATGCGAAAATAAAATAGAGAGGCAACACGATTCATGTTGTGTAAATAATTTGCTAGCTGTTGAACTGTAGACTGTCACAAAAGTCTGTAAAGTAATAAATCAATATTTCAGCCAAACATAGATGGGAAAGCGTTGTATTTTTTAACCTAACCTTTGACTGAGGAGCTGAATGCTGGAAATAAGTACCAATATTAGTGTTACTACAAATATTAGTGTTATATATACAGGGTGTCCATAAAGTCTCACCCCACCCCCCGTATCTCGAGAATGGCTGAAAATATAAGAAAACGCAAAAACACGTATCCCTTAGATTTTAGGAGGATTAATTTTAAACTAAACAAGTTTTGGCCTCGCCGGCCGTTTAGGCTAGGCACCGACTGGCTTCAAAATCATAAATGAGAAGGTATATCAAGTGACACCTTGTTTTAAAGGTCTCGTTAATACGAGTTCATTACAGAAAACCAGAGCTCTCTAGGATCTACCGTACATGAATTAGAGGGTGGACCGAAATGTTAGGTAAAAATGCCTAGAAATATTTTTTTATGATCCCAAATAAGTAATTTAGTAAAAAAATAGTGTTCCAACAAGATGGTTGTCCCGCCCACTTTGACCGCAGTTTTCGAGCTTTCTTAGACCAAAATTTTCAAAACAGCAAGATAGGTTTGGTCTAAGAAGGATCGATTTCTGCGGTCAAAGTGGGCGGGACAACCATCTTATTATGTTTCCAAACTAGTTTCTTCATAAATAATAACGAATGGTGTTTTTGGTAAGTGTTTTGTTTTAATTTATTTCAAAGATAATATTTTTTAACACTTATAATTAACATGTTTTTCAAAGATTTAAATTCAATATTTTCCTGTAATAAAGAGGAAAACTCATTTCAGTGGGACAACCTACCTACCTACACAAAAACAAAATATTTGTAAACCCGCTGAATATTATACTTTTTGGATGTTCGGTAACAACCTCCTTCCTCAATCCGAAAAAAAATGATGGTAAAAGTTAGCCTTAGGTTTATGTACATTGTATGCGCGTGCAATGTGGAAAATTAATATCTCCGTTTTGTGTACAATTCTAGCTGTATGATTGATGAATCTGATATAAATTTGATTAGTGACTTGCAAATAATATCCGCTCTTTATTGAAAAAAAAATAACCCTTCATAGTACACTGATATCTTTTTCAGTAAAAATGGAAACAAGGTTAAATCGACCCCAAACGAAACCAGTCGTCGGAATATCAAACTCATTGCTGAAAGAATTGATTGTTTTTTAAGAGCAGCTTTGGAAACCCTGAGTAATCTATATTGTGTTCGGCTCCGGGGTTGCAAGTTCGATTCCGATTTTTTCATGAGGATTTTTCGAGAAAAGAAAAATCAATTTAGATTTGCTCGGCTTCTCCTTTCGGTGGATGTTAAAGTCCCTCTATCAAACTAAATTCATAAAAAAATATCCCGATTACAAAAATACTTCATCATTTTTACATAAATATTTCCATCTCCATGACGGCCAACCCATATCAAGAAAAATATATGATAATGTGAATGAGTAGAATCCTCCAAAATTAATCCTTTGAAGACACTAGGAAGAAATATGGCTGAGCATACCTTCTGTCTGAAGATATAAGAAGCCACAAGGTCTGTGTAGTATAACTTTAATATAAGTGAAAAGCGTAATATTATGAGAGAAAAAGTAGTGAAAACATTTTAAATTAGATAGGAATAATTATATTAAGCTATATTGACCTCAGAATAAAAGAAATTGATGTTACAAGAGAATTCAATTTGATTCCAGTACATCTTCTCTGCACCTATTTCATTTCATTTTACTTTCTCCATTTTATTATGAAGTAAATGGAATTTATCAATCATTCATTATTTTCATAATAAAGGTCTGATGTCTGATATGAGCATCAGAAGATTTTCTTGAGAGACTTTTGACGATCATCCACGATAAAAACAGGAAAACCGATATATTCATTCTCAATTCGAAACATTATTACGAACGATTATAAGTATAGATAAATTTAAAAATAATTCACTTTTTCCTAATTTCTACTATAAGAACCTTGGAAATCATATATACTTATAAAACGTAAATACCAGTTGGTATACTGACCATGGCTAAAAGTAAAAACATGGAAAATGGCATGCAGTTTTCTTTCGGCATGTAGAAAGGAAAAAAATCGAAGATTCAAATCGAAAATCAAAATCGAGCTGATTGTTGTACATTTTTTTGAGCGGGAAAAAAATTTACGAGAATTTGCACCGCCCGCCGCGCCCCCTTAAAACAGTATTTGATATTTTCAAATTGTGAATTCATTATGAACCAAGATCCATGTGCTTGTTATGGCGGATTTTTCAATATTGGCAAAGAAAAAAAATCTACAGTCACGAGAAATGACGCATATTATAAAGTTAATGCGAAAGTGGGTTCGTTAGTTTATCTGCTTATTGTTTCGTTTGACCTTCTCGTCAAAAGTGGATTGGATATTTTTTATTCCCATGATAAACGACCAAGCAACAGAGTTCACTTAGTATTCAATAAATCGTACTTGAAAAAAATCCAAAAGCTGTATAATTCCCAGCAAGTATAAAACAGAGTACAATTTTTATTTTCAAAATTACAATATTTGATTACAAAGAGCCTTCCCGAAGCTGTACAGAACATTCCATGTAAAAAATAATATTTTTACAAAGCAAATATTATGTTTCCGCCTTTCCAGTGCGTAACCCTTTGTATGTGATATTGTGACAATGAGAGTTACTATGCATAATACGATGTAAAAGCTTTAATATAGCACCTACTATCGTAAAATGCATTTACTGTAGTAAATGATATAGCAGATGGTATAGAAATAAGCATTTACTATATAGTAAAGTAAATGCTTCGTTTTTATGCAGACAAGTCATAAAATAATGGTATATAAAGTGTACTTGGGTATCAAATGGATCCTATAACAAAATTTTATTAAAATCGGTGAAATTGATTTTTTTGCATGACTAACTTTTTTATTAATTTTTTGTAAAAATAATTTGATGTGGGGGCGTACCCCAAAGCGATTTTTTTCGTCATCGTCGTTACCAAAGTATCATTGTTGAATATAATAAACCAAATTTAGCGCTCAAGAAAGGGTCCCTAATTGAGTGAGTGCCTGGTAGTTCTACAATACGCAATACCTATTATTTCTTCAATTTAGAATTTAGATGACAGGAGCTTTCTTTTTGAGGGACGTGACTCCAGGTTGAGACATGACCTTAAAAACCTTTCCTAATCTATCTGCTTGGGGGGATGGTGCAAAAGTACAAATGTTAGAAGCTCATGCCTTCCCAAAAATAAAGAAGAAAAAATCCCTTTTGCGACTTATGTATTGTCTTCATTTCTGTAGTCGACTGCGTATTGATTTTACTTTTTTATGTTAGTTATACAGATTGTAACGAAAAAAGTGGGTGTCTTGAAACCATATTCTCAATTGGTCAAATTAAAAAGCAATCTAGAAAATAATGTGCAAAAACGGAAATTTTATTTTAAGAAAGTAAAATCAAGTTGTAGTGTCTTGGGGATCAAATTCCAATTAAATGACTTCAAATTGTCGTTTAAAAATGATTGCAAAAAATCATGGAAAATCATAACTGTGGAAGCGTGTCCCTCCGTTAAAAATCGCTTTTACATTGAGTACATCTATACAAACATTTGGTATCAAGGGCCGCACTTCTTCTTTTGCACCCTTTATAGCTTATATTTATTAATTTTGACATTTTGAATGAAGAAAAGCTGAAATTAAATCCTTAAATAAAAGATTTATTCATGACTCAAGTTTCTCTTTGAGTAAATTTTCAAAAATCAAACTCGAAATTTTGACACTTTTATTATTTAAAAAAGACGAAGACAAATTCGAATCATATTTAATACAGAAGCCTTATAAAGTTAAAGATTTTTTTGAAGTTATTTTTTTTTTAGGTATCAACCTAACGTTGGATATTATAAGGCAGATACTACGATAGTTCGGCTTCATGTCTAAGACAAAAATTTAACGATCTTAGGAAAACTGCGAATCTTTCATAATCTTTAACTGCCTTGGTAGCTCAGTGGTCAAGCGCTCGCCTGGTAATCAGGAGGTCGCGGGTTCGAATCCCAGCCAAGGTAGGATTTTATCCTCTCAATTAATTGAGAATTTGACCACAATAATAGTACAAGCTTACTGCTGGGGTAAAGGGACTCGTTAGTCTCATTCGAGCAGTATAAATAAGCAGTATTATTATTATTATTAATCTAATTAACAGAGGATTGTCCGTAGAATTAAATGAAAAATATCATGAAACTTTCGTCATAATTTTTGTATCTTAGGAAAACTGCGAAAATTTCATAATCAAATTAACAGAGCATGTCTGCAGAATTAAATGAAAAATATCATGAAACTTTCGTCAGTATAATTTTTGTATCTTAGGAAAACTGTGAAACTTTCATAATCAAATTAACAGAGGATTGTCTGCAGAATTAAATGAAAAATATCATGAAACTTTCGTTAGTATAATTTTTGTATCTTAGGAAAAACTGCGAAACTTTCATAATCAAATTAACAGAGGATTGTCTGCAGAATTAAATGAAAAATATCATGAAACTTTCGTTAGTATAATTTTTGTATCTTAGGAAAAACTGCGAAACTTTCATAATCAAATTAACAGAGGATTGTCTGCAGAATTAAATGAAAAATATCATGAAACTTTCGTTAGTATAATTTTTGTATCTTAGGAAAAACTGCGAAACTTTCATAATCAAATTAACAGAGGATTGTCTGCAGAATTAAATGAAAAATATCATGAAACTTTCGTTATTATAATTTTTGTATCTTATGAAAAACTGCGAAACTTTCATAATCAAATTAACAGAGGATTGTCTGTAGAATTAAATGAAAAATATCATGAAACTTTCGCCACTATACTGAATAAACTTAACCGTATATTAGGATTAATTCTACCGTTTTGGGTGCATAACCAATTAACAAATCAAAACGCCAAACTCAAGATAAAACAGGTCGTCGCGTCGTCCTAATTAACAAAACTCGTAATTCACATTTCGTAACATTTCTAGAGGACTAAGGAAAAGAAAGTTTCATTACTGAAAATAATAAACCAAAAGTGTGCTACTTTGTAGAAAAATATGATCAGTGTCCAATAATGACAAGATTTGCCTTTATTGAACATATTTCCACTAACCTTATTAGGTAAATATTGTTAAATCTGTTGTGAAAATCCTACCTGAAATTTTGTTTTTTCTTCTTCCAATCGATCAATCTAAGATTGTACGTGAACAGCAACTGATGATGAATACTCTGAAGATGAAAGTCACTTCATTTTGTTAAATTAGAAAAAAATATGGATTTGTGTCCACCCTGAATATTTCAGCCTTAAAAAAGATTTAAACGTTTCACCAGGGGCCTTAGAGGCCCTTAGAAAATAGAAATTAACTTTCTAAGGGCTTTTTTAAACTTTCTTAGAAATTATTTTCTAAGGGCCTCTAAGGCCCTTAGAAATAGAAAAAATCATTCTGATTTTTTCTATTTTCTAAATTTTATTTTGCCCGTTCGCCATATCGAACTCATAACTCTGAAATAGTTGGCCAACTAAAACTTTCTCGCTTTGATAGAGATATAGTACCGTGACTGTGTTGTGGTATTGTAACAGACAACCACTACCACATACGTAAACACAATCAATTATCAGCATCACAGTCCTAGGAAACCGGGAGTGTGTCGGACCGGGTGCCGTTATAACGCATAGTGTGCAGGTATACCGGGAGTGTGTCGGGCCGGGTGCCGGTATAACGCACGGTGTGCAGGTATACCAGTGGCACAGTCGAAATCTTGGGGGTGAATTGTTCTACGAATGCTCTACTGAGGATTAAAAAAAGGGAACCTTAAAATTTGTTTGGATATAGGTAGTGAGAATATGACATTTTTTTCTCTTCCACCATTATTATTTGTATCTTTCTTCTATTTTTATTTTTAAAAAAGTAAATCGATTACAAAAAGCTGAAAAATGACTCAACACAAGGACTATTAAATTAATTTAATAGTACCCAACGAGTCGAGGTAACCAAAATGATATTTATATCTAGATTAATACACGCGATATTTGATGGTAAATAAAATAATAATAATAATGATACCGGGAGTGCGTCGGGTCGGGTGCCGGTATAACGCACGGTGTGCAGGTATGCCGGGAGTGTGTCGGGCCGGGTGCCGGTATAACGCACAGTGTGCCGGTATACCGGGAGTGTGTCGGACCGGGTGCCGGTATAACGCACAGTGTGTAGGTATACCGAGAGTGTGTAGGACCGGGTGCCGGTATAACGCACTGTGTGCAGGTATACCGGGAGTGTGTCGGGCTGGGTGCCCGTATAACGCACAGTGTGCAGGTATGTTTTGAACAACTACTAAAAGGTGTTCAAGCTAGAAGAGCCGATCTATGTTAAATGCATAAATAATTTTTTAAATTGAAATGATCTTTTTCTTCTATTTTCACATTCAGTGAGTTATTTAACAATTCTTGCGCGCATTGAAGAATATTCAGATTCATAGAGTTAACCATTTGACAATTCTTGTACGCATTGAAGGATTGAGGTGCCAAGATTCTCCCTCACATTCTCACGCAATGCACGGTATTCCTGTACATTCTGCACTGAAGATAGCTTTGTATACATTCAAAATTTTCCAAACGAAGTGAAGGTCTAATTTTAGCCTGTTTGTGTCCTTATACCACAATAACTATCCAGTGCCTTCTTCGAATTTGATGAAACTTTGTATGGATACTTTTTCATAGAATAAGCAAATGGTGACCATTACTTCAGTAGTGAGGTCTACAGTTCACAGGACCACTAATTGTATTAATTATAGGTTTTTGGATAACAACATTATGTTTACAATTTACATTTTGAACAAATTGTTTTAAGCAAAATTAGGTTTATTATGAATTATATTAACTGGGCTGTCTGCATAAAATAAACAGATTACCTACATAAGTATTCCAGATAAGTTTGTAGATAATACATACATGAAATTTTGTGTGGTCTCATTTTTCCCCCTCTTTTAAAGCCTACTGTGAAAAAGAATCTCGAGCACATCAGCTCGAGTACAAATTAATAGGTAAATTGGTATGTTTGGTATGCCAATTTGTTTCCATATTCCTGAACAAAGGAACTGCAATAAGTACGATATCCAGTCTAACTTATAAAACGTACAGTTGGTGTAATGACTGATAGAGTAGTATCTTTATTTTCAAAATAACAATATTTGATTTAAAGATATATTGTTATTTTCAAAATAACAATATTTGATTCTCAACATATATAGCTCTACGCTGGCCAAATGCTGAGATTTGAAATTTGGCACACAGATTTATTTTAGTATGAAGGTACGTAGTTGAGCCGGAAACAAGTTACAGACAAAATCGTCATTTTAGTGGCTATTTGCCAATTTTTATCCCAATGGAAAATATGAAATTTGAAAATTTCCAGTTTTCCCCGATTAATTCGGCCGATCTATGTCACCGAAAACGGATGATACATTTAGTAAGGATGTAAGGAACAAAATAGAACTATCTTTGGAGACTTTGGAGTATAAATTCCTAACGTCAAATTTCTGACGAATTACACATTCTTTCCCAAAATTTTTAGAGAAAAAACTATTAGTTGTTAACCCCAAGGATTTCATTATACGCTCTCATACGCTCTCAAAACACTCGCTATTATACGCTCTCAAAACACAGACAGGTGATTTTGATCAAAGTATAGCAGGTACCCGAAAATAATTATTTAAGTGCAATTATTACAAAAGTTCAAATGCAACCTTATCTTCTATTTCTAGATTTTTTTTCGAAAAAGTTGATTCGTTATTTTAAGTTAAAAACATATTTAGGAACATTCTTTTAAAACAATATTTTTTTTCAAAACTGATTCTGGAATTAATAATCTTACGTGAAATTGTCGAAATATATTTTTCTCGTAAAAAAAATAAAATACTTAGCGTACTGCCTAACGAACAGTTACTTTCAAAATGATGTTTTAATAATAAGGAATACTTAGCAAGTTACACTCAGGGGAGGCATTATCCCCAGCGCATGACGGCGAAAATCATCGAAAACAAAAAAACATACATTACATTTTTCCTGGAAAAATTATTAGAAAAAAGAAGAACGATTTGATGATTGATTAGCAAGGAAAATGTTTTGGCTTGAATCATGTATCTACCGAAACGAATCTTCCTTATTTACATTAAAAGTAGGTACTCCTTAAATCCGGAAGGAAGCATATCAATTTGCCAACCCTAATGGTTGGCGAATTACGAGTAAAAGTTTAAAATATCCCATAGATTTTTTCTTATTATAAAAATCTGATGTAATTGACCAAGCTGTTCATTAAAAACCATTAAACATGTTGTTTTTGTAAGCCATAAGCAAAGATTGGTAAACACATCTTACATCACAGCAAGTCATCAACATAACATCACAAAAAATGGGTATTATCGCTTGGGACAATGTGGGTCTTCTTTTATATTGCATAGCTGTACGTAGAACCAACCATTTGAGTACAATCATTTAAACATGCTTTAAGCTAACGTCAATAGCACATTGAATACACCATTCCCGTGAGATCACTGAAGTTTTAAGTTTATAGGTTAAGCCATTCTAGAGTTACGTCGAAAGAAGTAGCTATCGTATGTTTGGTATATGAGTAAATGCTGGGAAAGGGTTCCAATGTTCATAGTGTAATTTGAACTTTATAAAATTAAAACAATCAAAGGTCAATCAATGTCGGAAACTTCCTTTGCATGTTTTGATAGAACAACTCTTTTCAATCTGCTAAATCAATATTTCCAAAATTAATAAAACAGGGGCGCCGTACCATCAGCATCCGAAAATGTTCGCGAATTCTGATCATTCACATAAGTTCAGCAATAAAATATATGTAGGCCGCTGCCGTGGCCCCAAAGTACCAAAAATAATAGTCTACTGTAATACTTGTGACTGAGTTTACAAATTTTATCAACGAATTTTATATTTTTGGAATTGTGGGCCCCTGCCAGGGTCCCAAAATCAAAATTTCTATAAAATACCAGTCCAATATAATTCCCAAGTGACTGTACCAAATTTTATCAAAATGGTCTGTTTTATTTACAAATTTGTGGGCCCCCGCCGGACCACAAAACCAAGATTTCTACAAAATTGGTACCTAAAAAAACAATATAATTCTGGGATGAGTCAATATATCAAATTTAACCAAAATGACACGAATTTTTACATTTGCGGGCGGGCCCCATCGGGGGCCTCAAAACCAAAGTTTCTACAAAATACCAAAAATTATCCAACATATTTTTTTTTTTTTTTTTTTAAAAAATTTTTATAGATGTATTTTACAACTAAAGGTTTACAACATCTGTTAGTTTACAATTGAAGAAGAAAACAAACATTACATTAATGATGGTAGAATTAACACCACATCAAAAATTTTAAAAAGGCAAATAATGTACCTATGTATAAATTATTAGTTTAAAATAAACTATGCAAATATCAATAATCATGCTATTGTAATACAGATAATAGAAAGAAAAAGGGATAATAATAGTTGTACATTAATACTAAAGTTTTGGAAAAAGTTTTGCGTCCTTAAAGAAATTAATACATTTAAGAACACAGTTTTGGTCATCTTGCAATATTTTATCTAGCGAGTTTTCTAATTTCCACTTATTACGAAGAAGTCTAAAATTAGGGCACTCAACCAACAAGTGTTTTACAGAAAGTACTTCCTGACAGG
Source organism: Pachypsylla venusta (assembly GCA_012654025.1). Classification (NCBI taxonomy): domain Eukaryota; kingdom Metazoa; phylum Arthropoda; class Insecta; order Hemiptera; family Aphalaridae; genus Pachypsylla; species Pachypsylla venusta. The sequence continues at coordinate 30,549,700 of CM022874.1, forward strand.
TTTGACATATAGGGGGAGGTTGCCGAGTGAAAAGGTGTTGATGTGTCAATCTCGTATGTCCGATTCGAATCCGACACAGATGAACTTCATCAATACGGTTGTACCAAAAAGAAGATTTCCATGGTTTTGTATCTTTCTTGATCATCCATAACTTGTTATGTCCGTTGTTATCAATCCATTCTTTCTCCCAGTTGTTCAATAAGGTTTTTTTATTCTCTTTTAAAATGTCATCTAAGGATACATGATTATAGGAAATGGCAGGTAAAGAAAACTTGGCAGCTTTATCTACTTTTTCGCTCTCAGAAATGCCGCAATGGCTCGGGATCCATAAAAATTTAACTCTAGTATTCAGATTCTGTAACCGATGAACTTTTTCTAAAATATTTCGAACTATTTCGTTCTTTGGAAAAACATTTTTAATTGCTACTTATTTGAATATGTTTTTTAAAAGTCCACTTCGAATCTAGATGTAAACCCAACCATTTGATTTCGGATTTAAAAACAACTTGTTTACCTCCGAAAAATAGAACGGGAGTAGGCAACCATCTTTTTCTGCAGAAAACGATTCCTTGAGTCTTTTCATATGAAAATTTAAGACCATTTGTCTTGGACCATTTGGAAATGTTGTCTAGCGTCTTCTGAAGCATGATAACAATAAATTGAAAATCCGCGTGCCGCAAGTAGATAATTTTATCATCCACAAACATGCCGTGACACATCATAGAGGGAATGATTTTCGAAATATCTGAAACGGCAATACCAAAGAGGTTTCCGGATAGCGAAGATCCTTGTCTGATGGAATTATCTAATTTATAAATCTTGGAAAAAAGCGAGTCTATCTTAACACATATTTGTGGACTTCTCAGAAAGTTTTCAATGTAATTAAATAAAGGACCACCTATACCGGCAGTAACTAGTTTCGATAAAACACTGATTGAATTAATTCTCTCAAATGCTTGTTGTACGTCCAGCGCAATAGCAACGACGTATTCATCATTTTGAAAGGCAGTCAAAACTTCATGCTCCAGCAGTAAGATATTATCCATAGTCGTCCTATATTGTTTGTTACCACTTTGGTACGAATCGTTTAAACCAGGGACATTTGACACAACCCAGTTGAGTCTTTTGTTGATCATTCGTTCCATTATCTTGTTGACGCAACTTAACAAGGATATTGGCCTGTAATTAACAGCAGCTAACTTGTCTCTGTTAGGTTTCAGANCACGAATGATCGCAGAGCGGGATACGTAATTTTGGGGAATGAATATACGAAATTTATCAGATAGTTCTTTGTTATTCACCAAATCATTGGCAAGTTTAGCATTACTACACGACACTAGAAATTTGTCTCTTGAGAGCTTTTCTTTGTATAAAATGTCCTTGGATTTATCCGTGTACTGAGCCAACAGCTGGCCAAATTTATGAAAACTCAAAACATTGGAATTACTACTAGACTGAACCCAAATTTTGTAAGAGTCACAGGCTACATCTTCATCATATAAAACCTTGGGTCTAACAATATTATGACTCAATGAAGATGAGAAAATCTTATCAACGTTACCAGTTTGACTGAAATCATTTTTGTCCTGCTGAATAGTTTCTTTTGACATCTCACCAACAATCCGACCCTGACCACCAGGATCAGGTGGCTCAATCATACTCGTCATCTCTACACACTCTCCAAAAATATCGACATGTAATTTGAAAAACACTTAAACCTATCCAAAGCGCTGCGCTAACTTCAAATATGTAAAAGAAATTTATTGAAAATTTATTATTAACTGACCAGTAGAAAAAAATTCAAATGTTTTTTTAATTTTTATGAAAAAAGTCTTAAAAGCTCGAAAAGGAGTCAACAAAAGTTCAAAATGACCAAAAAAAAGAAACAAACGGCAAAAATTAGACCCGTATGCAAATTTACACAGCGAAAATCTATTTATTTCACAATGAAAACTTTAAAAATTGCGGAGCGCAAAAATTAGATGTTTACACGGTGATTAATTATCGACGATTGAAAAACATAATTCTCGGGTGACTCAATATACAAAATTTTATCAAAATGAGACGACTTTTACATTTTTACATTTGTGGGCCCCTGCTGAAATTTAAATAGAATGGTACTAATATTTTTTGTTAAAATGAAAGTACAAATAAAATAAGAAAAAACTTACCTTTTCATAACACAGATAAGAATTAAAGTGTTAATAGGCATACAGCTTTTTGTGACCTCGGGTCTGAATTTTCATTTGAGTAATATATTTGCTCATTGGGGTTTAAAGGAAAATTAATTTGAACTAAAACAACATCGTATTGTATCCACGAATGACGAATAATTATTATAATTAAATGACGGGGGTGGCTTAGTCCCTATTTTCCACACTCTTTCCTTATTATCATCAAAATTAAATTTTCAAAGAAAATTACAAGTTTTCAAATAATTAACACAACAACAAACCGATCAGGAAAATAAAATCAAATTATTATGAGACATCAGGGGATACCAGAAAACGAGAAAACAAATAAAATCGCAAAAATGAGTATGGATGAAGTTATGCGAGTGTTATGAAATGAAAATAAGTGTGAATAGGGTAATGATCGATGTAAGAACGAGTATGTATGATAAATTTCAAAAGTGGTATGATTGGAAGAGTATGGGAAAAGGTATCAGATTTAAGCGAATGCATGGAATGATAATGAATAAATGTTGGTTTGATTGTAAAATGAATAGAAATATGATTGTAATGATTTCAAGAATGAGAAGCAGGCATGGGAAATACCCCGCCCACCTGCATAAATTGGGGATGAAAGAGAATGACCAGTGTGAATGTGGTATGTGTGGGGATCTTGAACATATGATATTGGGGTGTGAGCTTAGAACGAATTGAATGAATTTTATAAAAACTGCTACCTTTCATAATAACGTTCCCTATAAATGTCATGTATCTCACCTCACCACATGGTTTGGGAAAAATATAAGTGATCGCCTGAATGTAACCAAGAACAGTCACCCTACTTTCAGAATTAAATGTATCTTACCGCATGGTTTGGGAAAAATATAAGTGATCGCCTGAATGTAACCAAAAACCGTCACCCTACTTTCAGAATTAAATGTATCTTACCACATGGTTTGGGAAAAATATAAGTGATCGCCTGAATGTAACCAAAAACAGTCACCCTACTTTCAGAATTAAATACATCTCACCACATGGTTTGGGAAAAATCTAAGTGATCGCCTGAATGTAACCAAAAACAGTCGCCCTACTTTCTGAATTAAATACATATCACCACATGGTTTGGGAAAAATATAAGTGATCGCCTGAATGTAACCAAAAAGAGTCACCCTACTTTCAGAATTAAATGTATCTTACCACATGGTTTGGGAAAAATATAAGTAATCGCCTGAATGTGACCGATGGCAGTCACCCTATTTTGAGAATTAAATGTATCTTACCACATGGTTTGGGAAAAATATAAGTGATCGCCTGAATGTGACCGAGGGCAGTCACCCAACTTTCACATAATTTTCCTATTAGCAACTCCATTTGTATGCGAGAACTTATATGCAATTATGCTGAGAAAAGTTGGAAGAAGAGACTCTTCAAATTTTAACCTGAACCAAAAATGGTGTCAATAATATGTGCAAAGTTATTACAAAATGAAATTATTTTTTGAGGGGTGTCCCCGCTACGTTTCATCTGGTTAATAATTTTTTACAGTTTTATTTTACTTTCCTTATGCTATAAATAGTATTGAAAGTATTGTAATGAGCTGAACTTTTTCTATTTTATTTTTTGGTGTCCAAATTTCAATGCCAAAATATGTTTTGAGGTCCCAAGAGCTCAAATATCGAATTTCAGTCTGTCTGAACAATATATCTGAAGAAAGTTAAATGCTGTGGAGACTTCAAATTTGGTATGATATAACTTTTCCCCTAGGACGAACCATGAACCTCTTTCTCTTGTTTGAATTTTGGGCACAGGAGATCTGAAAACGTATTTTGGCATTAAAACTCAACTTCGAAAATTGCAGCACATTTCTTCTTTTCTTATATGTAGGAAAGGAATTCTTCTTTTTACTTTCTCTTCCATAGAAGATAAAGTATTGTATTCGTGCAGAAATTTTAGACATAATTTGGCTCAAAAAATTGTTTGACGGGAAGCCAAAGGCCAAAATAAAGATCAAATATATTCGNATGGAATGATTAAGGAAGAGAAAGTCTAGTACGGTTTTCCGTACCATTTATTTTATATAGGTAAGGAAAGTCGTGTGGCGTTCACACCAGATTTTTTAGAAATAGCTCATTTGATTGATGTTATTTTTTTACGTTGTCACTTTTCTAAATCATCAGCATTTTATCGAACGTCTCTGTTTACGTTTCTGTAAAATATAAAAATATTACCTACTTGCAGTTGTATTGAATAGGAGTATGTTGATAGGTGTTAGTTTTCCCAATCATGGTGACAGGGGAACATCAAAATATTTTTCAAAACTTAAAGGGGTCCGTGATGACATAGGTTCATTGCAATTTTTTTTTTTAAATGCCAATTAAATATTTAATTTGCATTTCCTTAGGTAATGTTCTCGAACAAACACTGCAGGCGACCTGACAGTGACAACCATGCACTAATATCATCATTCATCTCCTGGTCTACCCTCTACACTAGTAAAACGTAAAGTCCAGTTGATAGGTACCTAATACTGAATCATTTTACATAATCAACGTAGCTCAGTTTAATTTTTAGAATTTAGGTACGTAATTTGAAAGTTGAACTAGAAGTAGGTAGGGTAGCGGTACTTGATTTCTTTTTGGTAGAAATATTTGGGATAGTAAAACCAGTTGAAGTAATATACTTATTTACGTAAGCATAAATTACATATTTTGCGTTTATTATTTTCAACAATGGACCTTTGAAATGGTCACGAAAAAAAGCATTAATCATTCAGTTTATTGACTTCGATGGTCTTATTTAGAGTTTAAGTCCTTATTGGAAAAAAGTAGCAAAAAATGACTCTTTTCAGACGTATTAGACAGACCTGCAGTGGGGTCCGCTCCCCCCTAAAAAAATATATCCAAAACCTTCAGAAACATAAAATTTTTGGTCTATATTGCTGTGGCATACAGCAGACTGCATGTGCGCTGGAGGGTTTTAAAAAATACTAATTATTATTTTGTAGAAAAATATTTAGCTCACTTCTCCTTCTCAATTATTTTGGTTCATCTCTCTATTTTCATATTTTCTGTATTTTTCATGAAACTCCTACACATTCTTTTATTTAAATTAAGGATGGTAAAAATTCAAAATAAAGTAAAAAACAAAATCATAATAAATAGTGACAGAGAAGATGGAAAAGGCGGGGAGCAAGAGGTTAAAGAAAAACGATTTATGCTGAGAACATCTCATTTTTTACTGCAAAAGGCTATCAGCTAGCTGCGTCAAGAACATTTTCCGGAAACTGTAAAAGAGAGCATATTTTAAAGGTACATATTACATAAGAATAAGAAAGGATATAATATAGGTTTCTGCTGGAAGATATTTTTTTAAAAAAATGATACTCAAAATTAATGTAGTTTCTAAAAATAAACCAAAAAAAATGTATGCAAATTTTCCACTTTCAAACTTTTTTGCAATTTTGGAAAACTGCAATTATACGAAGACACCGCCCCTTAAAAGTGACATTTTTAGAAACTACATTAATTTTGAATACCTATACTACATGGGCATTTTAAGCCAATATCACAATGCGTTCAATTAAATTAAGTTGGGACGGACTTTATTATCACCCTGTATAATGGCCATTTAGAAAAGGGGAGATTTATTTTGTCTCTATATGCCTATAAAATCACACCAATCCGTTGCTGTGAGAAACGAACAAACATAATACTCGTAAATGTATACTTTCGCAATAAATGAAATTTATCTTAGAAGAATTTTTTGGTTGGCCTTCATTTCCCGAAGACATTTTAACAAAGAAAACAGACAACGTATTTTTCTAACGATATTTTGCAAGTTCAGAATTCTAATACCAGTAAATCTGTGAATTTACAGACTTTTCCCAAAATAGTGCAGTTTTTATTTTCCAAATGTTTACAAAATGGCTAAAATGAAAATCTTTTAGCAGAATCAAAGTAGGAGTAGATTTTTAAATTCGTCTACCTATATTTCCCTTCTTGACAATAATTCCCATTTACTTCTCTTGTTGTTTTTTTAAAAAAAATTTCCACCCTTTTTAATATGAACTCCTTACTACCCCCTTCTTTTGTTAGCTATTTAGAGGTTCGCAGTCATTTTTAACTTGGACACTAACCAGGATATGCGGGCATCAAATGAAATATATTTTATCTCGGGTGGGTGTCCAAAGTTGGAGGGAAGATTTTATTATTTTCAATATTCGTTTTATGTTATACATAATAACACAACTTCCCAAAGACAAATGACTAAAAGCAATAATTGTGTTAAGCTAATGCTTACTCCCAAATTTTAAGTCCACGCTTCGATTGGATTTCGATTCGTTAGAATAACATGGGAGTTATCCTCTATCAAAAGAGCTTCTAGTTAACATTTAAGTTGAAGGGGACAAAGATTGAATTGATTTTTGCAAGTTACAGTTGCACAATAACCAGCTTTGCTCTCTCTTTATACCTCTCTTCCTAAGTTGACGAGGTATCTCTTGGGATGCTAAGATGTCCATTAATTTGTCATTGTTCGTGTTGTGATTAACCGTAACCCTAATTTGTGAATATTGATTTAATTTTTCACTACTCATATTAGGTCTTATTGAACATTATTTTACAAGTTTATTAACGATAGCTACATTATAATACTACTATTATACGTAAGTGATATTGTACTGTGAACTGTGGACCTCACTTAGTTCCTAATGCAATCTTTCAGGCATTTAATAAACTAGAAATACACCTACTTTAGGAAAATGTCCTTCAGTAGACAGTCTACTTGTTTTGGTTAATTCATATACGTAGAATAGATGAATGGACCAAATCTTGATAAAGTGTTCGTTGTTTAGTTTGTTGTAGTTTAGTCAAATGAACACGGAGACACTAAAATAATGATAAGAATTACCTAATAAAGAGCGTAAACATTTCACTAAATTCAATTATTAGTTTGTTGTCGACGCTGGTTTCCTTCGAAATGAATTCGGTTTTTTATATTGAATAAATTATACAATAATTATATAAGTTATACAATAAATAAAACTAATTCTAATTTTAGTGTTGAAAATATGTTTTGAATTCTAAAAACATTTATCTTAATATACTAGTTGCTTCGCCCGTGTTTTGCTACGATTCTTATATTGATATTTCTGTTTTTCAAGGGGAATTGATTTTTGTGTGGGTGGTATGGGTTTGTGTCCACCGTGTATATTGCAACCTTTAAAAACCCAAGATTTAAACGTTTCGCCACTGGCCTTAAAGGCATAGCCGTTCTGACTATATAGTATTTTCTAAGTTTTATTTTACCCGTTTCCGGTTTCGAAACTCGTAATACTGGAATGGCAGGCCATACCTTTGTAAAAAATGTCATAAAATAAGGACTAAACGGCCACCTAAATTTTTCTCGCTTTGAGTTGATATGTTATCGCTGACCGATTTTGGTGAATAAATTAGAAATTTGGCCGTAACTCGATAAAGTCTTCACCTATTTTATGTCCTGGGGTCATAGACCATGATTTTGGGGGGTCCATCTCATTTACGTTCGCTATCTGCTACCGTTTGGGCTGTGGTATTGTAAATTGTAACAGACAACACTTACCACATAGTTACATAGGTGCAAACAAATTTCTGATTTATAGATTAATATCACAAATAATAGACATTCTGAGTATATTCAAGAACAAGGCTCTCACTAATTTTAAAAATAGGTGTCGATTATTTTTAATACTATGAAAATAACAAAAAAAAAGATGTTAAATGTTTCTTAAGTTTCACATTATTATTTTCCTAAAAGATAAAGGATGGTTCATTATTTCATCGCCTAATTCCTACAATCAGGCAATGAGCAATTTTCTTCTTTCGTTAAAAATACACTCTTTGGGGTCCTTTATCCAATAATGAACCACCTTGAATCACACTATCCATCATTGTAAAGTCGTGCACCCAATTTAGAAATTTGTTCCTTAAAACATCACGCCCACGTCGCGTCGCCCCGATTTAATTTCGACCGTAATTTACATATTGAAAGTAAAATGGTTACTTTTAACATAGGCGATATAAATAAAAATTTATCCATTATACATTTTAAAATGTAAAATGTACCCTTGGTACAATATTAATTTCAATGAAACAGGAGAAAATAATACTATCACTACAGAGCAATGTCCACAGCCAAAGTCTGCAAAATCTTTTTAAAACAAAGGTCAGCGGCAGCAGAAAAAAATATAAAAACAATATCACTAATAGACTTCAAACTTTAGAAGAGCAATATCGATGGTAGTCTGATAGAATGATTAAGGGAGGGAGAGAAAGTCTAGTACAGTTTTCCGTACCATTTATTATAACAGTTCATAGACAGTAAAATATTTATCACTTTAACTGCACCACTTATCCTCCGCATACGAACTAAAGTATTGTGATGGAGAATTAATTCGATGTCGTTTATTTTTAATTAAAAAGTCATTGTAATACCCCTATTTTTTATTATTATTGAAACAATAGTTTATGTAATAAATATAATATAGTAATGAAGATTATCAATTCAATGCATTCATGAACAATAGTTATGCTGAATTTATTTCGTATCGCAATAACCATTGCAATAGGAACAATGATGACATGCGCACGAATATTAGAAGAAGAACAAATGAAACAAGAATTCATAGATAAACAATTTGGTAGAACTTCTGCATCTACGACACCTGACCCTTTAGGTCCGGACAGTATTAGCTTTGAGACCCAAGTGTTTGTGGATAAAATTGTCAAAGCAAACAAGAAGAACATTATTTATAATATCAACGATCAACTAAACCATTTCTATGATAACCATACTCAGTTTGTACACAAATGTGCAAGTCGTCAACTAGCAGAACTGATGGAATTTCATAAAGACAAACGGATAGATCGAATGAAATCCTATGTAGACTATTACTACTTGTACAAACAAATCTATATGGAGCTATTGAACGGGTTTAAAAATATGGTTATGAATGAATTGGTGGCAAAAATTAAAACACCAATCAGAGTGAAATATCAGAACAACGAGCTCAACTATGAGGAATATATTGACAAGGATGAAAAATTGGATGAAAAAATTGTTTTTGTAAATAAAGCGTTACGATCTGCCATCATTAACCACGTGTTGAATGTAGAAGTGGCCATGTTTACTGATTTCTTTTATAATCACAAAGAGGTCCTAGAAGATGAAAAACAGATTGACCCAATCGCAACCTAAAAATTATTTCAGCAATTTATCAGAACACTCTAGAACACAACCTACATACATATCCAATTTAGGGTTGGAATAAATAGAACGATTAGTAATGCCATCACAGTTAGATGACCGCTGAACAGATAACGAAATTGAAAAAATTTTACAAATGAAAACATTTGTTTTTTTTTTTCTTTAAAAAAACCCACTAATATATGTTGGCTTATCATCCATTATCCTAAAATCTAGAATTCCAAGGAAGCAGAAAAAATCAAAAATCTGGTTTGACACTGAGTGCTATGAGAGCAGACTTAAACACGTGTTTATGAAGGGTGTTTGTGATTCTGCCTATCAATGTAGTAAGAATAAGTACAAATCACTTTTAAGATCAAAACGTCTTGAGTATGAAAAAAACAAATTAGTAAAAGAAATAAATACAAAAAGTGTTCCATGGACTCTTTTTTCGAGGTACAAATCATGGGCTGGAAATATTTCCATTGCTTCTCCCATTTTCAATCGTTGTATTACAAGAACATATCAGTAGCTCATATTACAGAGTTGCTCTCCTCCCCTATATGTTCAAGGTGCTCACCAAACTACTCAACAACCGAATAATACAAAATGTACTCCATTTTTAATTTCTGAAGAACAATATGACAAGAACATATTAGTAGCTCATATTGAAGAACAAGAACAATTCCTCAAGGGTCTACAGTTCAACCACTCACACAACTCATGCATGATGTGGTCATGGAAATTTAAAAGCGGAAAGGTAAAATATTTGCGTATTCCTTGGATTTTAAGAAGGCATTTGACAGTGTCAATAGAATTCTACTGAAGAACAAAAAAACTTTTAAATTGATAGAAGAAATTCTTTCATCCAAATTTCTGATGGGAAGCAATTTTCTAAAGAAATTGATCAAAATGTTGGTCTTCTTCAGGGTGACTCTTTGAGTCCTACACTCTTTATCTTGTTTATTGCCGACATCGTCCCACACTTGAAAAGGAATTACACAACCTTAAAGGTACTTCCTTAGGCTGATGACTTGGTCTTTTACTCAAACTCAGTAGTAGAAATTCGGACAGTTTTGATAAATCTCGAAAATTATTGTCTCGATAACGAACTTGAACGGAAATAATAAAATTCCGGAAAGATGGTCGTTTATCGAAATCACACATTTAAAATACAGAAATAGAAATAGTCATCAGTTATACTTACCTGGGTGTTACCTTATAGCCGACACTTTGGTTCACCAAACATACAAAGAAAAGGAAACAACTTTGTATTTATAACATGCAAAAAATGAAATCACGATTGACAATGATTCAAGACCGAATTTTAGAGACCTTCTTATTGAATATTTCCATCTTTATAGTGGGTGTGTATTGAATATTTAGAATTTATATAAAATGTGGTATTTGTTTTTTTTCTTTGTCTTTTTGTACCCCGAACTCTCAAACACTTTGTCCGATTTCGATGATGCTTAGTATGGGCATTTATTATACAAGACATTTTCGACATTCACTATAAGGATTCAGAAAAACGTTTATCGTGAATTTTAGTAAACAATATTTGGGGCTGTGATAAAAACTCGCTTTTGCTTCTATATAAAGGCTCCATCAGGTCCAAACTAGATTACGCAAGTGTAGTATACAATTCCTCTAAAAGAAATATTTTAAAAATCCTGGATCCAGTCCATCATCAAGGTCTTCGTTTAGCGATTGGAGCATACAAAAGTTCTCCAGTGTTGAGTATAGTCTCAGAGGCTGGCGATACTCCTCTCTCTTTCTGCAGGGATATTTTAACTTGCAACTATTTAAGTAACTCCATGAGAGACTCAGGGAATATGAACAGCTCACTGATCTTCAATAAAAATTATGATTCACTCTACAATCACAAAAGTAATTTTGAAAAGCCTTTCAGAATACGAATGCAAAATCTTCTTTGCAAATTAGACATCAGTTTATATTCATCGTCCCTTTCCGTTCATCTTCTCTAATTCCTCCTTGGTCATTGTATTCTCCCCCTTTTCACCTCATCATGCATGAGTTCAACAAGAAAACCGATCTCCCACAAACCATTTGTGTCTTTTTCAATGATTTATTGCAAAAATTTCCTGATTATTCCGTTATGTACACTGATGCTTCCAAGTGTGTTGATAAAGTTTCTGCCGCGTTTTGTGTAGATGATGTTGTTTTTAAAGTGAAACTCCATCCGGCGACATGCATTTCCATGCTGAACTCCTGGCCATTTACTATGCCATTTTATTCATTACCTCTCATCAATCCGATTTTCCTTCCTCCAAGTTACTCGTTTGCTCAGATTCTCTTTCAATCTCTTAAATGTTACTTTCCATCTAATCCACTTTGCTCCTTGATCAGAAATCTTCTCCATGATCACAAACTTTCTATGAACATTGAATTTTTATGGATCCCCTCCCATGTTTGAATTTTTAGGAATGAAAAAGTCGATACTTTCGCTAAGGAAGAAAATTTTATTCTCTTGGTCAGATCTGTGGCTGAAACAAGAGGGTAATAAGCTTCTTGAGCTTAAACCAGATATTTATCGTTGGTTTATCCCATCTGAAATTTCTAACCGAAACCAAGTGTCCATTACTCGTCTCCGAATCGGTCACACCCAGGTGATGCTCAGCTTTTTAATGAGCAGGAAAGACCCCCCAATTTGTGATGTTCGTGCTTCCAGAATTTCTGTGAAGCACATCTTAAATGAATGTCGGAAATTGTCCACTTTAAGGGAAAGTCTCAATCTTGAAACTGACCTGTTTTCGTGTCTGAGACAGACACGAAAACAGGTGATCCTTTTTTGAAAAAGTGTAATCTCATATTTTAATTTGTCCCCCTTTTAGTGTATATAACTATTTTTTCTTAAAAATGTATTGTTGATTACACTTTAATAAATTTTTTTTTAAAAAAACAATAATTGCGTGAATTCAAAGTTTGAAAATATGATGTTTCTTTTTGCAATTTTTTCTATTGATATAGGTACCTAGATGATGTCAACTACAAACATTATCTTCTTATGACAATTTCCGTAGTTATGTGATCTCGTATGCCACACTTTGTAAATGAGATTCTCTCGTTTTTTTTGACAGGTAGTGTCAAAATAACTGACGGGAAAATTTGCAAAAGTTGCAAAACCAAAAAGATAGGGTTCAACGATTTGAACCCTAAAAGATTAAATGGGGTTTAAACCCTATTCAAAAGTGAAAGAAGAAAATGGTGTTTTCAATTAAAAAACTGAAGTTGGGGTCAAACTTTGCAACTTTTGATACAAATTTGCATACTTTTAAACACATAAGTAGTAAATCTTTATTTAAATTAAAGATGAACAATTTTGTTACACCTTAAATTTCCAATCTGCTCTCGCACGTATTTAACGTTTCCGTTGTATCACTGCAGTTAAGCAACGTCCAACTAGGTTTTACTTTGTAGGTGACCACGCGGGTGATGCTGACTGTGGGTAGCTCGTTTGCAAGTTTCTAGGTGATGGAGTGTAAACTCCCGTTTCGGATGACCTTAGATGTTAAAGAGACGTCGATCTAATAAAAGAACAGCTTTAAGGCATAAACCAAAATGAAGACTTATTATTTCCATCAGGAGTTGTTATTAAATATTATTGTTGAAATTTTGTTTAAAAGATAGTCGCGGGAATGTTCTGCTCATGAAAAATGTAATTTTCTTTTTGATTAAATTTAATTGCCGCCTGTGGTGTCAATTTCTTTCTTCTTTTTGGTTATAACTTTATCACAATAGAAAATAAAGCGTTCACTTAAGTCCTCTTTAATTAAAAATAGACCTTCTTCCCGTACCGTACATCTTTGATTTCTTTAGTCTTTCCATGATGAGACATGAGACAGACTTTAGTGACACTTCTTCACTCACTAAGGAGAGTAAGGAGCCTGATTAATATTTGTGCTAGAGTTTCCGAAGTACACTCATAGGAGACTATTCCTGAAAGTCATTTGAACGTGTGCGATCATCGCTTATTTGTACATTTCTGTCTATCAAATGACTCCCGGATCAAAATTTGTTGAAAATATTTTCTCTTTTTTCCATGCTTTTATTTTTCCTCCACAATTTCAATACATTGAATAACATTAAAAATAAAAGACCAATCGTCACCATAAATAAATGAGAATATGCCATACCGGGAAAACTACAGTGATGGGAAGACGGTGATGGGGTAAGTATGCAGGAAGAGTCATTAGACAGATGATTAATTTCACTGGAAAAGAGAAAATTGATGACGTGAAAAAAAATGCAAAAATATGTCAATAGTTGCATTACCTTAACAAGTCGATCCAACACGATGCCACGAAGTGGGAAACTCCCCCTAAATGGTGCAGGAAACACTATCTTTCCAATTGAAATAAAAGACTCAGATGAATCAATTACTAGGCTCAAACATGTGATTCTATGCCAACTTCACTCTGGATGGTGTCAGCTGATAGGTATCATCAACTATCGACGAGTGTGTCCCAAATGTAGGGGTCCTGTACGTGATTCAATTGTTCGTCTACTTCCTTACTTGGAACCTACAGATCTGTGAACTAACCTCATCTAGACAGAAGCTTTCCTATGTGTTGAAGTAAATGTCACCAAAAGCGATAACAACAACCCAGGTCCGTCCCTATTTTTTCCCGTATTGATGTCTATATCCTTAGGGTTCGTTTGGCCTGTATTACATTACATACCTTTCCATATTATTTAACGTAGAAACTACATTCACCAAATCACGTTGAACCCTACTCTTAAAAACGTATGGCTTCTTATTGAAATATTGTTTAGTCTTGTTTCGATTTAATTTTAAAACCGATTTGGGTTCTGGACAGTTGGGTGGTACCCATGTAAGATTTCCAGCTGCTTTTATTTGTTGTGAAATAGCATTTTCTGATTGAGCAATGGTATCATTCAGGTCTGGTTTAAAATGTGGATGTCTAGAAAAATATATTGTACAGTGTTCAATCAAAAGCTAACCTTGCAGGTGTATCTTGGTAACTAGGCCCAGAGTATTTTATAGGCACTTGTATTGTTCACCCTTAGATAGTGTAGAATAATAGGCAAAGGAACTATTGAACATACAAATCTCAAATTTTCAGCGGTAATAAAGCATATTGAGTTTAGGGACAGAAATGTTGTTGATATCTATTTAATGGGCTGTATTTCTGTAACCGTTTAGATAAAAATCAGTTACTGTCTCAAATCTATTGATTTATAATTCAAGATAAGGAAGTAGACGTTGGTATTTTAGATGATACTGCACTAGACCACCATGATATACCAATTAAGATTTCACCTTTTCAAAACTTGGATTTATATCATAAACCTTCTGTGCCTGTTTGAAAATAAACGAAATTGTCTGTTACGGGGCCCACAAAAGATCCAAAAATACTTTCCGGTCCTTTAACAAAAAGATATTTTCAATATCCTATATGAATGTCATAATATTTTTCACAATATTAGACTGTTCTACATAAAATGACTCACCCTGTACAACACAAGACAGTGCTGTGAATATACATTTAAATCTACAGGGTGTAACAAAAAAGTGCGTTCCTTGAAATCCCATGTTCCATAGGTCTAACTATGGAGAGGGTGAGAAGATTTGACTGCTAAAATAAATACAGGGTGTATTTATTTAAGCAGGTCCATTTTAATTTACGCAGTCTAAATATCTACAAAACTGTTAGGAATACAAAAAATATATTCTGACCCAAATGTCACATCATCAAATTGTGGTGACCTTGATATAGATCTGTCAAGGTTGTCCTTCAAGGTCAGTTTAATATTTTTAGCATAATCGAATTCTTCATCAAAGACTATGTAAATTAAAATGGACCACCTTTCTGTATAACATATCAAATCTTTCATGAATTGAATCATTGAAAAACAATACACGAACCTTTCGATTGCATCTTGCAGTTTCAACAATAAATTAACATCCTCCCCAGCATAATGCATCAGTGCTTGACACAAAGGTCTATAACTCCACAAATTAGGATTTCCTCTGTATAAAGATTTCACAGCACCTTTCATTTGATTGGTGTCAAATTTATATAAAGCCATCAATTCATTTAAACTGATTTTCCAGGAATCTTCTAGTTCGTTATAGTCCATTCTCAGATCCTTATATTTTGTTTGTAAACATTGGAATGCTGCCTGAGAAGAACATAAAGCTGACTGTCAATTTAACACATGGGTTTATTATTTTACTGATATTGACTGGCTAATATAAAAAAAACTCAAAGATTGATGGTAAAATCCATATATCTAATGAAAAAAATCGTTCGTGCGCCATAAGCGGCACTTTTCCACTTAGCATCCACGGTTTTTAATAAAATTGGGTATGTAGTTCCCATTTGGAGTCTACCCTCAGGCGAAATCAGCCACTTCGTTGTCAAAAAATACAAAGAATCGTTGAAAGTAAAGCGATCTTGTTCGGAGTAAGATCTCGAGTGGACATGGTACTTAGAAACATACCTGAGTGTCGTAAACATTTCTTAACGTTATATTAAACTGTTGATAGAGATTTGCGGCGTCGCCTGCTATGCCATGGAACACCTATGAAAAATAAGAAGGCATATCCATTATATGACTATGATAAAAAAGGACACGAGGAGTGCAAACTAACTTTTATTAATGTAGCATCTCCACCATTTGTAATCCCCCCGGCGGGGGTGGATAATTTATAAAAGACACGAGGAGTGCAAACTAACTTTTATTAATGTGAACACTCCCAGCATCTCTACCATTTGTAACCGCCCCCATAGGGGCTGGATACTTTATAAAAGACACAAGGACACTAACTTATAATAATGTAGCATCTCTAGCATTTGCAACCGCCCCGACAAGAGGTGGATACTTATAAGAGTCATCGGAAAATAATTTGTAGTACAGCTAAATATAGAACCCAACTCTCGCCTTAGAGCGTTATAAATGAGATGTCTACTGAAATTAAACTGAACTCAACTCTCGCATTACGGCTTTTTTTTGGTTGGTTGGTTGGTTGTTTCCCGGGGAGGTGGAATTCTCTGCTGTCCCACCCAACGCGCTCCGCCACACTGGTAGCAAAGGCAGTGACAAGGATAGGAAGAACGAATATGAGCAAAGTGCACATAGACAGTGTGGGGTTAATATACACCACCCAGGACCCAGAAAGAAAGGACCCGTTTTACCGAATCCCCTATCTCCAAGGTGGGTGATGCAGACCTGCCCACTAAACCACCCCCTTACTGCGATCCTGTCCCAGTAGATCGTTAGACATTACATTGGGACAGGGACAGTTACTTAATCAAATACCCCAGCCTGATGGCGTCGTTTCACCGCCCCAATATTACTTGGTCAGTGATGTGATTTACGACTTAAAATCCCCAATCCCATATTCCCTTAAATGAAGAAGAGAGCATGAGATTCTTAAAAGCCCCATAACACATTTTATAAAATATCATAATAATATACAAAATTAATTATTACATCGCCTTTTAAACAAATAATTAAATTAAAAGTTTTACATTTTATACACGGTATGTTAAATATGTTAAATACACTGGGTCAACGTGAGGGAGGACGCCACCCCACCCTCACGTTCCCCCATATGTAAGAATTTGGCAAGTGCTTTTCCCATGGGGGGGAGAATCCCCCACCAGTGGACGCACCGCCAATAAACAAAAATCATTTGTGGTACGTAGTGGAAAGGCAGGGAAGTGACTCCTCGCTCCCACCACGCCCCACACCACATATCCAATAATAAATATACATAATTAAATACATAATAATACATAATGATAATGATAAAAATAAATACATAGTACTAATAAATAATTTACATAATTAAATACAATAAATGTGACGTACTTAGAATACACCGTGGAAAAACTATACCAAGACAATACGGGTTATATTATTATAT
>CM022874.1:30567510-30585198 GCA_012654025.1 Pachypsylla venusta
TAGGGCTTGAGGATAAATGAGAGGTCTACTGAAATTAAACTGAACTCAACTCTCGCATTAGGGCTTGAGAATAAATGAGAGGTCTACTGAAATTAAACTGAACTCAACTCTCGCATTAGGGCTTGAGGATAAATGAGAGGTCTACTGAAATTAAACTGAACTCAACTCTCACCTTAGGGCTTGAGGATAAATGAGAGGTCTACTGAAATTAAACTGAACCCAACTTTCGCCTTAGGGCTTGAGGATAAATGAGAGGTCTACTGAAATTAAACTGAACCCAACTCTCGCCTTAGGGCTTGAAGATAAATGAGAGGTCTACTGAAATTAAACTGAACCCAACTCTCGCCTTAGGGCTTGAGGATAAATGAGAGGTCTACTGAAATTAAACTGAACCCAACTCTCGCCTTAGGGCTTGAGGATAAATGAGAAGTACATTGTGACAAGCATAATAGCTTGAAAAAAACGAAATTCCTTGAACACCAATGTAACTTACTTTTTGTATTTTCTTTGATTCAAACATGTTTTTCAGAGCGCCTTGTTGTAAGTGATATGGACATTTCAGTATATCAAACAAATACACATGGTCGGGCGATACAGACACCTGGCAGAGTGTGATTATTCCATACAGCCCTAGATTGTAGCCCTCCAAATCAATGGCCACTCGACTGTTGTTAATCAAAATATTATTAATAATCTGGTCTCCCAAGTCCTTTTCTTCAATCAAAGTTGTTTTAAATGAAGGAACATACTTAGGCGGTAGCAAACCTAGAGAAGAAAAAAATAATTCAAGAGCTTCAATCAAGTCGAGTCGATGTACATTGGGGAGAGTGATCCCGAAAAAATGCTGACTTCGGACTTTGAATAACTCACCATCTTCCAAAAAGAGGGAAGGTGTTCTTATGAGAGCTTTATATTTTCGTTGCAATTCATCCATGTCAAGGTTTCTCAAGGACACTGTGTTGGCTCGAACTCTGAAGATGAGTGGAAAGTGGCGGAGGAACAAATCAAAATGTTCGACGGTACTTCCACAGATTCTTTTAAAATCCTTCGCATATGCCTGACAAAGTTGAAGAAGATCCTTTTGCTGGACAGCCCTCTGTCTTCGATAACTGTAAAAAAAAAAATGTCATAAGTGAACTTTCCTTAAAAAATAAAAGTCTCTTTAACTCAATTAATAAGTTCCGGGTGGGCTAGTAGGGGTCAAAAACAAATCATATGTCCACCCAAGTTTCGTCAAAATCAGACATCTCGTTCAAGAGCTATCACAGAAGAAGCAGACTTATCACTTCATTCGGTCAATTGTTATGTCTCAAAATGACTGGTCAATCAAAGACTTCTTAATACCAAAGTGTTCGCAATCAATGTCTTGCTTGCTACCGCTGAATCAACATGTCTATGATAACTTACTTGCCGACCAAAGTGTTCGCAATCAATGTCTTGGCTGCCACTGCTGAATCAACTCTTCTATATTCACTTACTTGTCGGCCAAAGTGTTCGCAATCAATATCTTGGTTGCCACTACTGAATCAACAGCTCTAGGTTCACTTAATCACCGACCGAAGTGTTCGCAATCAATGACTTGGTTCCCACTGCTGAATCAACATTTCTATGTTCACTTACTTACCGACCAAAGAATTCGCAATCAATGTCTTGGTTGCCACTGCTGAATCAACATGTCTATGATTACTTATCGACCAATGTATTCGCAATCAATGTATTGATTGCGAATAAGCCACTGCTGAATCAACATTTCTATGTTCACTTACTTACCAACCAATGTATTCGCACATGGGCGTAGGAAGGGGGGCAGCTGCCCCCCCCNAATCAACATTTCTATGTTCACTTACTTACCAACCAATGTATTCGCAATCAATGTTTTGGTTGCTACAGCTGAATCAACACTTCTATGTTCACTTACTTGCCGGCCAATGTATTCGCAATCAATGTTTTGGTTGCCACCGCAGTATCAATATTTTTCCTCACATATATTAAATAGTTAATGGTAAAATTTTTAGAAAGTTCCGATGAGTAATTTTGGTTTTGCACATGTTGAATATAAATGGCCTTATTTCTCATAAAGACGTCCATTATGAATAATCTCTGTTGAAATAATTTCTTTTATAGTTGTGAAATGTTCTCAATTAAAGGGCAGAATAATCAAAATTCAAAAAATACATAATTTTCTTCTCTAAACAGAGTAGGTATGTACTGAAAAAAAATAGCACATAACTTTGTTATTTTTCCTTTATAACCAAAACTTCCCGTTGAAACCTTGAAACTAACACCGAACTTCGCGGACCAACTATACCTCAGACCCTAAGTTTCATTGAAATCACTAAGTGGCATAAGAGCCACGGTGGACGACAGTTTATTTTATTATTATCATTATTCATATTTTAGGTTCAACGCACATTGAATCGCAATATAACAAAATTTGAGAAAAGTTTTCTTCTTTGTGCACGATTTCAGAGGTATTCAAAATAATAAACCACAAAAAAGCATGACTTCTTTGAAGGCAGGAGCGTAGACAAGATCAACTGGGCCTACGGGAAACCTTACGCGTTCTTACATAGGTATATTCCTTCAACAAATTTTTAAGTTGTGAAGTCACAGACCGTTGAATACTACTAAGGGCCCGATTGGAATCAAAAACCAATTGTCGCCAGGCCTTTTAAAGTAAACATTTCACACAATCATTAATCTATAAATCTTACATTCGAATCCATTTTTTTTTACTCTATCTTCAATATCATCACAGAAAAAAAATATTCGTGCCGTTATGCTTCAACACTCAAAGATAATTAAACAGAAAAATATCAAATTTTCATGGGGTGCATTTTTTTGTGGTCGATTCCAAAGATTTTCATTTTTGAAAATAACTAGGTGTGTCCGTGGACAAAAACGGGCGGAGCCATCCGTTTCACCTCGAATTTTCAGGCACCACATAAACTTTAGCATACTGCTCCATTATTCAGTTAAAACAAGATTTTTTGAGAATACCGCACCTTTCTTGATCGCATCATGCCGTTGAGTAGTAGGTCCTATTTAAAACGCAAAATAATCGGCAGAAAAATCGGAAACGGTTCAAGATATTGTTCCGAAAATAGATGTATGCACCCTTGGGGGTATATATATATATATATTCGATATCCTTCAACGTTTTGACTAAACAATTAGTATTTCTTAAATTTTATTTTGCCCGATCCCGGATTCGAACTTGTAACTCTGGACTGGTTTGTCAAAATTTAGTAAATTATGTCCTAAATTAAGTCTTGAGAAGTCACCTAAAACTTTTTCGCTATGAGTTGATATGTTGTAGCGACAAAATTTAAGATATCGGACCATGACTCTCTGAATTTGGTAAAAAATCGGAAAATCGGCCAAAAAATCGGAAACGGTTAAAGATATCGTTCTGAAAATAGATATATGCACCCTTGGGTATATGCAGAATATGAAGAAAAAAATTTGGTAAATATCGGTTGAGTAGTTTCGGAGGAGTAGGGTAACAAAAGTTTGCAGTTTGTAGGGAGTATAAGGCTACGATTCGCTCCGCCCAATAAATCAAGCTACATACCTTAACATCAGCAGCCTACTGAATAAGCTTGGAACAATTCACATTGCAATAATAAAAAAATAGCTCATTGAACTATTTTGTCCTGATTGTAATCAGAGCCATTATCAATCACCGAGCATTGTACATATTATATGTCAAATATTGAATTCATTATTAAATATCAGGCTCCAGCTGCTTCGTTTGACTCCTCATGGGCCTGTCTGTTGGGTTTTTGTTTATTTCTCAACTTGAATTTATTTCACGAGGAATACGAGGATCTTTTTGTTTCCTTTCTTCCCAAATTCATTTCTAAACTTCAAGTTTCTAGGTTTAGTCATCTTCAAACTTCGTTGATTTTGAGTAAATCAGTATATCTGAAATTGTTTTTTGTTTTGTTTTTTGAGGGAAAGAATATATATTGATTGTATAAATAATAACAAGTTACTTCCTCGGATTAACGTCTTGCAGTTCCGATGAATTTGCTTTTTTTTTCTTAAAAAATAAAATAAAAAAGTTACAAATGGGCTTACAGCCTTAGCACCTAAGTTGGTTGAGGTGAATTCGTAACCAGGAGGTTGTTGGTTCGAATCTAACTCCATCCCCGCCTACTGGTCACAATAAATCTAAATAAAGGTCGCAGTGATAAATGCAATCAGTTTCAATAGAGACCTACAACCAATCCACAACTAATACGCTGGATAAAAAAATGTTCACGATTTGCCTCAGTTTACGTGTATTTTCTTAAATAAAATTGTGTTGAAAATAATGTGGTCTACCGGTGTCAAAGTTATTCCACTCTATGAGGGTAATAATTTATCCGGGTCAACAGTGCCATAACAATCACAAGAACAAAGTTATTTGGAGTATAAATTATTGTATTTTTTTATAAAAAAAATCAGTCCTTTAACTAAACATTTATTTTTAATTTTTTACAATAAAAAATTCATTCATTGTATAACATTTAAGAAAATGAGTTACATTTCCGAATTGTTATCTAATTAACACCATCAGCTCAGTTGTACACTGACACTGAACACCATGTGACGTCATCGCAAGGATGAACTGAAGTATCAGTTAATAAGTAAATACATATGGATTGCAAGACTTTAAACCTTCACTGACAGGAGAAGAAAAAAATACAATAATCGTAGATTTTTTTTCTAATATAATTTTATTTTTTTACAGAAAAAATATTTGTTAGGGAAGATATCATTAAACATGTTAAAGCTAAATACATTAAACTAGAAAGTTCTTAATGGTACACCTTGCGAACAACTGGCAATGTATCTCAAATTTTAAAAACTTCGCCACGTTGGATTACTCATCAAAGACAAGCACTGAGTCGATAAGACAGAATCGTAACTTGTGATACCGATGAGATTAATGATCACATTGATTTATCATTTGGTCATGAATTGCCAAAAAATAAATACATCCGTCTGGATAGGCGCAAAAGTGCTTTTCCTCGAAAAGAAACACTCATATCAAATCTGATTTGGTCTAAATTTTGAGGAAACTTAAAAGCACTCTTCTAATCTTGATTTTTTTAAAAAAAAAACCGACGATTTTTTTAAAAAAAAAAACGACGAACGAAGTTATCTGAAAACATACTTATCAATAATTAAAAAAAAAAACTTTAACTTCGTTATATGCCCGCCCCATCCTCGGTAGTGGAAGAATATAGTCTCACTCGGATGAGTGAAAAGTGAATGAGGTTTTCACGCAAATAGTGATCCATGAATACTGCTTCTTAGCCAAACATTTCATATGTGCAATACTCTGTCGCAAGATGCATCTTGAGAAGTGTGATATGGCACCTCTTTCTCATTTCCGTTGTTATTTGATGTTTATGTCTGGCTTCGTATTTTGATGTGACGTTCTAGGTTTAGAAATAATAGGAAGAAGCGTCAGAATTGATAATTATTTTTGTCTACTGTATGGATTTCAAACTTGGAAAATGACAACCCGAGGAAGGACACTCGACCGAAAAACTGGCTGAGGAAAACAAATCTTCGCTGGCGTTCTTTTGTTGGACTTGCTCAATATTTTATGGTAATATGTGTAACTACTTTTCCTCCTTTTTCCAGATACCTATGTAGTTTCTTTATTTCTCGTCACAAAAAAAGGATGTCGGACGAAAATGGGAGATTTGAGCGAAAGCTCGTCGACCCAACCGGCTACGAAGGCTTAGGTGAATAAAAATAGTTTCTCTCTTATAAGGGTTTCATACGATTTTGTTTTATAATAATAAAGTGGAACCATTACATAGCATTAAAGAGTACACATTAAAATATGAAACTATAAATTTAAGGAAGAACAAACGAAAAACTAATTGAAATATTTCTTCTATAACTTGCAGTAACAAACATAGATTACTTACAATTAAGTAGAGTTAAATATAAAACCAGTCAAGTACACATTTTAAAGGGTTCCAGCCAAAAAACAGAAGATTTGTTTTAAAATAGATTAAATAATAGTAAAAAAAAAAACATTATAAAAATATATAAATTATTATTCATTCAAAAATAAATACGTACGCATAAATTTAATAACACAATTTAAATTAAACATTTATCTTAAAATTAGGGGAATTGTTAAATGACTTAGTCTTGTGTTTATTACCAGCTTTATTAGTTTAGTTGGTAGGTTCGTAACCCGGAGGATGGTGGTTCCAATAGATATAAAAAATTAACAATAATATGACAAGCAATTAGCTTAACACAATTCTAATTGAGTTTATAACTGATAGTTTCATTATTGGGCGGAATGTTTTTCCTTCGCTTGAACTGCACAAATGATAATAGAAACTATTTATGAGGGTACACCAAAGAGGCATCCAAGTAAGTTATAACTTACCTAGACACTATGACCCAAAATGGCTGCTCTGAACTTTTCAACGACTTGTATCTTGTAAAACTCTAAACATAGGAAAATTACCAAACGGATGTTCATTTCGATTGGTTATGTTAAAATCCATATTCGAATTGCGAAACAGTCATTTTTTGGAAATAATATCGAATTCTCAAGGGGGATATAAATGTAGTGGAAGGGTCAGCCTTAGGGCGGTGCAAGCGGTGCAGTCGCACAGGGCACCACGGTGTTGGGCGCCATTTTCTAGGTAGCATAAAAAAAAACTTGTTTTGTTTTCTATCTTCTGCAATAAGTATCATAAAGTGTAAAACTGTAACAATCATTTAAGTTAGTCAATAGAGTGATTGAATAAATTTGATTTGACTTTATCAATGAAATATTTTGCGGTCTATAACGTCCGTTCGCGTATTTTTCACCACAAGCGCTGCTGTCCTTTTGCGTACAAATGTCAATGAATGACATTTCATTGTTCGAAGCTCCAATGACAGTACAATTGTATTGAATTCAGTACTTTTTCAAAAAATCAACTACCTCAGTACCTTCGGCTTAAAATTCACTACCAATATTATTGATGACTAATATTCTTTTGTATGTCTTTTGTACCACAATAACTCATTTTGGGCCAAATTGCAGCCATTTTTACTGAGTGAGGTCTAGAGTTAATCACAGAACTACAAATTTATAAAAATTCAGTACCTTTTCAATACCTTTCTTATGCGAAATTCAGTACTTTTTTTTTAAACCCAGTTGGATACACTGATTCGAAGTGAAGTTTTTTTTATCCACAAATGAAAAATTTATTGGATTACGTTGTGTGTTATAATAAGAGTAGAATGATCAATAAGTTTTGGCGACCCTCAAAAATAACCAGTGATAATTGAAAGAAAACTCTATGAAGGGGTACATTTTTTCATGCTCGCACCGGCCGCTCAACTGAGGCCGGTCCTGTGCAGTGGTACATAATACATTTTTAAGATAAGTCTCGATAAAATAAGGGATAAATACTATTTATATATTTTTTTTAAAAAAAAAATCAGGGGCGGAACTAGAAAGGCTTAAAGTCAAAACTTGTTACATCTTGTATAACGAAGATAGAATTTGTTTTTAAAATTTTAGACTAGAAAAGTGAGATGTAACAAAGTCGAAGGAAATGGCACAAGATGTCGAATAAAGTCCGAATATGTTAGGTTTGTTAGGTAGCGGAATCGTAACAATTTTAAAGGAAAAATGGCGAGAAATTGATTCAAAAATTCAAAATGAGTCGAAAACTGGAAGTTTTCTAAATAGGTGAGTTTTGATTTTTGCCAATGATTGTTACTTTGCTTGGAAGCTTCCCATTGTATATGATAGGATTGACGTCCAGATACTCGTCCATGTCTTCTGAGTTGCTCAGCAAATGGTTTTCTACATCAGATTTCGACCGGTTCAACCACCATCTAATAATCAAATAACAAGATCAATTTGTTAAAATAAATATTACATTTTGTTATTTTGATACTGATTTCAGCAATTTTGAATTGTCGCACTGAATTAAATATTAGCTATAAAATACGCACTGCTACAATAAAATATGAACAACTGTTTAATTAGATGTATACGCATAAAATAACTTGATGTTCCATGTTAGTCAGCCATCTTATGGTATGAATTGAGTAATTCTAAAGAAAATCTCAACAGAAGAACAGATAACTCAACATTATCCTTGATCTCTTGGGTATAATGTTAGTCCGCTTCTAGGGGTGTACTTAGAGAAATACTCAAGTTCCAATTTCTTTTTCCCTTGAAAAAATTTGGAGATTTCCCAACCAAAAACGAAATTCATATTTTCAAGCCCACTTGCGGGATTCGGTTCTAGAAAATTTATGAACCCCATTGAAGAGTAAAGCATAGGATTTAAGAAAGTTATAGTTCAGTTATATTACAGGCCAAACTACTACTAAATTTCTTCACAACGAATTGAATATGTTAGTAAAATCGTTACACAAAAGAATATGGAAAAATGTTAGGAAAAAAGAAATTAGTAAGTGATCCAAGAGATTAATAAATGTAAAATAAAACAATTATTTATTTATCAAGCACTGAAAGATTTACCAAATAATCTGAAACATAGGTTGCAGTTTAAAGAAGTACTCACCTACTTATAAAGATTTTTATTAATATCTAAAGTTTTTTTAAAATATACATCTTTCCAAATTTAAAATTTCATAACCAACTATTTTACAAATATATGAGTAGATACAACATCAAAGAATATAAATTTCGAAAAACTGCATCTAATGTAACAAATAAAATCGTTGAGTCACGGGATTTTCCGATAAACACTTCAGAATAACGTAACAGAAGAAAGCGCTTGGGACTCAATTTTGTTTTAAATTTACATTTAATAATGACTACATCCTAAATACCAAAATTATCTAAATTAATTAAAATCAAAAGAAGTTAAAAGAAATCAAATAGAAATTTAAGTGTGATATTGTGCAAACTGATCATGCTCCTAGCCTTTCTATTGCGAAGTGGTCAGTAAGACCACTTTGCAATAGATAGTAGTCAGTATTCCAAAATGTGAGTAAGCCAGGCTTCTTAAAGCCATGCCTTTAAGTCTTGATTTAAAAAAAAAATGATGGAACATTAATTAATATCATACAAATTATTAATTCTTAATTTTTATAATAATATTTTATGATTTCAAAACTTCATGTGAACGCTATTGGTGTTTCAATAAACATACTGTCTTCTCACATTACTGACTTCTCATCTTTCATGTGCCACACAAATAATTGTGAATAGTACGCAACAGCATTTACTATCCTTAATTAAACGGTTTGTGAGCCAAAATCAAAAAACATGACTCCATGTTGGATAGTTTATACTTTTCATTAGCTTGGATTTTAATAACAAAGTTCATTCGGACAGATGTTAATAATAATGGGAATGAGCTTTAGAAATTTGAACACAGTGGAATTGTGCCGCATGTGTATTATGGAGTCGTTGACTAGAAGGATCAGTATTTGGTTTAATAGATCAAACGTGAAAACATACAGAAGTAAGTAGGTTTTTCTGGAAACTAATTTCCTCGTAGAATGTTTAAGAAAAAATCTACAGGCAGTTTTTAGAAGAAAATTACAACCAAACAACACACAAGTTGAAATAAATTTATTTACAAATAGGAAAACAAAATTGCAAGAAGTAAACGCGATCATTGGCTGTATGATTTTGTTTTAATCCACTGCCAATATTTTTACTTTCCTATAAAAAGGAAAGTATTGTAATGAGCTGAAAGTTTTCAATTGTCGAGTTTTCAATGACAAAACACGTTTTGGGGTCCCCCAGAGCTCAAATCTCGAGTTTCAGCCATTGGTCCGTGTGTGTGTCTGTTTGTGAACAAGATATCTCAAGAACGGCAAGTGCTAGAGACTTGAAATGTTCTGTGTATGTCAGTTTTGTGCCATTAACGGCAAAGTAAGCTTTTGGTGGAAATCAAATATACTGTTGACGGTTTTATGCTGTTTTTTATCGGTTTTCGCATATCCTGCTTAAAATGAGAACGGTAAAATAGCTAGAACTTTAAACTGGGTGCCTATTGCCTATTCATATCAATTTCATACAAGAAATTGAAAAATACAACTTAGGTTGAAGTGTAATATATTGTTGGCCGCCAATTAGAGGTTGAAAGCCGCTTTTTGGCGGTTCTGCCTAAAATCAGAATGGAAAGAGCTAGAACATGAAATTTGGTGCCTATTCATATCAAATTCATACAAGAAATTGAAGAATACAACTAAGGTTGTCGTGAAATATATTGTTAGCCGCTAATTAGCGGTTGAAGACCGCTTTTTGGCCTTCAATACAAGAAATTGAAAAATACAACTTAGGTTGAAGTGTAATATATTTTTGCTCGCTAATTAGTGGTTGAAGGCCGCTTTTTGGCGGTTCCGCCTAAAACGAGAATGTAAAGAGAACTTGAAATTTGGTGCCAATTCATATCAAGTTCATATAAGAAATTGAAAAATACAACTTAGGTTGAAGTATAATATATCAAAAAGTGCAATATATAATTGGGTTTCCGCTCTGGGGACTTCAAAACGTGTTTTGGCATTGAAAACTCGACATCGAAAATTTCAGACCATTACAATACTTTCTTCTTTTTTTATAGATAAGGAAAGTCGTGTGATGTTCACACCAGATTTTTATTTATTTTTTAAAAAAGGCGCAATTATTTTGGGGTGAGCAATAAATTTACAAGGATATAAAATCTAGAGGAACAATACATTTACAAAGATGATATAAACACTATTTGAAATATCTACATAAGGTGAAGATACCGAGAAAATCGAAAATAACGACTAAACGTTTAAAGTAAAATGAAAATAAATTTCTTTATAATAAAATTAAAATATTTAAAAGGAATCGTAAATAAA
Source organism: Pachypsylla venusta (assembly GCA_012654025.1). Classification (NCBI taxonomy): domain Eukaryota; kingdom Metazoa; phylum Arthropoda; class Insecta; order Hemiptera; family Aphalaridae; genus Pachypsylla; species Pachypsylla venusta. The sequence goes on from CM022874.1 coordinate 30,578,350, forward strand.
TAATAAATTATTTATAAAGACAATATCGATTCAAAAAAATTAATTGGTGGCAAGCTTTCAATAGTACTCAGGCTATCATCGTCAGGCCGATGTTGACTACGGTGTTCAAAGTAGAAGTGAGTGTATCAGAGTATGAGATGTTAATATAATACTTCTATAGATTGAGCAAGTTTTGATAAATTCTTATATTGTTTCCCGCATCACTTTTGTAATTAATGGAGCATGGATTTTGATTTATGTGGAAAGCCTCTTTTTAGACAATTATTTTAGGATCATCAAAATTAAAATTATGTTTAGTTTTCGAAGGCATGGTTGGTCAGGGCTGTATTTTTTTTTTTTTTTTTTTTTTTTTTTTTTTTTTTTTTAACTTTTACTGGTCAACATAGCGTTACAAGGAATAATTCCAATATCAATTGCTGTAGGTACATAGTTTACGAATGATGAGACAAAAGAGAAATACAAATATGGGCAGGAGGGGTAACGTTCCCGTTATTACTTTTAAATACACGCCAAGTATTGGTCTTTACTGCCGCAAATAATAAAAACCTCAATAACGAAAACATGCACAGCATTTTAAAAAGGTGTGTCTAGATGTTCTTGGTATCTTTCCGCCTATTTTCAGTCTTACTGAAACTAAGTCCAAAGTTCTACAACTTAGCAAAATAAAATAACACAAGTTAGATATATTAATGACAAAGAGCTAAAACAAAACAAACAAAAACTAGAAGAAGAAAAAAAAATCATTTGAGACTGGTTTCAACATAGACTTACACAAAAAATTTTAACATCGTCCAAAATTTCAAACTTTATAAGGAATATTTACTTCGTCGCATCGTTCAAAAAACTTCATTCTTTTATGAGTAAGTACTTTCAGCAAGTCAGTTCTTTGTCTATTCGAATATTATTTGATTTCAAGCTCGGTAGAGAATGATTAGACACGAGTTTCCAGAAACTAAAATAGTTGTCAAAGGGGAAATGGAGGAGATTATTATTGAACGAAAACACTAGGGAGTTTTTTCTTAACTCATTTAATTCAAATGAGTTTGTATTTAAATTGATATGCTTTCTGATTCAAGGAGTATTTTTAATGTAAATAAAGTGGGTTCCTTAGAGTCACATATTTTTCAGTGTAGAATAATAATAATGGGGCGAGCTTTCAATAAAATTCATATCATCTTCAGACCAGTGTTGATCTTCAGCATAAATCACTTTAAAATAGCTTACTTTTATTCTGGACATCATAGTTTCAACACCGCCATATTGTGGAAATGCTTATAGACGTGAAGATATTATTTTACTTTTTTTTTTTTTTTTTTTTTTTTTTTTTTTTTTTTTTTTTTTGCTTAACGTCTCTCTGGAAACTTGGAAACCAGCTAACCAAACTGACCTCACCCAGCCTAGGTTGGACTGGAAAAATAGCCAAAATCACGAGGTCACGAACCCACGTGGAGACACCCACATGGTACAACCTCGCTGGACGTTGCTTAACTTCAGTGATTCAACGGGATATTACACTCACTTATTAATGAAGTGACAACACTATAGGCAGGGATGAACATAGGTCACCGTCAGGATGTGCCCATCACTTTATTTGGCGTCACATTTCTATAGAGTGCAGACGGGACAAAAAAAAACACTATAGGGCATATTAAAATATCGACAAAATTGAATATTTCTAATAACTCCGTTTTATAATTTTGTAGCGACATTCCTTTCTTTAGCAGGATTATTAGACACAATAAGGAAATTTAAAAGAAATGAACTATTGCTAAGTCGAACTTATTTTCAATCATAATGGTTGCGGCTAGGAGTGGTCTTTGAGCTAGGGATAATATGATAGTTATTAGGGAAGAGAAGGAGGTTACAAGAGGGATAAAATACCTACTTAACGTAATAATATTATAGTTCATTATTTCATTTTATCAAAATAAATATTAAAGAGTGACCAAATAAGATATAAAATACTGGAAAATAAAGGGGTGTATTCCAAATTAAGGCTGACTTAATTTAAAAATATAGGTATTGAAAGAATTTGAAGCTCCGTCAAAAACTTTTTGGTAAAACAACTCTGACAGATCTGTGTTCCCCCACTTTTTAGGTCTGGCGTTTAGTTTTTTTTTTTTTTTTTTTTTTTTTTTTTTTTTTTTTTNTTTTTTTTTTTTTTTTTTATATATATATATTGATCTACCCTTTAAATCCGTCGTTACACAAGTAAGCATTATTCCCCCGGGGAAAGTTAAAATAAATATTTGAACACTTTCGTCATTCTTTTTACGCTTAAAATTCGCGGAAAAAAGAAATTCAAACTGAAATCTTACCTTGAAAAGTTGCTGCTTGAAGATAGAGATAGGTTAAAGTTTGGACCTTCTACATCATCAATGCCTTTGTGGACAGATACCTCATCTAAATCTCTGCCTAAAGCTGCAGATCGTGCTTGCATTGCAGAACGATATTCTGGAGTTGATAAAGATCCGAGCGTAGGCTTGACGTATCTGAAATTATGAAAAGAATACCTTTTCAACTAAATGGTAATAATATTCTTCCAACCTTCTTAGCAAATGATGATTCATGTTTGTTTGTTTTTTCTTCGCACAACTTCTCAGAGCACGAAATACTGCACACTCCATTCCTGCTTCATCCCTTCAATTAATCTCTAAAAAGTAACTCATTCTATTCCAAACACACTTTCTCTATTAACACTCCATTCCCAGCTTCATCCCTTCAATTAATCTCTAAAAAATAACTCATTCTATTCCAAACACACTTTCTCTATTAACTCTTTTTTTTTACCAATAAAAAGCATGTGTTAATTTACTCGAATGAATATTTCTTTTAGTTACCCCAACTCGTTGCGTAAGATTAAAGTAGTTTTAATATTTTTGGCTTCTTTCTTAAAAGCAGTCAGTAAATTTTTGATTTTTTCCGTGTTTATTCTTTTTCCTCCAGGTTAAAGCAGCGAACTAATACTGCACTAAAATTATCTCTAAACGAGTGCCGCGAGTGCGCAACCTCACTTAGCACGGATAGTATACATGTTACTACAATTAAGGTTCACAGCAATATTGTGAAACTTGCAACATTCAATGAACGCAAAACGACTTGGACAGCAATTTACAACTTACGTTTTTAACAGAAGAGAAGATCCTACAACGGTAACTGAACTAAGAGCCATAGCAGCAGACGCCATCCACGGCTGAAAAATATAAAATCAATTCAGTACTAGTCGTACTCACTACTCACACATAGAGAATACCATACTCAAAGATTTTTTTTTTGGAGGGAGAGGGAAGTTCGTTCTCCAAAATTAAGCACACAACATCCTTAACATGACCGCTTCTACGCAATGGGCCATCAAAACATTTGTTAAAATGAAGAACACTGCTACAACAAAAAGGCAACAACAATACCATAACATCTGTTACGGACTACTTTTTATACCGTTCATAGAGGCCTATGACCAGACTTTGTAGATTTTTACTTGAGGTTTTAAGTATTTCCTGAGTAATCTCAGGTCACAATCTGTGAACACTTCAAGTGGCTACCTGAAGTTAAATTGTTTATAAAATAGAGTTACGTGTCAGAAAAAGTCGTAGTTTTAGAAGTTTAGTTTTGTTAAACCCTCCAAGTACGAAAGCCAAAAATTATGAATCCGTTAGGAATGATATTTCCTAACAATGCAGGAAAATTCAGTAGAAATGTTTTATACACTGACACCGACTAAATTTAAACTCAAAAAATTTAAAAATGTTTGGGGGGGAGGGGTTCATAGCCCTGCAAAACCTTAACTAAAATCATCAGTACTGATGTCTATCAGATGTTCAAAGTAATCTATATATATAAAAGAGAAACACACTCACTTAACACTCGTCGCGATTGCTCCGCACTGGTACGTCGTAGGAGGCTGAAATTTGGAATGTATGTCGCACTTGGGTCTTAGATGCGCACTAAGAAAGGATTTGTCATATTTGGGGTCTCAGTTAGCTCCGAAACTTTTGGGTTCAATTAAATATACCGCTAGCGGTTTTTATCGCTTTAAAGCGGTTTTCCAGAGACATCAAATTTAGCCAGAGATATCAAATATAGTAACTATGACAAATTTAGGGTCTAATTACGCCCCGGATTTGGAATCATCACGAGAACCCCCCCCCCTCAATTTTTTTTTGGGGGGGGTATTTTTTGCCAGAAGAATAGTAAACCCATGTGTCACATTGGCAGAGTTTTCCTCCGCGACTATCGTCCCAGTTAAAATATCAAAAATCCTTCTATTGCACAAGTATCATCGATACTTGGGCTTACCAATATTATAGCCCGTAGCGAAGCACGGGTAAAACAGCTAGTAATAAGTATAATAAATGAATGTCTTTGGTGACTTTAGGTATTTTGTTTAAGGAAAGATTTTAAATAATTAAAGTTCAAATGAGATCTTAAAATATTTTTAAGATCTCATTAGATTTAATTTGGCCATATTTTGGTGTCTGCGTATCGGCAGTTGATGTTAAAACTGCCGATGCACATCGAGATCTTAAAAATGTTTCCATTATCATTTCTATCTAAATCTGAAAAAGTCGATCCGACGAAAATTTTAATTTTTAAAATCTTTCCTCAACACAAAAAAGATATTCAAAGTAGAAAGGCAGACAGAAAGTACACATTGTACGATATTTACACAATGTGGAAATAATTACCTGTAATGTAAAGCCAAATGGACTGAACAAGCCAGCAGCAATTGGAATGCCTATCAGATTGTACATACTCGCAAACAAAAAATTAAGACGTATCCTTCGCACTGTTTTGCGAGACAAATCAAAACATCCTATCACATCTAGCAGGTCATTCTAAAAAATAGAAAATAATTAAACAATATTTGTTTCATATCCATATAAAGCAATGTGTGAAATTCAATATTATCAAAGGTTCAAGACACTATACTTGATTTAGTGAATGAGCTTTGCAGAGTCCTATAACATAGAAGAAAAACGTGTCTATCAGGAGACTGACTTCTGCAGCCGAGTTATAGAGAGGTTGTGGATTCAAATCCTGTCCGAAAGTTTTTCATTTCCTTAATTGACACATGGTTGTAAAAGAAAAAGTCCTGAAGAAATGCAAAACAAATTCCGGGACATAAATTGTTTTTAAAAAAGAACGTTATCTGACTTAGACATTTATTGGCCATTGCTATTGGGAAAATCGTGTGGCACTATTTTCAACTTGGATTGATTTAACTTTTCAATAAACGACTAACCCTCTCCTTGGATATTAATTATCTTTTGTGAAGCGAAATTAATTAAAAATTTAAAAGTTGAAAACTTGAATAGGATATAATTATAAAAAGAAATCATCTAATCTCAATTTCAAAATTCTTTATTTTTTTCTTTTTCATTTAAAAAAAAATCGGCCCATTTAAAACGGCTTTTATACTCGTACTTCTCTTATTTTATAAATACTTACCCTCATGAGCACAACATCAGCCGCTTCTACCGCCACATCTGTACCGGAAGCTATAGCAATACCAACATCACTCTGCGCTAAAGCAGGACTATCGTTTACTCCATCACCGACCATGGCAACGCGAAGACCATGTTCTTGAAGGCGTTGTATTTTGGCAACTTTATGAGAAGGTAATACTTCAGCAAATACGCGACCTATTCCCACCTAAAAGAATAATAACATGATGCTTATTTCAAATAATTTCTGAGGGGGACTTCTTGGTGAAGCCATAGAAATTTCCAAAATATACCGCTGATTTCTAGAATTCGCAGACACCAGCAGTGTGACTACTGATAATAACAGGTGAATTCTTGAAATAAGTCAAGTTTAAATCACTCCAGGTTGCGGCTTTGAGTAGAAATTCCCTGATTACATGGTTTTTTTGGGCGAGGTATGCCCGTTTCCTAACCTCTTTGCTTGGGGAACAGAACAAATGTTATCATAGAACATCGTTTAGTGACAAGTGAAATTGTTGTAAGTCAATGCACCTACTGATACGTTTGTAGTATTTAAGAGAGAGATTTAGAAATATTTTAGGGTCATATTGCACCTAAACACCTTGTAGTGAAGAAATTACTGGAATTATTTCGAGAATTCAGCCACTCTTTTTTGTGTTTATCAATAGCCACACTGCTGGAATATGCGAATTCCAAAAATCACCGCTATATTGTGGAAATGCTTATGCTATTTCGAGAATTCAATAAGTAGTACTGGTGATTGTTAATAATCTCGTTTGATTATCGATTATATTACACGACTTCCAAAATTCACTTTACATGTATGTACATCAAAGCCTGAACATTTTCGATGCAAACATTACATTCTTTCCCATTACAGATACAAGGGAAATAAGATACTTGCTGGAGTCGCACCTTAAGTAATGCCATGAGATAATAATATTTATTTACCTGTCTTGCAATAGCAGCTCCTGTTTTTCTGTTATCTCCTGTAAGCAATATAACCTCAAGCCCTCTCTTCTTTAAGGTATAAACAGCCAAATGGGCCTCAGGTTTGACTTTGTCAGCTACACTCATCATACATACGAGAACACCTGACGAGAAAACAAGCAAAATAAAGCTAATCCGCGATTCCCATTGCAAGCCCAATACCGTATTGGACTGTACCATAGTGGAATACCATACTGAACAGTCGTGTGACGATCACTATTGCAAGGCCAATACCGTATTGGACTGTACCATAGTGGAATACCATACTGAACAGTCGTGCGACGATCACTATTGCAAGACCAATACCGTATTGGACTGTACCATAGTGGAATACCATACTGAACAGTCGTGTGACGATCACTATTGCAAGGCCAATACCGTATTGGACTGTACCATAGTGGAATACCATACTGAA
>CM022874.1:30586837-30645264 GCA_012654025.1 Pachypsylla venusta
GTATGGAGATAGACTAAACTTTAGGAAAGGACATAGGCTACTTTTGGGGTTGAAACTATAAACGGCCATGCCTCTAAGGCGCCAAGCGAAGCGGGCGTATCCTGCTAGTATGTATATATTTATATAACAATTATTTATACAAATTAATTTTTCTCAAATTTTCTTAGAAATATTATGACAATTACTTCTTGTTGGACACAGCTGCTTCATGCGTTTTTTATACAATATCAACTCAGGTGAACTGGGGACCACTGTTATTCTAGCAGCAATCATGAGCCAAAGAGGACTAAAAACAATGATATTGGCAAAAAATTTCTACAGCTAATCATCACCATCCGGAAAAATGGGGATGAACGCTGTGAGACAAAGTGGCTCTTCTTTTGGGTTTCATTGCTATATTGATGGTCTTCGGCCAAAAAATGTTTATTGCTTGGGTTATCTTGGTACGAAGGACCAACCATAAACTGCGAACCTATCATCATCCTCAAGTAACTTCTTACAATCTCAAGTATGATCGAAATTACTTGTTGAAGTTGGTATATTCTAATGGAATACAAGCAGTTATAGTCTAGTCATCTAAGACATCGAAGGTACAAAAAATGGCGTAATTCTGATTTTTTAATATGTTGTTGGGATACATGAGAACAGTGTAAAATTAATAAAAAATCAAAACTATGCCATTTTTTTCTACCTTTGCCTTTTTTTATGTCTTAGATGACTAGACTATTACGGCATATGTAGATTTCATTTCAATAATGTATGATGCACCTTAAATTTGTCCGTTTGGTCTGAACTGTCGTTAATATGCAACAGTTTTTCCAGCGTTAAAGATTGAGATTCTACAGATTTGTTCAACAGGATATCCACAGTGACTTTGTCCAGAAGAATTAGATTTCTACCGTCTCTACTTTGGTTCAAGTAGTTGATGATCTGCTCTGATTTCTTTGCGTTGCTAGTCATGGTATCGACATGTGAAACGACACATCGCAGACCACATCCAGGCACTACTTGAAAATGTGAAGTTTTTCCTCCAATCTCTGCTTGAGTTACTCCTTTTACAAATTTGACAACGGCTGAAAAATAAAAATTTTGCCAATTTAGTATATGGGAGTTCTGTTTTTTTTCTGGGAACCAGTTGTATAAGTCCATCAGTAACGCCTAGTTGGAGAACCCCAAATGGTACCTCCTGCAAGTTGAAATTTGCCAAAGTCAAGTGGCAAAAGAATTGATTTTTTTTTTTTATTACGAACGCAAAATACCAACAACTATATTTTGTGGAACTCTTTCTTAATATGTCTTTCGAAAAACAAATAGGTATTCATCATGCGTGACTGTTTGATTACCTGAGGCCAGGGGATGTTCACTATTGTTCTCAGCAGTGCCTAGTATACACAATAACTTCGCTATTGGACAAGTATGTTCATCGACAAACATGCATAGTCGAGTTACTGTGGGCACTCCGTGGGTGATAGTTCCGGTTTTGTCGAATACAACACATTTCACCTGGAAAAGAAAATTAATTACTAATTTATGATGACCGGTTTTACGTACTAGGATGACGAGAAACGCATACCATCACAGTTCCAGCAAGTGACCATCAAAACCTTTTTTATAACATCTCATCTACATATTTCACCATTTTTCCAAACGTGAATCTAGAAATGGTGAGAAAAGTTGATTTCAACAATAAAATTTATTTGTGACGTTCTAGGGTGAAGGCCAGAGGCATAAGAGGAAACAGGCTAGTTTTATAGAATAAGGGGTACGAGTATTGAAATATAGAGATGAAATTATAATTCTAGACGGATCCAAGATCAACAAAAAATGAATCACAATAAAAGTAAAAACTGTATTTTCATCTGACTAAAGTATTTTATTTGCAAAATATACAATAAAATACACGATTTGTTCATTTGTACAATTAATTAAAGATAGATATAATAAATGAATATAAGTTAGCACGATTACCTCCTACTGGAGACATCTTCAGAACAACTAACAATAAATATATTAAACTAGCTGTTTTCCCGTGCTTCGCTACGGTTACAAAATTCAACAACAATTTCGAGAACGCGAAATTAAATCTTCTCAATTTTAGATTTTTGGTGAAACCGACCCCCAGAGAGAAAACGGCTCCTATTTAGAAAATTCAATATTTTACTCAAAGATATTACTTTTTGCACTGCGGAACACCTTCGTATAAAATTTCAGCTTTCTCGCTCATCCCGAAGTGATATTTCTTAACTATGGGTTTTTGGTGGAACCGACCCCCAGAGTGAGCACCGCTCCTAGTTAGAAAATTCAATATTTTATTTAAGGATATGACTTTTTGTACTTCGGAACACCTTTCTATCAAATTTCAGCTTTCTCGCTCATCCCGAAGTGGTACTTCTCAATTCCGATTTTTTGGTAATGAAAACCGTCCAAAAATCGGGGAAAAACCGGAAATTTTCAAATTTTATATTTTTTATGGGGTCCTTATTAACTATTTTGGGGGGGGGGGGTACTCTCGGTCATTTTTCGTTATCTCTTTTCGTTTGACCAGAAAAAAGTTGCAAAAAGACCCGCTAAATAGCGTCATTTTTGGCGGTAACTTGCTCCCACTAGAACTTATTTTTTTTTCCTTTCCTTATTACGCACCTACATACTAAAAGGGACCTGTGTGCCAAATTTCAAGTCTCTATGTTTAGCCATCATGGAGCTACGTTGATTATCAGTCAGTCAGTCAGTCAGTCAGTCAATACGTCAGTCAGTATACCAACTGGGCTTTGCGTTTTATAAGTATAGATAAACATAAAGAAGGGGAGTAAGTACATCTAAACGCGCGACAATAAAGTAGCCTTTGCATTAACTCAACCTTTAGTCAAGTAAATATATAGTTATTTTTAAATTTTCTTATAGACTGACATAGTAGCCCGATTTAAGAAGGTAAAAAATAAATTTCTGAATTTAGTTCTCCTTATTCATTAACATAAACATGATCAAGATATATTATCTTGTGAGCATTATCTAAAGGTTCCACTTCTTATGGATTAACATTAACATGATCAAGATAAATTATCTTGTAAGCATTATCTAAAGGTTCCACTCCTTATGGATTAACATTAACATGATCAAGATAAATTATCTTGTAAGCATTTTCTGAAGGTTCCGCTCCTTATTCATTAACATGATCAAGATAAATTACCTTGTGAGCATTTTCTAAAGGTTCCGCTCCTTATTCATTAACCTGATCAAGATAAATTGCCTTGTGAGCAATTTCTAAAGGTTCCACTCCTTATTCATTGACATTATCATGATCAAGATAAATTATCTTGTGAGCATTTTCTAAAGGTTCCGCTCCTTATTCATTAACATTAACATGATCAAGATAAATTACCTTGTGAGCATTTTCTAAAGGTTCCGCTCCTTATTCATTAACATGATCAAGATAAATTACCTTGTGAGCATTTTCTAAAGGTTCCGCTCCTTATTCATTAACATTAACATGAATTACCTTATGAGCATTTTCTAAAGGTTCCGCTCCTTATTCATTAACATTAACATGATCAAGATAAATTATCTTGTGAGCATTTTCTAAAGGTTCCGCTCCTTATTCATTAACATGATCAAGATAAATTACCTTGTGAGCATTTTCTAAAGGTTCCACTCCTTATTCATTGACATTATCATGATCAAGATAAATTATCTTGTGAGCATTTTCTAAAGGTTCCGCTCCTCATTCATTAACATGATCAACCGTGTGAGCATTTTCTGAAGGTTCCGTTCCTTATTCATTAACATTAACATGATCAAGATAAATTGCCTTGTGAGCATTTTCTAAAGGTTCCGCTCCTTATTCATTAACGTGATCAAGATAAATTACCTTGTGAGCATTTTCCAAAGGTTCCGCTCCTTATTCATTAACATGATCAAGATAAATTACCTTGTGAGCATTTTCTAAAGGTTCCACTCCTTTTTCATTGACATTAACATGAATTACCTTATGGGCAATTTCTAAAGGTTCCGCTCCTTATTCATTAACATTAACATTAACATGATCAAGATAAATTATCTTGTGAGTATTTTCTAAAGGTTCCGCTCCTTATTCATTAACATGATCAAGATAAATTACCTTGTGAGCATTTTCTAAAGGTTCCACTCCTTAATCATTGACATTATCATGATCAAGGTAAATTATCTTGTGAGCATTTTCTAAAGGTTCCGCTCCTTATTCATTAACATGATCAACCTTGTGAGCATTTTCTAAAGGTTCTGCTCCTTATTCATTAACATGATCAAGATAAATTACCTTGTGAGCATTTTCTAAATTCTTTTTAGAATTTAGAAAATAAATAAATTTCTAAATTCTAAATTTTCTAAATTCCTTAGAAGTTAGCTTTAACTTAGGGAAAGGACCTTTGTATATATTGTAATGAAAAATTTAAATAAATAAACAAACAAACATCATTTTCTAAAGGTTCCGCTCCTTATTCATTAACATGATCAAGATAAATTACCTGGTGAGCATTTTCTAAAGGTTCCGCTCCTTATTCATTAACATTATCATGATCAAGATAAATTATCTTGTGAGCAATTTCTAAAGGTTCCGCTCCTTATTCATTAACATGATCAAGATAAATAACCTTGTGAGCATTTTCTAAAGGTTCCGCTCCTTATTCATTAACATTAACATGATCAAGATAAATTACCTTGTGAGCCTTTTCTAAAGGTTCCGCTCCTTATTCATTAACATTAACATGATCAAGATAAAATACCTTATAAGCATTTTCTAAAGGTTCTTTTTTTTTTTTTTTTTTTTTTTTTTTTTTTAACCGCTCACACGCACCGGAGTGCATTTACGTGAGTGGATGTATCTATATTCTGATTTTATAGATGAAGCTTAATTTTATATTTGATGTAATATTTGTTTTGCAATTTTTTTGAACTTATACGGATTGAGTGATAAGTCAAGTTGAGAGGAGTATGTTGGTAAATGAAAATAGTTAGCACTCTCCCTTTGCCTAAGTGACAGATTAGGCACTCTGAACATCAATTTTTCTAACATCCCTGGGCACATTAGGTTGCTGTTTACTATGCTGTGTATAAAGGTCAATTTAGTGAGAGTTCGCCTTGATTTTAACGTACACACTGGTAGATGTTCCAGTAACAGTCTGTACGATATGGGTTCCGGATAGGCAGGGTAGAAACCATTGAATTTAGAAAATAAGAATCTCACGAATCTAGACTGAACACGTTCGAGTTTGGTAGTGAGGAAAAGTGATTTTGGTGCCCAAATTATGGTAGCATATTCTAGCTTACTTCTCACTAGTGCAGTGTACAGGGTTAAAATTGTGTCGAAATCCGTGAGAAACTGTGAATGGCGTATAACAAGACCAAGAGTTCCAGTGGTTTGAGCTACAACAGCGTTTATGTGTTGGTCAAATTTGAGATTTGGTTGGAAGGTAACACCCAGGTCTTTTTTGCATTCCACCCTGTCTATCCGGGTGGTGTTAATTATATAGTCGTATTGGACGAAATCTCTCTTTCTACTAAAAGACATGACTTCGCATTTGTTAGGATGAAATTTTAACTTTATGCTTGACAACCACTCACTGACTGCTGTTATATCTTGTTGCAGTAGCATACAGTCGTGAGTGTTATTAATTTTTCTAAAAATTTTGAAGTCATCAGCAAATAATAAATGGTCAGAGTGACGGATCACAGACCCTATATCATCTATCACAATAGCAAAGAAGAGACTACTCAGTTTAGAGCCTTGGATCACCGACGACGATGGCATATAAGGGGCAGATATTTCGTCATTCAAGACTACCCGATGCTCTCTCCTCTGTAGGTAGGAGGCAATAAAGCGGACAAAATCAGGATGGAAGCCAAACGCCAATAGTTTCTCAAGAAGGACGTCATGAGACAATTTGTCGAAAGCTTTCATTATATCTGTATAGATTACATCCACCTGATTATTGCCTGAGCCCAGTGCCTCCGCAACGTGATCGTGAAAAACAGCAAGGTTGGACACTGTAGATCTTCTCTCTATGAAACCATGTTGTTGTGGTGATATTTTAGAGTATACAAATGATGATATTTTAGAGAAAAGACAGGACTCGAAAATTTTGGAGAAAACAGTGAGACAAGCGATCGGTCTAAAATTGGATATCTCACTTGAATTTCCCTTCTTTGGTATGGGTGTGACAGAAGTGAATTTCAGAAGTTCAGGGAATTTATTTTTTTGTAAAGATAGATTGAAAATAAACATTAAAATTCTACATAAGATGGCTGAGCAAGATTTGAGTAGGGCAGGTGGAATGCCATCCATACCGGGTGCTTTGTCCGCAAGTAAACCGATCGCATCACTCACGTCACTCTCAGATATGGAGAATACCGGGAGCTCAACATCCGAAAAGTTTTCAACACTATAACTGTCAGGAGCGACATTATAAACAGAGTTGAAATAACTCGCAAATGTGTCACACACACTCTGAGAGTCAGGAATCACCACACCATCCAACTTATAGTCCGGTCTGCATTGGTTTTGAGTTCTGGATTTTATAAATTTCCAGAATTCTTTTTTACTGTTAGTTTTAAGTTTTATTTGTAGTTCATGAATATATATTTTAAAATCTGATTTTATTTTATACTTGCATTGTCTTTTAATTGAACGGTATTCATTACTCAGGATATTGATTTTACGCAATTTTTCTTTTTGAAAATATAAAGTTATCAAATCGCGACTCCACCATGTTGGTAATTTCTTTTTATTTAAATTTTTTGGTCGCCACTGAGGTACATGTATATCTAAACATTTATATAAAATATTATAGAATTCTAACAGTGCGTCATCTGGATTTTCAAAGTGGGATATAGGATCCCAGTCAATGTTAGAAATGTGGGTTCTTAGTTCTGTAAAATTCACAGGGTGGAAATTATATTTTCTTGATAGAAATATGTGTGTTTCATTAGAGTTACGTGATAAATTATTGTTATTTTTAAACACATGATTTTTATTTTTTGTATTTTTAAATTTATTTTTCTTATATTTAAAATGAAGTTCTAAAGTTGGATGGTTAGGGTCCTCACCCACAAGAGGTTCCCCCCTCAATACATCGACAACAACACTCCTCTTTCTGTTTGAATTTGAGATTTTTCTATAAAGTACCAGATCTAAGATCTTATTAAAGGCATTACGTTGAGAGTTGAGAGAAGCAAAATCGAAAAAATCAATCAAATTTCTTAGGACGACCTTTTGAGAGTTAGCGGGATGTCCATTTACGTTTTCACTAAAAGATGGGATATTGAAGTCTCCCAGAACTAAAATGTTTTTATTGTATTGGAAAATGTTTCTTTCAACAAGCATCTCATTGAAAGTTTCCAAGGTGTTGGTTGATACGGGTGGGGGAAGATATACCAAGCATATTAAAACGGTTATATAATTAATGCTTACCTCCACCCAAATGCACTCGATAGAGGGAGTGTTTACACACCACTCTGATTGCAGAGTGGACTTATATTTTTTTTTGACAGCTAGAACGAGTCCTCCTCCAGTTTTCTTATTGCTAATAGCTAGATCTCTGTTTTGCCGGAAGACCTGGTAAGAACCATCAAAGAGTTCGGAATCCAAAATGTTGTCTTGCAACCAGGTTTCAGTAAGGGCCAATATTTCGTGATCTTCACTTAACACGTTTAGATAAAAGTCTTTGCACTTTGAATTGAGCCCGCGCACATTCTGGTACAACACTGTAAAAATTGTTCTATTAGCATCCCTAATATTAAAAGGAGACGAATGGATATCGTTTCCATTTTGACTGGAGTAAAGATTGGTTTGATTCCGGTCTCCACTCTCAACTTGCCCTTGCTCGCTGCTAAAACTTAAATCCAAGTGCCGGTAACCAGCAATAACATTAACATTACATTGATTTGAATAAACATTGATACATTGACAATTGCTAGATATCTCAGTGTGGGAGGCAAACAAAGGCTCATCAGAAATAACATTACAATAATGTAGAGATGTTAGCATGTCGCATGAGTGCGGACAGTTGTCTATGTCTAACAAAAATTGGATACTGGGTGTTGCAAAATACCGACATTACTATTTTGTTTCAATACTTTACAGATTGATTTGGCAACTTTTTTTTCCCCTAATTCGTTAAAGTGATAATAATCACGCCTGAAGTAACGTTGATCATGCAGGGATTGTTGCGAATCAACAATCCGTACGTTCACAATATTGCGAAAATATTTTTTGATGGAGCTATTCAATTTAAGTGCTTTCGTGTTGTAACTTTTTTTATCAGATCTACTATAAGGAATAAGAACCAAAGTTACGAAATTGTTATTACTTAGCTTTTTGATACCATGGAACGCCTGATGTATTTTCCCCCATTTTAGATTCGTGCAACAGTCAATTGTACCGGCCATCCCAACTAGATGATTACGAAAGCTATTTTCAGAAGGTGTTTCCAAATCATCCCGCCAAAACGCGACTCCACCGTTCAGCACAGTTGCAAAGTCTGCACCCGGTCCAACATAAGATCTGAAGTCAAGATTCACTCCGTTCCGTTGACATTCTCTTTCTAAATGTTTACTTATATTCCTGGACTGACTGTCACCTAACACAAAACATTTCTTCTGTATCGATGGCAGGCTACCTGATGAAGAAATACGTGGAGTTCTGTTTGGTCGCGATGATTCATCTTCACTTGTGAGATTGTTGTAGTGCTTTTAGATTGTCTTGTTGTTTTCTTTTTTATGAAAAAATCTGGCGAGTCTTCATCTGAGCTAGAATTTGCTCTGGTAGGGGTTGCCAAATTCGT
Source organism: Pachypsylla venusta (assembly GCA_012654025.1). Classification (NCBI taxonomy): domain Eukaryota; kingdom Metazoa; phylum Arthropoda; class Insecta; order Hemiptera; family Aphalaridae; genus Pachypsylla; species Pachypsylla venusta. Next base: position 30,595,651 of record CM022874.1, read on the forward strand.
AGTCACATTGTTTATGTTAGAAATTGGCTTTGTATAATTATTTATGTTTTTATTATTTTTAATATTTGGCCGTAATTTCTGTTTTTTATTTAGGTTGTTATTATTAACGTTAGATAGGCTGTTAAGATGTAACCCATTTTTTTTCTCATTCTGAATATTGTTAACGCTGGTCACCAAACCCCGAATTGTGGTCTGCAGATCTTTAATTGTAAGTTGCAAATTCTGTATTAAATCATCTTGTTGAGTAATTTTTTCTAAAAGTTCTTTTTTTAAATTTACATTTTCTATGAAATTTTTGTCCTCAATTTCAATCGTCTGAGTTTCACTCTCTTTAGTTAATTTTTTTGGGGGGGGTTTATGAGATAGAGAAACTTTTGGTGATGGCGTTGCAGTGCTGTCTTTGATGTTTGAATTAATGCTCAGTCTGGTACAGCTCGAGATGTGTATGTTATTCTCGTTAATCACTCTATATTCGGATTCGGTATCGGTGGGCTTTTTTAATGTCACAGTAGCCGGACAGCTTTTGTCAAAATTTTTACATTTGAAATTCAGTGTCCCACTTCTAAGTGCCGTAGCTAGAATGAACGTCTTTCCTTTGTGTTCGTATGTTTTCATAATAAAACAGAATATATAGATTTTTTTTTTTAGATCGTTTTTTACTTGAAGTACTTACTTTGTACCATTAAACTATGGTTACTTGTCAGTTTTGAGGTCAAGTAGGATTTTGTAACACCGGGTATGTTATAAAAATCAGCTGGGATTGAAAATAATTGAATTTAAAAATATATTTTTTACGACTCAATACGAGTACATAAAAATACACTAAACACATATAATTCACAAGAAAAATTAGACGAAATTATTAAAATTATTTGTAAAAATTAATTTGTAAAAAATCACCAAATTCAATTAGTTTTATTACTTCAATCGTATTTCCCTTCATAATTCATTCACCGATTCAGACATCTGCTCCTTATTCATTAACAGTAACATGATCAAGATAAATTACCTTGTGAGCATTTTCTAAAGGTTCCGCTCCTTTTATTAGAATTCCATTTAAGGCACCAACACCGGTTCCAACCATAACAGCAGTAGGTGTAGCCAAACCCAACGCACAAGGACATGCAATTGCTAGGACGCTGAGAGCACATCGAAATGCATACGCAAAAATGATTTCTTCATTATTCAAACCTTCTTTGTCCATTTCCTGCAAATATAAAAGTTGACAAATATGTTTCTTGAAGAAAGCAATGCGATCTATCCCGCGTTTCAGTCATTTAATAGAACTGATTTTAGTCAAGGATTTTTAAAATTTACCACTCTATCAAAAACACACATTAACATAATACGAAGGGTATGCAAAAAGTCAGTTTTAGCTGGGTTTTTTTTAAAAAAAATACTAAGCGAGGGAACATTCCCGCACCATTCCACACATGGGATAACATGTTGACAACGCTGCGTCAAAGGGTTAAAGTCAGTCAGTAATGATGTAGTATTGCATGGAAATGGAATTTCCTATCAACGTTTCGTCCTCCTATGAAGTGCCTATTATTCCGTTTGTTATCCCACGTGTGGTGCGGGAATTTATTCCTCTCGTCAGGATTTTTTTAAAACATTAGAAACTCACTTTTAGCATACCCCTTGTATTTTCTAACGAGGATTTTGCAAGACAATGTATAAGTCCTGATATCAGTATTCGGTATCTCCCAGTGATGTTGTTCAGTGTTTCTTGTGATTTTTTATTTAACTGATGTTCTGGTTATTGTAAAAAAAAAATACCCTCCCAAATTTTAATACTTTATTTTTAATATCTACGTAAAATCCAACTTACGGGATACGACGCAGTGGACGAATGATTTTTTTTTTTTTTTTTTTGTTATTTGGATTCAACGTATTTTATCATGTTTGATTCCAAAGCTTATTGAAAGTAATAAACACAAAGACAGAAAAAAATGTGCTTTTGGATGTTAAAAATGATGGCACAAGGAAAATTAATGCGATTGGTGATAGTGTTCAAACCAGAGAATATCTTTGTATCTACATTGGACAATGTACATAAAAGAAATATCATAAAAATTTTAAACAGGTTTCCATCAATGTGAGTTCACTTACACTGATGGGCAGATTCTTGATATCTTGATATCCTATGTAGATCCAAGCAAATAGAGTTAAAGTTGAAAGACCAATGACAAATGGTACAAAATAGCCAGCTATTTTGTCAGCAAGTTGTTGAATGGGAGCTTTCGAAGTTTGAGCTTCTTCAACAAGTTTCACAATTTGGGCTAATGTTGTTGCTTCTCCAGTATGGGTTGCCGTCATGAGAAGCATACCATTTTGATTTATAGAACCACCAATCAGAACGTTACCTGGAATTGTACAGAATGGTGGTAATTGATTGTGCCTGACATTAAATTACGCGGAACATTAAAACTTTAGAACACAATTCGTGTTAGTCCTTTTTATTTATTTACAAAATTGATAACGGTCTAGACAGCGTCAACGGCACTTAGAATACACCGGTTCCCGTAAGATCACTAAAGTTAAGCAACATCCAACAAGGTTTTACTTGGCGAGTGAAGACGTAGGTTGAATCGCCGAGATACTGGAAATTCTCAGCCCAACCTAGTTAATAACATAAGCTCCAGTAGACTCGAGCCTGGAGAATGTAACCACCAAGTAATTCTCACAATCACAAATAAGATCTTTCTTTTTCACTATGGAAGTTAGTAACTCATAATTGGATTGGAAGCGATTACGCCTTCGGAAATCACAATATACTTTTAATGCTAAATTTGTAACCCGATACCTTTTGCACGGTTAATGAACATCTTACCAACGAGATAACTTCTCCCTCCTCTCCTAAATGTTTATTAAACATTTGTGAAACCTTGTTGAAAGGATTTGTTGTATCTGTAATAGTTATTCCTACCTTTTTTCTTGATGACAGGCAAAGATTCTCCGGTGATCAAAGATTCGTCACAAGAACTTTGTCCCGAAATGACTCTTCCATCAACAGGAACTTTGGCACCCGGGAGAACCTGAAAATATACAGAATTCTTATTAGACGGGTCGGTTCATCCGAGTTTTTTCTTCTTTTTACCGTTCACATCATACTTCATTAGCTCCAAATAACATTTTTTTTCTTTTGATTTCTTGTATTGCCTCTGTCTGTTCTTACCTTCAACACATCTCCTCTTTGCACCAAATCTACGCTAATCTGCTTCTCACTAAGCACCTCGATGTTCTCCCCAATAGTGACCAGCAGTGCATCCGTGGCTTTCAATGAAAGGAGCTTTGATAGAGCTTCGGATGTTTTACCCTAAAAATAATAATTTGATTATCTTAAACAACTTACACTACTCCAAAGGGAAATGAGGGAATAAGACGTATTTTGATTCCTCAATATAATGTAAAATGAAGGCGTATATGGGCCTTAAAGGCCCAGTGTCCAAAATTTTGGACAATTATTTTGTAGGCCTAGAAGCCCAGAGCTGCTGAGCGGTTTGTAAGATTAAACGCCAAAATTTTGGAAATTTTGAGTTATTGCAATAATGCAAAATTTGGAACATTTTTTAACCCTCTGAAAATCTTAGTAATTATTGAAAAATGGACAAATGAATTGAATGTTCATGGTCCAAAAGACCTTAACTTCAAGTTTTGGGCTTTTAGGCCTACAAAATGAATGTCCAAAATCTTGGACACTGGGCCTTTAGAGGATATGGAATGCATGATAACGACGAGATGTATAATTTTAATATACATCCCACATAGGTTTATTATTTTAATGGTTCTACCCCTATTTTTCACACCTTGGATACTGACACACCAAACTTTGACGACCAATAGATCACAAATGATATTCCAATTATCATTAATTTCACCAACGTCAAGTAGGCTTTCGGTGGATGCACTGATTTTTCTTTCAGTTTTTGTATTCTACATCTCTTGAAGAGGAGGGGAAACTTAAAATTGAAATGGATTCAAATTATTTTAAAATTGTGGCAAACATTGTCTACAAATATAACTCTTTTAATTTTTGAAAAATAGGAATATCAAGTTTTAATAAATTGAAAGAAAGTACTTAAAACACGCCCAAATTTTTTATTGTTCTATATTTTTTTCTTTATTTTTTTAATATTCAGAGCACCATCAGAATTTTCAGTACTCGTTGGTAATGTCTTGAGTTTCTTTACCTTAGCGATATGTTCAAGCCATCTGCCGAGCGAGATGAATACAAACAGCATTGGTGGGGTGTCAAAAAATGTTTGGGGACTAGTACGCTGTTGAAGAATCATGGAAGCTAATAGAACAATCACAGAGTAGATATATGAAACGGTAGTTGCAATACTGATTAGAACGTCCATATTGGTTGTACGATGTTTTATCGCTCGCCAAGCTTGGACGTGAAAATGGTATCCACCGAGAAACTGAAATCAAAAAGAGGCAAGTCTTCAATTGATATTGATCGGAAAAGAACAATTGCAAAATGAGACAGTTGCATATGACATAAAATTAGATTAAAAATAAAAATATACATTAAATTATTGAAAAAATCACAATTAAAGACCCAGAAAAGGCCTCTTTAAATTTTTAAAAATTTAATTTCTGATACATGTTTTGATTCTTCTTGACGAAGATCGGCGGTTCGAGCCCACACGGATTATTTAAATAAAAATTAATAATAGAGACGGATTACTTAAATGAAATCGATAGTGACGGATTACTTAAATAAAATAATTATTCATTACTGTGACAATATTTCTTACGTTAACAGAAAATATTAGCGGGAACAGTAGTTCAAGAACGAAAGTGAAATTGATTACCTGTACAGGGGTGGATAATACAAAAAGAAGTAAATTTTCCATACTCAGGCCTGGCACAACACAACACATATCTTGATGAGATATAAAACCAAACGTCATTCCAAACATAAAGTAGGTCATGACAATCATAGAAGGGCCTCCAAACAAAAGAGAGATTAAAAAAGCGTTCCTCCATTTACGAATTTCTTGCCTGGAGAGAGAGAAAAAACAAGTGTAAAGAAAATAAAAACTGAAACAAGGTAGTATTCTGAGCGGGCCATACACATAGGCCCATTATTAGTGTACACAACTTTAGTGACAATAACACCGTGTATTAGTGACAATGTCACGAATGCACGGTGCCACGAACACCCAAACCTATCATGTCCAAAAAAATTCATTAAAATTACATATTTTCGCGCAAGATTTCACAACGAGTGAAACACAATCATTTGTCTTAACCATATGCGTACCCCTTAGTCTTATACAACATGGTGCATAATAACAGTTGAAACACACACATCGAACAGGATTCATTTTACTATCTGCGGTCCCTTTTTATTGAAAAACTAAGCGAAACACGACATTCCAAGTATACGGAAAAAGTCGTAAATTTGCAATATTAGTTGAAAATTTACGACGTTTTATTTATACTCCCTCCTCCCCAAAAGTTCAATGGAGTACGCCGTAAAAGGTACTTTTGCCACTAAACGTTAATAGGAAATGAATGGTTTTAGGTATTTAGACCACATCTGGATTCTATTTTGCCCTTAAAGATTGGCTACTGTCAGTGTTATACAACGGCATTCGTACTAGATAAAAACTTATAAATAATAAACCTATGTAACAATTGAGCAGAGTTTTTATATTGGGCAATGACCATTTTCTTCATTTTCACTACAATTCGCGTTCAGCTTACCTTTGGTCTAAATATCCTCTTGAGTCTTTATCCTTGCTATTCAATAATGACGTGGTAAATCCCAACTTTTCTATACACTCCATCACATCTCGTGGTCCCGTCACTTCTAAGTCATATCTAAATTTTCCTCTTTGAGTTGTAAGAGCTACAACAGCATATTTGATTCCGGCAAGCTTTCTGACGGCTGTTTCTATCTTATTTACACAGGACGCGCAAGACATGCCGGAAATCTGAAAAGACAAATAGCAGGAAATGTTTATTTGGGTGTCATTATTGTTATTTTGAAGGGGGTTGTCTTGCAACCCAAACGGTAAAGAATTTCAAGTTTACAATGTATTTCGTACTAACAGACAGGTTTTTATAAATATCAAAGTATACCTAGTAAAACTCATGTTAGTAGAAACTATCAAATGACTACAAATCCAAGTTATGGTTGCTCCCACATTAACATATCATTACTGAAACTAGACTCTTTCTAACAAAGAACAAAAGCATAATGATAATTATTAAAACAATAAACTCTAGAATCAAAGATTACCACTAGGCGAGGTTAATGCCAAATACAATTTATACAACCCCTATCAAATCAATGAGGAAAAAATACTGCTTCTGCTGGAGATTGAACCCATATCCTCCTAAATATCAGGCTTAACCACTGTGCTACAGTAGGCAGTATATTAATGGCAGAATAAGAATTCATTATTTGTATGGTTAACCGCAGTTGATGTTTTTTTTATAAATATGTAGGTTCAAACCGCCCAGGGATACAAACTTAATCATTACATCATAAAGAGTGATCACTTGTATAATTTAATGTCTCAATTACTTTTAACTCCAGTTCTCATCCATCACAGTGAATAGGAATCGAGTTATCGCTTGGTTTTTTGTTTTCAAAGACCGACTTACTTTTAACTCCAGTTCTCATCCATCACAGTGAATAGGAATCGAGTTATCGCTTAGTTTTTTGTTTTCAAAGACCGACTTACTTTTAACTCCAGTTCTCATCCATCACAGTGAATAGGAATCGAGTTATCGCTTAGTTTTTTTGTTTTCAAAGACCGACTTACTTTTAACTCCAGTTCTCATCCATCACAGTGAATAGGAATCGAGTTATTGCTTGATTTTTGTTTTCAGAGACCGACTTACTTTTAACTCTAGTTCTCCTTCTCCAGAGCCGGCTTCATCTATCACAGTGGATGGGAATCCCAAGTCTGATATGGAAGTTGCTATCTCCGTAGAAGATATTAAATCTTTGTCATATCTAATTTCAGCTTTAGCAGCTAACAATGCTACTAATACGCTATTGATGCCTGAAATAAGAGATTATACGCAAATAAAGAATATTATTACTTTCGAGTGGAAAAATTATGATATTTTTAAGTAGGATGTAAACAACACCAGAGGTGTTTCGAGAAGATATTGAAAGAGACCATTTCGCTAACCATGGACTTTTCAAATAAACGGCCATTAGACGGGCGAATTAAACCTATGTCATCATACTAAAGAAATCTAAATAGTATAATGTAAATTTCCGAGTTGGGGATATGGAATATTATGAGTTGCGAAAATCTGTAATCATTTTTGGTGGAAATATTGACGTATCAGAGCAAATTAAAGAAGGCAAATAACAGCGGGATATGTGTTTCATCTGTACCTTATCACTCAAAGAAGAAAACCTACTTTCAAATCGGTGAATAATGAGATTGATTTTTTGATGAAGGTACTGAAAGTATCAGTGTAGCTGGAAATTAGTATTTCTTTAGAACTTTTGACTGAAAGCGTAAAAAGTATACCTCGTCCGAAGGTATGTATTGTGTATTGTTTCTAATTTACCTTTAATTTTGAGACAATGTTTCTCTATGGCTGCTACACAAGAAGCACAAGTCATGCCTTTAATATGAAGGAAACATTTGTCACCTTCCAACTGAGGCGACTCGATTCGAACATCTTTCTTGACTGTACTGGCGGGTGCTGAAAATGATTAGACCAACTTAAGCACAAACAAAATAATTTTGCGATTTGAGTAGAGTTTTTCCGAATATTTTAAAGAATCAAATCATAGATTGGGGGGGTGAAAATATTTTTTTTTCTCTCTCTGCCCGCAAGGGTTTCCAACTCACTTACCAAATAGAAGACTATCTTCGGCTCTTACATTTAATAGTATCTATCCTGATTTGGAAACAGTTTCGACCTAATTGCTTTAATTTTGGCAATAAGAAATAATCAGGATTCAGCTAATCTAAAGTTTCTAAATTTCACTTAAAAAATTGTGATCATATCACAAAGATAATATTCACCGAAGTGAACTCTACTTTTAACATCGCGATTTCTCTTTAAACGTCTGTTTCTCCGCCTGTTCGTTTTGCAGTAACTCCCGAGCGCCTAGTACGATTTTGATGAAACCTGCTATGGACATAGATTATGTTCATGGAATTAGCTGATTAGTTTTTTAATTTGGGTAAAATGGAGGCCAAACATTTGAGAGAGTTCAACAGTTTAGGGAACTATTAGTGATTATATTTGGAATGACAAAGATGATATTATTATTACCTGCACTATTTACATTATCAGGTACATAAGGGACTCCATCAACATCGATGATTGTCGTATCAAATCCCATATCAAAAATGCCATCACTGAGTTCCTTGGGAGAAATTTCAGCAGACTTATACTTTATCACAGCTTCTTTATCAGCCAAACTTACGGTTATATTTTCTACACCTTGCTTCGCACCAATCATTCCTGAAATTCAAATATGTTAAATTAATGAGAAAAACAAACGTAACCCAAAATCCGAAGGATATTCATAATGACTTCAATATGAAACACCTGAACTCAGTTTCTTCGGGCATGAAGGGGTGTTTATAATTGTTCATCCATTTAATTGTTCATCATTTCTCCCAGTGACATGCTTCTATTCTTCCTCCGACATTCACCGACAAGCCAGCCACGTATGACTCCGGACGAACATCTACTAAAGTGACTAAAATGCCACTAAGCGTAATCATTCACAGGCATTCGTCCTCTCTGACTAGCCCATTCTGAATTCACTGAATTTGTAACTCAACAAGTTTCAATCAAACCAATTTAATAGACGCTTAAATGTTTGCGTCTCCAAGTGATAGGAAGAGCAAACTTGTCAAAGAAAGGCTGTATCACCAATGGACGAACCATCTCGTTCAATCGCGGTGTATTGGATCGCATGAAACCCAGGTCTCTCAAAGGGGATTTTCGCAGAGTGGACAAACGGGGATCCTAAGAACAAAATAGTCCGGAATGATACACTGAGATCACAGCGCCTCTTATCCCGTCAAGAAAAAATCGTTCTGCAGCAACTGTTCCCATCGCCAAAAGCAAGACACCGTGACCCGTCAAAACTGTCGACCATTCTTGCATAATATGACAAAACGAGAAATTAAAGGGTCAGTAAGATATACTTAAAAAATTAAAGACATTTAAAGATGGCCTAATTATTTATCTTAAAAAACTTATTTTTGATCTCATAACTCTCCCCAGCATCTTCTCTCTTACCTTGTATATTATTGACGCATGACATGCACGTCATACCCAACACCTGGATTCTACAAGTACTGTCTTTTGGCGTGGAGGAAGATAACAGTGAACGGAAGACTTCATATCCCATCTCTTCGATGGAACTTTTCAACTCCTCTGAACTAGTAATGGTGGGGCTGAATTTTATATTGCAGCTTTTTTCTTCTAAATTAACCTGATGGAGTTAATAAAAGATAGTACAAAATAAAAAATAAACATACATCGGAAATTTATATTAAGATGTTTAATTTTATTCCTTGAAAATAAATTCAAAAATTTCAGCTTCTTTTCTTTCACCGCTATTAACACATTTAACAGTTGCCGGAATTAATCAATACTTTAAGACTTAAAAATTAAAGGCACTGTCTTTAAAGCCCCTGAAAAGGCTGAGCCTATATGCACACACACAATAAAATGTATTGAAAAAAATCTTAAATTCAGCTCTTTATCTCTTACTGTTTCCAGATAGGCATCATTAAGCAGTCCCGGAACTTTATTCTCACTCTGTATTATTATTCTTACTATCAAGCTATATTATTTATTTCTTGAAATGTTTTCAAAAACCCATCTCAAACATGATATGAAAAAACATACGAGTAATGCAACTAATTAGAATTTATAGAATTACACACACATTTGTAAATTTACTTATTACAATATTCGAAACAGGAGTTTGGAATGTCACGATTTTCTAAACATTGCGCTGATTAGAACCTGTGTCACGGTTTAACCCTCCCATTAGAACCTCATAGAGTGAAAAAGAAAATTTTATCAGTGCCATTCTGCAAGTGGTTGATAAATAAAAACAACATGTAAAACATATTGCGTACAATATCAAGAACACATGACGCTCATTTCACAATAAACTACAAGTCAATTTTACAAGTGTAAATTTGACTTTGGTCGGTTATATTGTCCAAAACCATCGCGAATTGCTTGATAAGCATTTTTATCTGGGTACCAATGGATTAAATCTCACTGAATCCAAAAAACAGAACACAAAAATTCATAACAACCTTTATACTTTCGCTATAAAAATTACAAGTAAAAGAATAGTAAAATTTGTGTGCACACTGCACACTTAACTTACCTTAATATTAAGTACACCTGGTCTTTGTCCTATGGCCGATTCTATCTTATTTACACAAGACTGACATTTCATTCCATTAATCTTGAATACTATCGAGTCACTGGAAGACGGCAGTTTGGCTTCGAATCCCATGTCTTCAATACCGATCCGAAGAGTTTCTTCATTGGTGATGATTGGATTGAACCGAATGTTGGCATTCTTCTGTTCCAAAGAAACCTAAAAAAAGGGAGTCAACTATAATTAGCTTGTTTTACTACTAAATACAAGTCTGCAGAGGATAGAAGAGTGTCCAGAAAATGCATTGATCTGTTGGGTACACTCGCAGAAATTCCTCCTTATACAAAATAAAGTTTTGAGCTCAAACTAGGGAAAAAGGTGTAATATTTAACACTTATATACGATGCTCGAAAGAGAATTTAGTTTGTATTACCCAGGGTGAGAATTACCCACACTAGACCAACTCTGAGATACCTTTTCAACACAACTTTTTTTAAAAAAAATCTTGCCTGTTTATTGATGCAGTGAGTCTGGCTGTGCGCCATTACAGCTGCATTGACCATGGTTTCCATCCGAAATATCTCTAGCCAATATTTAATAAGGAGTAAAATTTATATATTATTTTTTAAATCGTCGCGCAGGACACAGCTTATGCTTCCGATTAAAGCGCATAACACAAAATGAAAGTTTAAGTATTGGTGCTAGAACCATTAAAATCTTATGACATCACGATGACAATTGTCTACTTAAATATGTATTTAAAAAAATAATAATAATAAACAAGAGATGCTCGTTCCTAGATATAAAGTTGCTAAATTTTGATCTCAAGTAATCCTACACAATATCTTACTTTGATATTGGAAACGCCAGGTTTTTGTTTCATATTTTCAGTAATAGTTTTCACACAAGATTGACAGGTCATGCCGTCAATATTGATGATTACTGATGACGCCATCTCAGAGTTGATTTCTTCTAAGTTAGGTTCATCAACTTCGACAGTCACATCCGGTTGTAAGCTGAAATAAAAATAAGACAGTAATATTAGTTTTTGCTGAGGACTGTGAGGAGAACATTGACCATAAAATATTTAGGGTACAGACATTTCAAAAGACAAGGCCTATTCATTCGTAGCACGAGGTTTTGAAAATTGCTAATGCTTTGTCACAATGTGCCTCCCATGACCGAACAAAGTGAAGGCCTGCTTTAAACACCACGATGATTCTTTTGTCCGCCTGTTAGTACACGATTTTATTAAATTTGGTATGGACATTTATTGAATTGTCTGATTTTGGGAAATGTTAGGCCATCCGGATCCAAATGGTGGTAATAATGTGATGAGGTCTACGGATGACAGACCAATTAGTAATAAATTTTGATGTCCTCACTTGGATTTGAACAGACTTCTGGTCACGTATCTGATATGAACATTGAACTAACCAAACCGAGTCGCACAGAAGGTAAGGGCGATCGGTGTTTGTGTTCAACTGATGGGACAATCCAACAAACACTGAATCTCTTTGACCTATGGCTCTGTTCGCACAGAAGGTAAGGCCCATCGGTGTTTGTGTTCAACTGACGGGACAATCCTACAAACACTGAGTCTCTTTGACCTGTGGCTCGATTCGAACAGAAGACGCCCATCGGTGTTTGTGTTCAACTGACGGGACAATCCTACAAACACTGAGTCTCTTTGACCTGTGGCTCGATTCGAACAGAAGACGCCCATCGGTGTTTGTGTTCAACTGACGGGACAATCCTACAAACACTGAGTCTCTTTGACCTGTGGCTCGATTCGAACAGAAGACGCCCATCGGTGTTTGTGTTCAACTGACGGGACAATCCTACAAACACTGAGTCTCTTTGACCTGTGGCTCGATTCGAACAGAAGACGCCCATCGGTGTTTGTGTTCAACTGACGGGACAATCCTACAAACACTGAGTCTCTTTGACCTGTGGCTCGATTCGAACAGAAGACGCCCATCGGTGTTTGTGTTCAACTGACGGGACAATCCTACAAACACTGAGTCTCTTTGACCTGTGGCTCGATTCGAACAGAAGACGCCCATCGGTGTTTGTGTTCAACTGACGGGACAATCCTACAAACACTGAGTCTCTTTGACCTGTGGCTCGATTCGAACAGAAGACGCCCATCGGTGTTTGTGTTCAACTGACGGGACAATCCTACAAACACTGAGTCTCTTTGACCTGTGGCTCGATTCGAACAGAAGACGCCCATCGGTGTTTGTGTTCAACTGACGGGACAATCCTACAAACACTGAATCTCTTTGACCTGTGGCTCGATTCGCACAGAAGGTAAGGCCCATCGGTGTTTGTGTTCAACTGATGGGATAATCCTAGAAACACTGAATCTCTTTGACCTGTGGCTCGATTCGCACAGAAGGTAAGGCCCATCGATTTTTGTGTTCAACTAATGGGACAATCCTACAAACACTGAATTTCTTTAACTGATGGGACAATCCTAGAAACACTGAATCTCTTTGTCCTGTGACTCGATTCATTCACTTTGCAGATACGAAAAGACTAAAAATGCATTGGGTACAACTACACCCCCCCCCCTTCTCTCATCTCTAGTGGTGTTTAATTGAGCCGAATGGGAATCCCAAAGTTTTAGATTTCAAACCAAGTGTGCAATCCATGTGCTAAGTGGGTAAGTTTCTATTCACTGATTCAGATAAGACATGTACATATGTTACATAAAATACCTCGATACTTATATGTTCATTATAATTATATCGCTTAAATAAAATTAAAAAAAGAGAGAGAAATGCCGCCAATTTAGTTTTATTTGACAACATAACGTACTCGATTGTTGACTCAGCTGGGAGGTGTAACATAAATAATGTCCAAATGTGTGCAAATGTTTTTGTAATATGATCAATCAGACGGGGCGGAATCCATGAAAATTTAGAAATAGTCGATCAGACTTCTTCTCCAGTAGATATATAACAGTAAATTTACTGTTTAGCAAAATATAAAAATAAGTAGGTAGGTATACTGAAAAATGTGGCTCAAAGGAAGCCTTCTCATTTATATTAAAAATACTCCTTAACTCCGCAAGCACATAAAAAATCCGTTTAAAATAAAACATAATAAATTACAGCTTCTTTACTCTACTGATGCGTTCTTTAGGAGAAATTTTAAAGGCGACAAACTTGGGTTTGATCAATTGAAAGTATTGAAATTAATTTCAGATACCGTCATAAACTTATTGAAGTAGACCAATAGTGTAATATCAATACATGGAAATAGATTTTGATCAATTGAAAGTATTGAAGTTAATTTCAGATACCGTCATAAACTTAATGAAGTAGACCAATATTGTAATATCAATACATGGAAGTAGATTTTGATCAATTGAAAGTATTGAAGATAATTTCAGATACCGTCATAAACTTAATGAAGTAGGCCAATATTGTAATATCAATACATGGAAGTAGATTTTGATCAATTGAAATTATTGAAGATAATTTCAGATACCGTCATAAACTTATATTTGTTTTTTATTGATCAATATTCTGTATTGATCAACACATTCAAAGTGTGCGCTTTATTTCTTTTCGAGGCGAAAGTGTTCCGAAACATACTCGTAGAATGATATTATCTCCTGTATTAACATGGATTGGTGATGGTGTAGTAAAATTAGAATGGAATTTCAAATCTCAGCCGACCCGACCACACAATAATGAAACCCGAAATCTGTCGGTTCAAAAGGAATCTTTAGTCCTATTAATGTAGTGTAAGATGTGTTATTATTATAATGGTCTCACCTAGAAGCATTCACGGAATATCGCTGATATGTTTTCTTAAGGAGATAACTCCGTTCCGACATTTTGGAAAAAAATACTTGCTTATCGATAATTCACAAAGTATTTTAATTCAATGTTCTAAAGTAAATTCCAATACAATCACACATCACATAAAATAAGAGCTTCACTCAAATAACACAAATTAAAGAAACAGCAGTATGAAAAAACGACAGTATCAGACTCACCCATAAAGGGTTCTTATAGTCATTTTTGATCCAGAAGGTCACAGTTGGTCGCAAAAACAGACAATCTATGAACATTTCAACTAGCTACCTTTAACCATTTCTGAGATAAAATACCGTGACTGACGAACGGACTGGCATATAAACAGTGTGAGCATAGTTATATAGGGATTCTTTGTCATCCTTCTAGTACGGATTCAATGAAAAATCAGTACACGAAATCTGTGATTTTCTGAAATTCACGGTAGACGGATATTGATGACAACTAGGAACTTAAAACCCACATTACTCAAATGTAAAATTAGACAAGAAGAAAAAAAAATATGCGCAAGACTTTTCAAATTTGTTCTCACAATGAATCACTCTCAATAGGAAGGTGTATCAACGCTAAGAAAACAAAACAATCAACAGTTTGACACCTTACGGCACCCCTCATTAAAATCTATGCCCGTATTCAATAATAAATTTCAGTACAGCACCCGTTACAGTTACATTGAGTTTCAGTACAGCTCATTAAAATCTATGCCCGTTACGGGCATAGATTTTAATGAGGGGTGCTGTAAGGTGTCAAACTGTTGATTGTTTTGTTCTCTTAGCGTTCATATACCCTTCCAATAAATCACTCTCAATAGGAAGGTGTATCAACGCTAGGTGCACCAAATGTCAACTGCTTTATCACATTTCACTGATTAGTTAGAAGGTAATTTTTGGAGGGCTAGAGACAGACATCCTTTTCAAACAATTGAAATTTTAATATATTTTGGGGAAAAAGATTGATTAGATGTGTGTAGGTCAGTGATAAAGTATAGAATGTCGCGTCAGTAAATCACAACTCAACCTCAAACAAAAACTACTTGAGGTCTATTAAAAAATTCTGAACTTTTTTTCCACCATAATTCATTGTTCTTCCACAACCCCTACTTGCCAGGCTTGGACACACTGTTTGATATTTTTTGTTCCCAAACTAAAAATAATCAAAGAGGGATAAAATACTTGAGGTCTATTAAAAAATTCCAAACTTTTTTTCCACCATAATTCATTGTTCTTCCACAACCCCTACCTACTTGCTAGACTTGGACACACTGCTTGATATTTTTTGTTCCCCAAACTAAAAATAATCAAAGAGGGATAAACTACTTGAGGTCTATTCAAAAATTCCAAACTTTTTTCCACCATAATTCATTGTTCTTCCACAACCCCTACTTGCTAGACTTGGACAGTTGGACACCCTGTTTGATATTTTTTGTCGATGTGATACATTGAGTTAAGCAACGTCTCTTTGGTTATTTGATAGGTCAAACTCGTACTTTTCTTTGAAAATAAGATTCAAATTTTTTGAGCCATCATGTGTATTTGTCCAGAGTGATCAGATGGCTTATCTAATAGCACCATTTTTGATGATATTCAAAAAGAAAAACTAACGCTATAAAAAGGAAGTGACCGGTCGCAAGTATGTATTATTATACAAAAATTTTTATTTAAAAATCAAAAGTTGGCACTATTTTCGGGTACTTCTGGAACACCCTGTATAAAGTCAAGGTCATAATTATATTTCCCCTTAAAATCAGTGAATATTTTGCTTCGCTTGTTGTTTTCAAAAATGAACAGTTTCCGAGAAAATGGTGTAAAATCTCACCCTGTGTAAAATCCGTATAGAAGTCGTTCATTCAAAAAGACGCAATTTCACAAAAGTAAATTGATTACACTGAATATTAAAATGTTATCAAGAAAAGCAAGATTTTTACTATTTTCTGAGGAAGGAAATTTCATGTGGATGCAACAAAATATAGTTTAAAATTTAAATGCAACTAAATATAGTTTGATTTTTACTGCTACACTCACTGACAATTATTTGATTGACTGTTTCACAATATAAATCAAAAACACATTGCTTGACTCATCTGTCATTCAATTGAAAAAATATAAACATGCAAGCACAGCGAATAATAATCGAACTACAAAATAATATAGTTATCTCCAAACAGGTAAAATGTACACATCTTAGGACATCACAGCACTACAAGAAATGACCATACAGAAGTTAGATATTCAAGAATCATTCTCAAAAAAGTGAGTTACACTCAAACACTAACAAGACAATCAAATAATAGATAAAATCCGAAATTTGAACCCGATACATTTTCCCGGTGCTATCCACGGAGGTGTCATATGTCAACAACAAACAAAGATGGAAATCAAAATTGGGGATTCGATAAAGCGTTTAAATACCCCAAATTACTAACGACTTTATTAAAGAAATTCTAGGATTTTCCAACAAACGCTCCCTAGGGGCCGCTATGGCACACAACTTGAAAATCTTAAATGGAAAGGCATAGGGGTTTGGAAATCTCTTACTAAAAGAAGTATTTTAAAGAAAACTGAAGCTTTCTTCAACTTAGGGTGTGAAATCTACAAGGGTGTCCAATTTGGTAATGGACCCTTGCCAAAGGATAACTCGAGCATGTCAAGACATCACTGTGGAAAGCTTCCTGTATTTATAATAGTTGCATCGACAAGACTTTGCATTTAATATTAATTTAATGATGATTATGATAAATGTTAGGTATGCCCTACAATGCACCTTAGGTTAGAATTCAGGATCCACTCGTTGTGCTCAGAATCAATGTACGATAGAATAGAATGCTAGATAAGATAGAGTTAATCAAACCCTCACGTCAAACATCATATAGTCAACAAATCTAATCATTCTTCAATAAACACAAAATAAAAAAACAACATAATTTTTATCTTCCACAAGCCCCGCCTTTTGCATTGATAAGGAAAATGACGTCAGACTGAATCAATCACAAAATCAAAATAAATCATTTATTACGATTAATTGAAAATTAAAAAAAAAAAAAACACTTCTTGTACAAAAAGATACTGAAAGTCGAATCATTGGTTGCACACGGTACACGCCGGTTTATATAAGTTTTGCACCCGGCACTTATATCTCCACGACGCGACGTTTAATCTAATGTTTTGCACTCGACACCAATATCGATTGCACACTACACTTTATACTATTGCAACATATGTCTTATTATTCTAGAAAAATCTGAGTCACTGCGTTCAATGAATTTTGGTCCAAAAAGTTAATACTGATAAATAAAACGCACCAAATAAGCTAAAAAATAACGTAGGTACCTACATATCTCAAGGGTGTCTAAAAAAAACGCTGGCCAAGAACGGATACAGATCTGGAGTTGAGGAGAGGAAGAACAAGGCTGACCTCAAAATCTCGAGAACGGTTTTGTATTTCGAAAATTGATTACATGACCATCATACTGTGGACTACCCTGAAAGTGCTAAATTTTAAAAACTGCTGTATTTCCCCTTGGAAATATAGAAACATGCTGAGATATCCACTCCTTTTTTTAGACACCCTGTACATCAGTTTTATCGCAGTAATAATTTGAGACACCCTGTATATCAATTTTAAGGCAGTAATAATTTGAGACATCCTGTATATCAGTTTTAACGCAGTAATAATTTGAGACACCCTGTATATCAATTTTAACGCAGTAATAATTTGAGAAATCCTGTATATCAGTTTTAACGCAGTAATAATTTGAGACACCCTGAATATTAGTTTTAACGCACTAATAATTTGAAACAACCTGCATTCCAGTTTTAACGCAGTAATAATTTCTATCATTGTGACTCGGCACGAAAACTCCTATGCTTAACCAACTCGGAAAATTAGGTCAGTGAAGAAGAAAATGTATTGATTGTCAAATAACTACCGACACCAAAAATATCTGCCAATTTAGCCCTCCCCCTCAACTGTATGTCCTGCTGTCTGAGGAAATCGGCAAAATATGCAGCGATATAGTCAACACACGTAATCATATCAAACACGTCATTCTAGCTACCACTGATACAATAAGTCCAAGTAAAATATTTTCCAACAATCAATTCCATGTTCCTTCCTATTTCAAACTGAAGGCTACTATACGTAAGAGAAGTAATGTCTCCTTCCATAATCTTAAAAAGCGTTCTAGCCTTTCGAATAGGAATGATTTCATGAATCCTCGGCTATTCTTTTGCCAACCCCGACAAAAGAAGTTGGTCGTAAGACACCCCGACTTGTAAACTGTGTTCATAAGGAAGTTCAAACCTAACCAACACATGCAATCTTATATCCTCATGAATTTGAGTTATTGACCACATCTACCCGGTGTAAAAGGGTTCTATTCGGATTCGGACAGTACACACTATTAGTTTAGTGAACTGTAGACCTCACTCAAATAATGGGCCACCATGAGGACGCTTGTGGTGAGCAGGACCCTAAAACTAATCACTGAATTCCATGAATGTCATCAAAATCGAACAAGATTTTCAAGAGCTATCCTGGAATGAACAGACAGAGCAACAGACGCTTAAAATCCTGGTGTTATAACCAGACCTCACTTCAGTCAGTCAAAGATCTGTTTTTTATCAGCTTCCTTGAATTATAATCGATTAAAACTTAGACAATCAATGACCCGAGTTAAAAAAATAGGTATATATAACGCGACCAAGAAACATATTAGGTAAACTCAAGGCTTACCACCTCTTGTAAAGTTTCTGCGCAAACTAGAGCACGCAGAACACTGGTAAAGGGAAAAAACTTCAAGGTCATTCCTATAAAATTGAAAGTAGAATATTAGTGGCGCAATTAAAATTTGGTCTCGAATGAGATAAATTGTATTTTAGGCATGATTAAATAATAATAATAATAATAATATTATGACAGACAAAAACCAAATAATCTAAAACACAAAGACCAGTCGGTATTGACTCACAGTCAACGTAAATCGACGATGACTAAACCTAGAAACTTGAAATTTGGAACACGGTTTCTTTTTTGTATGTAAGTACAAAAAAAGGGAGAAAAGGCAGTAAAAGTAAACAACCGAAACGACAAGAGTTCTAAAATCTACAAGTACGGGAAAAGACGTAATACGAAATAGCTCGGGATCTACTGAACCCAGAAATCTGAAATTTTGAGGGGTATTATAACATGTATTTCTGTGTTAATATTTTTTAAGGTAGTCTCGCCTAACATCCACTGTCAATGATTTTGATCACTGTTTTGAACTTAGATGTAAAACTTCACTTATTGAGTTCCAAAAAAGTTGGCAAAACAATTTGCGAACTTTTACATCAAAGCGAAAAAAAGACACCGTTAAACAGGGTGTAACAAAATTTAAATTTAGACCACTCAACTTCAACTCCACCCCTGATTATTTTTTTGAAAAAATTAAAAGGAATGTTAGACCTTATTTGGATTTTATTTTAACCAAAAATATTTGAAAAATCGACACTTTTTTGTCAAAAAAAGTAAGTTCCGGGGGGTCAAACCTTGATCTCTTGATCTCACCATCGATTGGCCATGACCTCTATCCTATCGCCGGAATTCTAAGTCGTCCAAAATTTAAGGTGGGCGATCGATCATTGCTGAATAGAATCAGCAATGATTAATTGTAGGTTCTCTTACGAATAATGCCTTCCTGAGAACTCAGCTTTCGATGGAATTATACCACTTTTCACTCCTAAATGAGTGAGCATGAATAATAGGACTTTTCTAAAAAAAAATAATCAATAGGTACTACTGGCATGAAAAGGGACTTAACATATTAAGTATATTTTTCATTAAAAAAATACAACTCCTGGGGTCTATTTTACAATAACCTAAAAGTTAACATTACTTGTGTAAATATTACTATACAAGTATAGTAATACTGTATATTGTTTTGCTTGAAAGAGAAACATTTTTCTATTTGGTTTAATTTTTGTCACTGAATTTTCATTTAAGAGATGAAATTGAATGAAATTTTCAATCAATTTCACCATCACATGAAAAAGCTTCTGATGGAAATAGAAAATTTAGAGGTGATTCTATAAAGAATACACTGCAATTGCTTCATATTATAAGGAGTTTTTTTCGGTGCATATAAAAACAATACATATTATTTTACTATGTGTAGTTCGCAATGCAAAAGATTTGTAATATTAACTTATGGTTTATTTTGAAATGTACTTAGTTTAGCAAAATATGAACTTTTACCTCAAAAAAGGAATCCCTTTATTATTTATTTTTTAAAAAAGATAAACACAACATTGTCCATAAAAAGTAACTCGGTTAGGTAACATTTCCACCAATAGGACTAGTGATGTGTCGTGAAATCTGCACTGGACTGAGTCAGGCGAGCAGTGTTGTGTTATGATCTGCATCAATAGCCTTGCTACACTTTTACTTTTTTTTACCACACGAGCATGAGAATGTAACTACGAGAGTAGTTGATTGCTCCATTACACTTCCTTGATACAAATTTACTTTCTCTCAAATTTAAGTACAGATATAGTTCTGTCACTCAAACTCACACTTAATAAAGTATCACACAGTTCATGTTCTATTGGTTACGGAGTAGTTTAAGTACAGATATAGTTCTGTCACTCAAACCAACACTTAATAAAGTATCACACAGTTCATGTTCTATTGGTTACGGAGTAGTTTAAGTACAGAGATAGTTTTGTCACTCAAACTCACACTTAATAAAGTATCACACAGTTCATGTTCTATTGGTTACGAAGTAGTTTAGGTACAGATATAGTTTTGTCACTCAAACTCACACTTAATAAAGTATCACACAGTTCATGTTCTATTGGTTACGGAGTAGTTTAAGTACAGATATAGTTTTGTCACTCAAACTCACACTTAATAAAGTATCACACAGTTCATGTTCTATTGGTTACGAAGTAGTTTAAGTACAGATATAGTTTTGTCACTCAAACTCACACTTAATAAAGTATCACACAGTTCATGTTCTATTGGTTACGGAGTAGTTCAAGTACAGATATAGTTCTGTCACTCAAACTCACACTTAATAAAGTATCACACAGTTCATGTTTTATTGCTTACGGAGTAGTTAAGTTAAATTGCCAACTTTAATGCAATTTTCATCAAACATATTTTATCGACCCAAAGGGGAAGGGCCTCAGTTCAAAATTTTCAAAAAATTGGAGTGCTGATATTTTGTGATGTGTTATACATAACATCGAAATATTCAGTGGCTTAGATTCTAATAATAAGTATTTCATTTATATTTGAATTAAGTTTTTAGCATCTCAACTTACAAAGTAAATCAGTTTTCCCAGATGATTCCCAAATGTTTTGATTTTGGTACTGAGGCCCTTTCTCTTTGAACGAATTCAAATATGTATAACAATTGGGTCTGAAATTGAGCTCAAAACTATTTAATATTAGATTAGTTTAATTTGATCCATGTCTAGACAAATTTGAGACGGCCATGCTTCGTTCATATGAATACCAAGTTTGTTGCGAAGGACGTGTTGGAAGTAACATTGGGTTAGGTTACAAAAAAAATGCATGTTGAAGTCTGACTATAATTGGAAATCTAACAAAACGACTCCGACTCCTCTTCTATTTTTTTCCGTCGAAAATAGATGGGGGAAAAAATGCGTGTAAGCTACGCCTTCTAATCTTACCTCTGTTTATCTTCATTTGCTTTGCCATCTTCATCATCGTCCCGTTTGTCTTCCATCTCCATGACGACACTATCACCTGCCATGGTGGACGCCAATATTGCTGAAACATTCAATGAAAACAACCAATGGAAAATTAGAATTACACAGACCAGCAAAATTAGCCGGACACGATCTGAATTTTAGTTTATTACTGTCTTAATACTTTAAAAAAATTGATAGATTACGTTCTAGGCTCCTGCGTAGAATCCAAAAATTGAATCCAAAAAAAAATGTCCATTTGTCCGGTACAAGTGGGACCTTCTGCCACTTAACGTTGATCGATTTTAATGAAATATGGTGTGTAGGTCCAATTTGGGTGCTCGATTCTATGTGCAAAATTACCAGGGTTCTTTTTACTACGGGTACTCTGCTAGTAACCTATAATATTTAAAGAGTAAAAACTCAAATACCATACATCGATTGGATCTCTTCCCCAAAGTACTCCTCCTCCGAAGCTACACACTGATGCCAGCGGAGGGGGGGCGGTCAGTCTTCGTAACATTTTGGAATTTCTGGACAGAAAATGTTATTTAAAGATGATTAATTAATTACGAAATTGGGAACTCTCCTATCAATACATATTAAGGAGTAGAAATCCGGAAGGCTTAAATATTAAATATACCTACAAGACCCGAAATTCGGATAATTAAATTTGGCATCTATCTTCAAATTTCATTCAATTCATTTCTCTAGAGTGAAAAGGTCAATCGACGAAAATTTAAACTTAAAAAAATCTTTCCTTCATAAAACAAAATATCAAGTCTCAATTGACATTCCTATATTAAATAATACGTTCTCTTTTTAAGCAGGCTTTGGTGCAAAGTAACCCCCGAAGACGGTAGCTTAAAAAATAATCATATTTTAAAAAAATTCAAATACAAAGATGAGTATGTTGGCCGAGCCAGTGTAGTTTATGTTTAATTATTATTATACATAACAATTGGATCGTTTAGTACCAGTACTTTGTTAGTGTCCTTATGTATATGTATGCTCTCATTAATACACTGACTTCGTAGGACGTTACTTGACAAATTTTATTTCAAATATTCGGAACTTAAAAACACTAACTTTTATATTTGTCTGATTATTTAATCAACCTTTGCAACTTGTAATACAATTATTGGACAGATGGCTAATGCGAGAACGAACGCAGCAATGAGATTATTAAGAGATTGTATGGGGGGTTAATGCGATAACAAGAATTATAATATTCATGTAACTGACCGAGTAATTACTATACTTGTACAATAATAATTATTGTGATATGCCTACAAAGAAATGTGTTCTGACATTATCATGAGTGTTTATGTAGATTGAGAGAGACACTTAGAAACCATAAGTACTCCAAATTTTCGTACGTCGCCCTCATCAGCATAGGATAATATCATCTACTTCGAGTCCAAAATAATATTCACTGAGACCAACCGCTTCGCACAATGATCCAAGCCTACGCATAAGTGGACTATGTCTGTGATTGAAATGGCCAAAAATAATTCAAACGAAGCGACGCCGACGGGAAACTGACACGTGATACACATTTTGATTCCGCGCGAACATCGAAATTTACAAACATTTAACTCATCTACCACAAAATTAAACTAGCCGTGCTTGACGTCCTGACAATAATGAGTGTCAGTTCGCGAGTACACGCGTTGCTAATAATTAACAATTACTCATCTTAAGACTAGATGTCTCCATTATCAAACACATCTACAATATTGTTCTGATTACGTAATGCTAATCTGCCATAACCGCCATACTAAATAATTACACTTTTTGCAATTCAAAAACTACTTTGTGTAAATAAACCAGGGAATCGAAGCAAGCGGTCTCGTGGTTAAAGCGCCACAATTAAAATTGTCAGAAAAAACACACACATAAATTTATGAGTAGATATGTACGATATTGACCAAATGAAGTGAGGTCCATGTTTTAACTCCACAGATTTTTTTATAACTCTCGAACGCACGGCCAGAACTAGATAGCGGCTCTTTTTTCCTTCTTACACGATAGAAAGTAGAATATTGTAATGGGCTGAAATTTATGGGACGCGGCACAAAATTTTTGGTTAAAATCCCACCCAACATTGTTTTTTAATAGATCTTTTGGCAGTTTTTACGAACAAAGTTGGCGATAAATGCTCAAGCCTTTAAATTTGATATGTCAATTTTTACGCCACAAAACTTTTAGTTAAAATTGCAGCTACTATTGACGGATTTTTACTGCTTATGGCGATTTTCTAGAATCATATAGTTCTTAAGATATTGTGTTCAGAGAAAGTTGAAATTTGTCCTGAGGGAAGGAGGTGAGCAATGTTGAACACAGTATGAAAATAAACATTTTATCAATTCATTTTCATTATTCAACAGTGTTCATCAATCATCATTGACATGACTGGATGACTGACGTCTATCCCGCATGCAGCACACTAGTTACAAAACTTTATTTGCTTTTCTGAGCGAGTTTTTTTTTTTTTTTAAATTGTCACAGATCACAATGGTTCTTATCAACCTAACTGCCATGAGGTCCCGCCGTTTGGGATCTCAGTTATCTTTCACTGTCACAAATATATAATGATACAGCAGGTATACCCTGAACTTCGCCACGGTTTAGTTTTAATTTTTTACATTTTTTTTTTTTTTTTTCAACCACATAACTTTGTCGGTTTGAGTTGATAAAGTTTAAAAAATTCATGCTGCCCGGCCATAATTTGACAAATTTGATTAAAAATTAGCCTTATATCGAAAACGGCCACAGCTCATGATTATGGAGGACTATTCCAAAAAAAATCGAGCACAACTTTTTCCAATGTTAAAAGGGAACCACGAATATAACCCAATTAAGATAAAGTTTTAAAAATAAGCTCAAGACAGAAATATCAAATCAGAATTTAATTTCAAAAAAACAAAAAAAAAAAAAAAAAACATTGTGAACCAAAATGGCAACGTCCAAAGTCTAAGAAATATTCCATTAAAGATACTCGTTTGAAACCAAAGTATGTCAAATGTCATCTAAATTAACACAATATCATGTAAAATATAATCAGGAAAAATCAAGGATGTACGAAAAATCACCATTTGTTCTGTATTTTTTTTTGTGTGTGTGGGGGGGGTATTTTTTTTTCTCATGGCGATAAAAAGACTAAAAATTCAACCGAGAAAAAAATATGTTTATCGAATATTTTTCATATATTTTTGAAGTTCTGATTCGATATTTGTGTTTATCTTAGTTCTAAAAATTTATCGCATTCAGAACATTGTCGTGGTTCCCTATTAACATTAAAAGAAAACTAGGATTTATTTGTTCATCCACTTTTTCGACAGTCACATAGAACCCGCCAAGTGACGTAGAAAGTAGTCCCAAAATGACCTTCATCACCCTGTAACTCGGCTATGCTTCGTCTGACCCAGTAACGAATTTCATAAAATATGTTCTATTTGATCTCAGGTACCAAACATATGTATATGGTTAGTAGCTGAGATCAAATAGAACATATTTTATGAAATTCGTTCCCTGTACATGTTGGGTAGTGGATGAGAGATGGTTTAACTTGATTTTATTGTTTCCGGTAACGCAAGGGGATGGGCAATCTTGGGATCATGCATTCTAATTTTGTTGATCTTTTGTGTTTGTGATCTCTTCCTCCCTCTGGCAGGATTAAATTGTTTTTCAAATTGATATTAAGTAAACTAAAGGGAAGCATGCTGTAGACTGGCTGGAGAATAAACGGGGGATTGATTCGAAGCCAGCAGGCGTCCCTATCAATCGCCCACCAGGAGTGGATGGTCTACAAAAAAATGAGTCTAGTGGCCAGTTGGTATGTACAACTGAGATCCTATTGGCATGTGGAACCCCTTTGAGGTCGTTACAAAATTTCAGCTCCAGTTTTCAGCTAAGTTGTTTCATTACGATTTTTTTCTCCTACACGGGAAGTATTGTATTTGTACAAATGCAAATTACTTCTTAACGATATGTTCTATCTTTGTCGCCCTGACAACTTATGTAATATAATGTAGAAGATCTTAGCAAATAGTGCAAAGGAAAGGTTATTGCTCTTTTATTTGTGAGACACTTCTAAATGATAAGATTGTTGGGACCTTACCTTTATTATCCCGTATCGTATGGGAGGTACTAGCTTCGTAAATAACTAATATGAATACATAATTATATTATGTTCTGTTGACACAGTATATAGTTACTAGTATTGAAAAAAAAATTCATTTTCAACTAATAAAAAAAGTGATAAATACTAAAATAATGGAAAAAATAAGACAAAAAACTAATGTTTATTTTAAAATTAGCTAACATTAATCCTTTCCTTCCACAAATCCACAATCACATTATCACAAAAGCACAGTGTTGCCAAGTTCACATAAGGGCTAGATTTGGTCTCAGAATTATTGTGCTAATTTTATGTGCTGAATTTGAAAATTTTGATTTGACAAGTAAAATTGAAGCTAGATTTATTTTATTCACAGAATAATAGTAAATAGTATTTTGATTTAACCTACATCAATGGATTTAACTAATTTAAATATTTAAACATAGTACCTCCCCTTCCCAAAAAATTCAGTTTGATGTAATGTTGTAGCGACGTTTCTCTCACAATAAACTATTCTTCCAATTTTAGATTCAAGTTTGGAAAAATGCTATAAATAGTTGATATGAGGCCCCGCAAAACTATAAAAGTAAATTATTTCTTTTCAAAGACTCCTCATAGAAAAAAGTCGGGACCCCTGACTGGTTTTAGACCATGTATATCAAGCTTTCTCAGGAACACCTAACTCTGATAGACCAACATTAAATAAAGTCCTTCAGGGTTAGGCGACATTTTATGCAATATACCTACCTGTAGAATGGGTGTCTATGGGCTATGGGCAATTTAAGGATTTTTGCATTTTCAAAAAATCCCTCTGTCAAAGTAAAACCCCTGCGATGTTCAAATATACAGGGTGTCCATAAAGTCTCACCCCACCCCCCGTATCTCTAGAATGGCTTAAAATATAAGAAAACACAAGAACACGTATCTTTTGGCCAGCCGTTTAGGCTGGGCACCGACTGACTTCAAAATCTTAAATGAGAAGGTATATCAAGTGACACCTTGATTTACAGGTCTCGTTGAGAGAAAACCAGAGCTCTCTACGATCTACCGTTCACGAATTACAGGGTGGAACATGTGACCCATTTCCTTTACGGCCGCACCGAAATGGTAGGTAAAAATGCCTAGAAATAAGTTTTTATGATCTCAAATAAGTAATTTAGTAAAAAATAGTGTTCCAACAAGATGGTTGTCCCGCCCACTTCGACCGCTGATTTCGGGCTTTCTTAGTCCAAAATTATCAAAACAGCTGGATAGGTTTGGTCTAAGAAGGCTCGATTTCCGCGGTCAAAGTGGGCGGCAAAACCATCTTTTTTACTAAATTACTTATTTAGGATCATAAAAACTTATTTATAGACATTTTTACCTACCAATTCGGTGCGGCCGCAAAGGGAATGGGTCACATGTTCCACCCTGTAATTCGTGAACGGTAGATCCTAGAGAGATCTGGTTTTCTGTAGTAAACTCGTCTTAACGAGACCTGTAAAACAAGGTGTCACTTGATATACCTTCTCATTTAAGATTTTGAAGTAAGTCGGTGCCCAGCCTAAACGGCTGGCCGAGGCCAAACATTTTTTAGTCTAAAATTCATCCCCCTAAAATCTAAGGGTTGCGTGTTTTTGCGTTTTCTTATATTTACAGCCATTCTCGAGATACGGGGGGTGGGGTGAGACTTTATGGACACCCTGTATATACCTACCCAGATTAGAAATTTTGTGTTCTACAAGAATCTGTTCATCATTCTTCAGTGCAAGTTACTAGTTATGAATAAGGTTTTATGTCAAAAACCTGAAATGTAGCACCTATGGGCACATTACCACCTATTGGTACGCGTTCCGGCGAAAACTATCTTCCATTTCAAATTTCGATTTTTTTCCCCCCCCCCTTTCTTATTACGTACCTACATACTAAATGGAATTTAAGTACCAAATTTAATTTTTGTATGTTAAGCCATCGTCGAGTTACTTTGGTTATCAGTCAGTCGGGATACCAACCAGGGCTTTGCATACGGCATACGTATAGATGACTGACAGTATAATCCATATGTTATTTATTGAAAATAATTAACCAAAAATTTGAAGGAAAATAGAAAGATCATCATTCAACATTCCCCTAATCATTCAAACAATATAATAGAAAGTTCAGAATGTGGATATCATTTATTTGAAAACAGATCCTAGCAATCTAGAGCATAATACAATATTTTGAAGTGATCCTTTTTGAGTTGTGGCCCACCTTGTTCTAAAAACAGCGTAAATGTCGTCAGAATGAGTGGTGGATCTCTACTCACAGACCCTGCTGGTGACTGGTGAGAAAAGAAAACAGAAGTAATTTCTTTAAATTTTTAACTGAGTAAGTATTGTTCTTATTATGAGATATATTTTTAAATATACAGAAACACTTTTCACACAAAGAGGTAGAATCACTTGTTCTTATAATAATATTTAAGATGTTTAAGGTCGTATCACACTCTTTGTCATGATTCCAACATTTTGCACAATTCATTTCATGTATATCTGTTGAATATGTGTGTTTGTTATGTATATTTGGGCCCCTATCATACTATTTAATGAGACTTTCAGACAAATTTATTTACTTTCAAATTTTGTTGTGTATTATACCATAACAACCAGATATTTATCTGTAATAAATGTAATTTTGATATTTTCTATTTTTCCAATACGATTTTTGATCGAAAGTTAATTTAGTTTTTCTTCACTTTTGTATTTTCGATAATTGAGGACTTGGGTGTCCACAGACGCCTCAGAAATATTTTTAAAGTTAAGCTCAATGAAATAATTTTTAAAAACGTTCAAACATATGGCAAACTTGTTTGTCATGCGTTAAAAACCACATCAGACTATTTAGACAAATTTAGGTTACTTTTTGATCAAAGTAATCAAATAGCAAATTTAATAAAACATATTTGCCGATCACACTGTTTGGTACTTTTCGAAGTTGAAAAAATGACAAAATTTGACATCATGAGAAATAGTATGATACCATCTTTATTTATATTAATAGATTTTTTATCTATAGCAAAGTAATACAATTTTAACGAAATTTATTTAAGTTCTTGATAATTCTTTAGTAGTGTTAATTGGTGTAGGTCGGTAAGATGGGAGGACACGAGCAGATAAGATTCTTATCACCAAATGCATCATCAATTCGTCCAATTGTGGGCCAAACTTTGTGACTCAGTTCGACGAATTTCTGAAAAAAAAAGGTGTAACAGGATTAGTAAGATTTGGAATGGAAGATCCTGTATCGTTAATGGTAAACATATTGTAATGCATTAGCAGTAACAGGTGTAACAGGATTAGTAAGATTTGGAATGGAAGGTCCTGTATCGTTAATGGTAAACATATTGTAATGCATTAGCGGATACAAAGGGAGGCAAGAGAGGCGATCATCCCCCCTCCTCATCAGAGCAAAAAAACTAATTTTGTCTCAAGTACCTACATGACACTGGTAAAACGATAATGGTCTGCAGTAATCGCCCCCTTCATAAATTG
Source organism: Pachypsylla venusta (assembly GCA_012654025.1). Classification (NCBI taxonomy): domain Eukaryota; kingdom Metazoa; phylum Arthropoda; class Insecta; order Hemiptera; family Aphalaridae; genus Pachypsylla; species Pachypsylla venusta. The sequence continues at coordinate 30,625,167 of CM022874.1, forward strand.
TTCTAAATCCGTCATTATTTAAACTAAATAATCTGTTCCTTAAGTTACATTATTACGGCAGTTTCTCCAGGCTTTTAAGTGAACACCAATTATATAATCGCAACCCAAATAATACTAACTTGATCATTTAGACGTCAGCAAGAAGACTCATCGTCCTCACGATGAGCGGTTCTACTCACCAAGACGACCTGGAACGCATCTCAACAACAGACACAAATACTTCAACTTACCAAAGGAAAAGCAGCTTGTTTTCTAGAGTAAGGTCTACTCCAATCAGAGTTCAGAAGTTGTTTTTGAGTATGGGGTGCCAATTTTAGTAAGTTGATGTCTTTATCCACTCTACCATCTTCAATGTCTCGGATTTCCGAACGAATACCTATAGAAAATAGATTTAATAAAAATGTATTACTAGTCGTCCTGTGAACTGTAGACCTACTCAAATAAAAAGCCGCTAGGAGGCCAAAAACTGATCAACTTGCTGTGCATACTTCGTTCGGCCAAAAATGAGTTCATATTAAAAAATATATTTTTTTTCCTTGGCCATAATTAGAAATAGTTTTACTGACAACAAAAAATGCAATTATGTTAATTATATTTTATAGATGTTTCTCCAGCAAAAATAAAACGAATACATTCAGTAAAATTAGGTTGGTCAAACCCTATTTTTTTGGTGAAGGAAAAAAATCACACGTATAAGCATGTGTAAAATAACACAGAAAGCAACTCTGTAATATTATTATGTTTGTGTAACTCGTGTAATTATATTGCAGTGTGGCCATGACAATTATTAGCCTCCAAAATTAGAAATATAATGACAATTAAAAACTTAAACATCATACAACATAAAAGCTGCAGTCTCATAAATCTATCTGGCTACCTTTGGAAACGATGATACCACAACAATTGATTGAATGAAAAGATCTTAGGGACTTACTTATTAATGCATCACAGAAACGATCTAACTCGTCTTTGTTTTCTGACTCAGTAGGTTCAATCATGAGTGTCCCCGGTACAGGCCAAGACATGGTGGGTGCGTGAAATCCTAAAAACACAAACAGAAAATACCGACTTTATTTTAGCATTTTATCCTTTGAAACGGATATGTTACAGGTCTTCTCAAAAGATATGATCACCAAATAACGACACTACAATAGCACCCTGTCCTCCGCACCGGGACGACCTGAAACGCATATCATCACAGTTCCAGCCAAGGGCCACCAAAATTCTTTCGGTAATCTCATAGCAACTTGTGTCTGCCATTTTTCTTCCAAACCTGAATCTAGAAATGGGGGAACAGTTGGTTTCAAGAGGAACACTGCTGCAACAACCCTACGCTAAATTTTGTATATTAGTACAAACACAAAGTTCTGAATAATGTGTTGTACCCACAATCAACACATTTAAGAAATACAGATTGAACAACTTTCGTTTTTATATTATCTAGCGTGGTAGGTCCAAAGAGGAACAATAATAAACTCGTACCGTAATCCATCAGCCGCTTTGCTATATCAACTGCTTCGACGTTAGCGAATTTTTTGAAATCTCTCACATCAATGACAAATTCATGTGCTACCAAATTAGACCTTTCGCTACGAAACAATGTCTTGTAGTGGTTTTCTAGTCTCTTACTCATGTAGTTGGCATTCAAAATAGCTACTTGGGTTGCTTTCATTAAACCTTGAGCTCCCATCATCTGAAACAACATGTTAAAAATAGTTAGAGCGAGTTGGTTTGAAGCGTTATCATGTTGTAAAGTGTTCTTTGGTAAGTGTCGCTCTTTTCTATCCTGGGACCCATTGATTTTCTAAAAAATCTATAATGTTTCATGAAAAAAAAAAAAAAAAAAAAAAAAAAAAAAAAAAAAAAAAAAANAAAAAAAAAATACAGGACAATTGTGTCACATTTGATTCAATCACATTCTTAGTAAGAAAATAGACCACATATTCCTAAAAAATCTACTATCTTACCCTAATATAGGCCCATGAAATGGGTAAGATAGATGCTGATCCATAGTGTGCTGCACTAACTGCTCCAATAATATAATTATTATTTGATAGGGGATGCACAGGAACGTAAGGAGCCAGATGAGCTTTCCTGAAAATATTCAAAGAGAGAATATATTATGGAATCAGTTGATGGCAGTCGCGGTCGCTTTATATATCTAGGTACTGGGCTTCGTGGGGATATCAGGTAAATTTCAATCAAATAATGGCCTGCTATGTAAAAATTGGATGGACCCAATTTTGATATATTTTTTTCAGATCGACCATTCAACCGCGTTGTAGCAAAGAATCACGAGTAATATAAAATTAACTTCTTAGGCAATTTGTTCTACGTACCAAGTACAAACGTGATTTTATTATCTGAATAATATGTAAAAACTTGTTTGTTTCAATTATTGAGCTGCTTATTGCAGTTGCATTACCGGGGTTACCTCAAATGTTTATAGTTAGATCTGGCATTGAATTATATCTAGGATCAATCAAATAATAGTAATAAAAAATATCCGGAAATGCAACTCACAATAGAAACATTTTCGTTAAATGCAGACTCCAACAATCTAGAAAATAATATATTATTTGGGAGTGATCCCGTTTTGTGGTTCTCGTTGGTCTGAGAACAGCAAGAATGTCGTCGAATCATCAGTACTATCAATAAATTAGATTAGAATATTCAACTTTAAAATGATCTCCTGAACACTGAACATTTTCAGATAATATGTAACATAGGTCTTTATTTACAACACCTAGTCAAGTAATAAATTACACTTACACTCCTATGGGTCCCATTCCTGGACCTCCTCCACCATGGGGGATACAAAACGTTTTATGTAAATTTAAATGAGAAACATCTGAGCCATAGTCTCCTGGTCTACATAATCCTACTTGAGCGTTCATATTGGCACCGTCCAGATAAACCTGCATCGGATGAATGAAATATATTTTTTAATGATTATTATTATTGAACATCCCTGTGTTGATGATCAATCTAATAATGTTGACAACTGACAATACTAAAAGCTTCAATTAATATGACTGCAAATAACGCCGACCTTTGAGGTTCGCCTAGACCCTAAAGAGAACCTAATAAACCATTGTTAAGTGGCAAAAAATATTCTTAACGACGGACTTATTGAAAAAAATTGTGGTAATCAACTACAGGTAAAAACCGTTATGCATTTATAATTCGATAAGCTAATATATAAAAATTAAGAACCACCATTTCTAATAAATAAATCAAAGTTTTCGTCGGGGAAGAAACACAATCTACTTCAGACACACGACAAAAGTAACCGAAAAAAGTCCTTAATAATGATTATGTAAGTGTACTCACAGGCAGAAATTACTTATCTTATTGCATTGCACACATCTTTGTAGACACTGTTCACGGCAATATTCATGGAGACATTTTCGGTGACTCATATTAACTTGTTTCTAGAAATGGGAAAAACTGTTTGTTTTGGGGAGAACACCACAGCGGCAACAACAAAATTTTAAAAGAATAAAAATATTCTATCCTTTTAAAAAGTTGATAGATTGAAACAAATTTTACCTGGCCACCATGTTCATGAATAAGCTGGCACACTTCAGTAATATTTTCTTCAAATACACCAAACGTTGAAGGATAAGTTATCATCAGACAGGATAGTGTGGACGAATATTTGTTTACCTGTAATAAACGCAAATAGTATGACCATTAAACCAGGAGAATGCAACATAATTATGTAAATGAGTCCGGGGGTAGACCAATAGCTCAAAATGTAATGAGTCAATAATATAAATGAACCTAATATAGACCCCCTCCCTAAGAAGGAGGACAGAATATCCGAAGTTTGACATTTTGAGTTATAGATATATACTAATCTATTTTTATTGCTTGAAGTTCAAAAAACAAATCAGTAATTCTCTAGGAACAATACTAACATAGATATAGTGAGTGAGGAAAAATGCAGTTTATCCCCAAAATAACTCATATTAAACAAATAAAAAAAAATCTGGTGTGAACATCACACGACTTTCCTTATCTATAAAAAAAAGAGGAAAGTATTGTAATGGGCTGAAAATTTCGATGTTGAGTTTTCAATGCCAAAACACGTTTTGAAGTCCCCAAAGCGGAAATACAATTATATACCTATTACAATTCTTGATATATTACACTTCAACCTAAGTTGTATTTTTCAATTTCTTATATGAAATTGATATGAATTGGCACCAAATTTCAAGTTCTAGCACTTTCCATTCTGGTTTTAGGCAGAACCGCCAAAAAGCGGCCTTCAACCGCTAATTAGCGGCCAACTATATATTACACTCCATAGTGTGAAGTTATGTCCCAATATTTAGGTACCTACCTTTGTTTGTAAATCGGTAAAATCAATGGTCCCATCCTTCCGTACACTAATCGGTTCGACTTTCATGCCTGCCATTTGTGCAGAAGCTGGATTAGTGCCATGAGCAGATACGGGAATGAGACAAATATTTCTATGCTCTTCTTGATTAGCATTGTGATAACATTGGATGGCACGTAGACCGGCATACTCACCTTGAGCACCACTGCAATCATTTTAATTATCATTAATTATAAACTTTGAGCAGCTTTGGTTGTTAGCGGCGTTTCCCACTTCTAGATTCGTTTTAAAAATGGTAGAAACAGGCTGATATCGTCATACATATAAAAGGTTTTTATGGCCCTTGGCTAAAACTGTAATACCAGCCGTTCCAGTCATTCTGGTACGCAGAACCCGCCACTGATCATCATGGGCAGATTTGATTGGATTAATCAAATGAAATCTCGAAATTGACTCTTACAAAATTCGTTAATGGATTAGAGATTTCTTTTTACTGAGTTTAAAAAAACGGCTTTGATGATTTTCAAATTTTGTTGGTGACTGGTTTCATATGCAATGAGTTAACTATATCATTTTAGTTTATTATTTGCAATGAACTTTTACAATCCACCAAAAAAACTTGAAATTTGTTATTTCCAAGTTACGTAGAATCCAAAAATCGTTCATTCCAAAAATCGTTAAATGGTATAATATTGCCTCTTGGGGTGGACCGATTTAATTAAATTTGGTATGGGGTCTTAATGGTTATCGAAAATATTCCTTACCCACAATAACATATACATAAAGGGTGTCAGCACGACAACAAGAGAAAAATCTCAATTTCTTTGAAGATTTCTAATATTGCAATATTGTAAAATAATAAACCTATGTAGGTTGACATAGATTTTCTACAAGCATCTCAATAGGATTTGTTCCAAAATAATTTCAATTTCTAATATTGTAAAATAATAAACCTATGTAGGTTGACAGAGATTTTCTACAAGCATCACAATAGGATTTGTTCCAAAATAATTTTAATTTCTAATATTGTAAAATAATAGGTTGACAGAGATTTTCTACAAGCATCACAATAGGATTTGTTCCAAAATAATTTCAATTTCTAATATTGTAAAATAATAAACCTATGTAGGTTGACAGAGATTTTCTACAAGCATCGCAATAGGATTTGTTCCAAAATAATTTCAATTTCTAATATTGTAAAATAATAAACCTATGTAGGTTGACAGAGATTTTCCATAAGCATCTCAATAGGATTTGTTCCAAAATAATTTTAATTTCTAATATTGCAATATCGTAAAATAATAAACCTATTTAGGTTGACAGAGATTTTCTACAAGCATCACAATAGGATTTGTTTCAAAATAATTTCAATTTCTAATATTGCAATATTGTAAAATAATAAACCTATGTAGGTTGACAGAGATTTTCTACAAGCATCACAATAGGATTTGTTTCAAAATAATTTCAATTTCTAATATTGTAAAATAATAAACCTATGTAGGTTGACAGAGATTTTCTACAAGCATCACAATAGGGCTTGTTCCAAAATAATTTTAATTTCTAATATTGCAATATTGTAAAATAATAAACCTATGTAGGTTGACAGAGATTTTCTACAAGCATCACAATAGGATTTGTTTCAAAATAATTTCAAGTTTTCTTCAGAGGGTTGGTGGGGTACTGGCAACCTATTTATTTTGAGAGTATGAGCCCGAAACTCATTAGATACCAAATTTGTAAATTACATCGAGTTTGGCAGAGAAGGCAGGACTCCTAACAGTTTTCTAGTAATCTCAGGAATACATTCTAGTTCAATTATTGCAGATCATTAAAATTTGTAAGGTTGAGTGTTCGAAGTCAACCATATGTATGTGCTTGACGCTCGAAATAAGTTATCTGCTACTCAAAAAATTTAATGGACATACCTACATCATACATTTATTTTTGGAGGCTAATAATTGAGATTGACCCCCAGAAAAATGTATTATACCACGAAAATTCGAGCAGTTACTTTTACCTGTTAGGTTGAAATGATATCCGATCATATCCAGTTATTTCACAAAGGTCGGATTCAAGTTGTTCAATTAATTGTTTATACCCCCGGGCCTGGTCTTCTGGCACAAAAGGATGAATGTTAGTGAAATGTGGAAAACTACTTGGTATCAGTTCAGTTGTAGCATTTAATTTCATTGTACAGGAACCCTGTGGAAAATGGAAGAAAATTTATTGGTCATATGTCTATTAGCTGTAATAATCATGTATCCATTATACATTGACTTTTTAAATTTATTGACGAAAATGATACCACAGTATCCTGAGACCAAAAAAATAAGAAAATGCTCTATATGGGTCTAGATATGCTTCCCCTCTGAACTGCAGATGAATAATTGCCTGTTCTGAGTGGTCACCTTGTGTGTTAGGTTACCACAGTATCCTGAGACCAAAAAAAATAAGAAAATGCTCTATATGGGTCTAGATATACTTCCCCTCTGAACTGCAGATGAATAATTGCCTGTTCTGAGTGGTCACCTTGTGTGTTAGGTTACCACAGTATCCTGAGATCAAATAAATAAGAGAATGCTCTATATGGGTCTAGATATGCTTCCCCTCTGAACTGCAGATGAATAATTGCCTGCTCTGAGTGGTCACCTTGTGTGTTAGGTTACCACAGTATCCTGAGATCAAATAAATAAGAGAATGCTCTATATGGGTCTAGAAATGCTTCCCCTCTGAACTGCAGATGATTAATTGCCTGTTCCGAGTGGTCACCTTGTGTGTTCGGTAAGAATGTTTTTAGCAATACCCAGGTTAAACCTACTAATGCTGTTTATTTTCATCAAATGGATACAACAGATGATTCGATCTAAAAAATAGCTTGATATTTAATAATTACAGATCGTGCATGTGAACATATATGGTATCAGTTCTGATTTGATATTTTCAGACGAAGAAAAAAAAAGATTATTATTAAATGAGTATGCTGAGTCTTGTGGTGATCCATCGGCAGTAGCTTTTTTCTTATTTTTTTTCCAATATATCGGTAAAGCGCATTTTTAGCTTGGCGAATTTCGGAGATTATGCATTTCACAGATTCCGTTTTACAGGTTCGTTTCAAATTAAATTTAACCCTGTTTATCAGGAGAGTGTTTGGCCAAACAAAGGTTTGGCCTAAGAACCTGTTCCTATTTGTCATACGAGCTGTCCAATTTTTTAGAGGATAATCTGGTGTCAATGAATTTAATATTAGAGTGTTCAGTTCACATTACTTGCCCGTTTTTTTTACTTGCACATTACTTGCATCACTAACACATAAAAAACATAGACAGCTGGATACGGTCTCTAACACATAAAAACATAATTAATTTTAAAAAAATCTGGCAATGTTTGAAAGCAGATAGTACTTACGAGAGGTATCATGGAGTGAACAAGAGATATATCTTTATTTTCCAAATATTTCATGTACCTCAAGATCTGAGTCTCCGAGTGATAGCTATTAAATATAGGATGGGTGAGATATGTGGACGAGCGTGCCAGAGAGGAACTTGGCAAACTGGTATCTTTGATTCTATTTAATTTGTCAGAAATTAACTGAAAAATAATTACAAATAAAAACCATAATTTAATATGATTGTACTGGATAGTGCTGTTAGTATTCTCATTATTAAGTGGGATCATCATCATCAAGATGTACCCTGATACCGTAATATTTTTTTGGCTGTTAAAGATGTATTTCTTTAACATTTATAGGTTACTAGCTGAGTACCCGAACTTCGTTTCGAGAAGATGAGAGAAAAAAATGATAATAAATCTGATTCCCACATTAATTTTCATATCACCGAGGTACAACCGTTCAAACGCGATCAGAGTATGCACATAGAATACATATATTACATACACGTTTGTTAACCTATATGTAGAACATGGGGAGTAGTAACGGGTTGTTAAGCTGTGTAGAACGTGTTGGGAGTAGTAGGGTTAGGTTCCAAAAAAAATAAAATGCGTGTTGAAGTCTGCTGAGTTTAGGCTGGGTCTGCGACCCAGCCTAACCTTGCGCAGACTTCAACACGCATTTTATTTTTTTTGGAACCTAACCCAATACTACTCCCAACACGTTCTACCCAACAAACTTGGTGTTCAATTCTATTAAATTATATCGGCATTGCACTAACCACTTTTGTACATAATTTTATTTAAATCAAACAAAAATTTTAATTTCCATACAAAAATTGGAAAATCGGCCGTAACTCGAAAACGGTTGGAGGGCTTTCAACTCTGATATTTTTTCTGGGCTCCCAGTCTTTGTTTTTTTTTGGGGGGGGGGCATTCCTATCAAGTGTTCTATATCTATTACCGTTTCTTATAGTATTCTATGATTTCCCATACAAAAATCGGAAAATCGGCCGTAACTCGAAAACGGTTGCATATTTTTGAACTGTGATCATTTTTCTGGGGTCTCAGGCTATGGTTTTGGGGGGGTTCATTCCCATCAATTTTTCTATATCTCTTACCGTTTTGGCTAAACAATGAGTATTGTCAAAATTTTATTGTGCCCGATCCCGGATTCGAACTTGTAACCCTCGAATGGCTAGTCACAATTTTGCAAAATATGTCCTAAATGAAGGATAAAGATGTTACCTAAAACTTTCTCGCTTTGAGTTGATATGTTGTCGCGACAAATCTTAAGATATTGGCCAAAATTCGGAAAATTTTGAGGAAGAAATTGGAAAATCGGCCGGAAAATCGGCCATAAAATCGGCCGTAACTAAAATGGCCGGACAATACCGTGCCTATAACCTTCCCCGGGTAAAAACAAATAAGTGTGCAAAGTTTCGTGCAATTCCGAGCTGTAGTTCGTAAGTTATAAGCGAACAAACAAGCAAACAAACAAACAAATAAATAAACAAACAAACACACATTCACTTTTATATATATAGATTCAAGACGGGGATTTTACCCTCCATTCGCTGGAAACTTACAAACCAGCTACCCCCATTGACTTTACCAAGGATCGGTTGGGGCGGAAATAGTCAGTATCACGAGGGCTCGATTTTATTTGGTCACCCACCAAATAAACCCTCACTGGACGTTGCTGAATTTCGGTGCTCTTAGGGGAACTGGTATATTCAACGTGTCATAGACGCTGGCTACAGTCAAGGACTGATTTTTCTTGAATCATAACAATGGTGACCCACAATACCTAAGTGCCAACTACGCACTTCTTCGTGGTCCAAAGGTTCATTTTATTGAAAATAACAAACCAACCAGTTTAAACTAATAGATATAAGTGTATGTACATATTACCTCTCGTACAGACATTTGACTTCCAAATATCCACAGCAGGTCATTGATGTCGTCTTCCCTCACTGTCTCATCTAAACTTATTCCCAACTGAAAAACAAAAACAGTAGTAGCTACATAATCATCATTCTTAGAAGAATTACCCTGAATGAGACCAAGTCACAATCATACTTGACCTGCACTTCAGTTAATCCAATCAAATCCGCCACAGGCTGTATACATCTAACCGCTGTTTGAAAAATTCTATATGAGTTTTTTTTCTAAAAAAATTTCGTATTCGTTTGATTTTTTTAAAATTCTTTAATCATTTTTAAAATTCTAATTTCATGTTTGTTGGAAAACAGACATTAATAATTGATTACTTTTCCACCCATTTCGCTTGTTTATTAAAATTTTGACGCCCTATTTGAAGTCACTATCAAAGAAATAGGATTTAGGGTCCGTTCATTTTTCCTCCGGTCAGACAAAACCCACAAAGCTATCTAGAAAGTTGTTCTAAAATTATCTTCTCCACCCCATAACTTAACTATGTTTCCTCTGGCTCACTAATGAATTTCGTAAAATATGTACCATTTGATCTCAGCTAAACATTATATTCAGAGGACCTATTTCTAGCCGTTTGGCTATATAAATGGGGATCAATTTACACCCATGTAACTTGTATTATTTACTTACACTGTGATCTGAAAATATTCTCAAATTGATTTTTTTCCTCTTTGCGTTTGACAGAATGGTGTTGAAATCTTCAGTTGATGAAGGCTTGATATGGAGTGTATCAAAATAAAATTGGTTTGTAAGTTCGAGATTCAAATTTTGTAAACCTGGAGTTAAATACAAAATACTACAACTTTACTTGTTGACCAGCAAAATTGTTGAAATTTTCATTGATGAAGGCTTGATATGAAGAAAAATTGATTTGTAATTTTGAGATTCCAATTTTATACACCTGAAGTTAAATACGACAACATTATTTGTCGACCCTAACCGCTACATAAGATTGTGAAAATCTAAATCTAATCTCCAAAAATGTTAAAAGCTATATCAATCATTATTTTTGTTTGATTTTCCCCGCTTTTAAGATATTTTCACGAATCCTGTCCAAAAAGAGTAGATGTTAGAGATTAAAATTAATTATTGTCTATGTGTTACTTCTATTCATGGAACGCGCCACCGAATTTATAATTGAAATCGAATTTATTGTTTTGCGCTTTTCAGCGATTTTCAATAATTCTGCCTAAGAAAAGAAAGGTCGGTGCATGGGAAAAGCCATGAAACTTTTATTTAATACAGAATCTACCTCTATCGGTCTTGCCGCTTCTGGGCGGTTTTGGAAACTTGAAATTTGGTATGCATGCCAATGATCTATATAGGACACGACTCAAAACTTTTGATAAAAATCGAAATATTCAGAAACAGACAAACACGTCGATCAATGACTGAAACTCAAGATTTGTGCTCTGGGAACTCAAAACTGCTTTTGGAATTCAAAACTCGAAATCAAACTTTTCAGTCCAATATAGCACTTCCCTTTCTTAGATAAGCAAAGTCGCGTGATTTTCACACCAGATTTTTATGTTAGGAAATAATACCTTGAACAAGAAGAGTGGTGCAGTTATGTAATCTTGAAGCAATATCTTTTAACCCTTTTGGTCCATGATAGATTGCATATATTGCTGATATGTTGGCAAGTAATGCCTGCGCAGTACATATATTACTAGTGGCTTTATCTCTTCGGATATGTTGTTCTCGGGTTTGAAGTGCAAGTCGGTAGGCATTTTCTCCTTCAACATCTCTAGAAATAAAAAAATAAGGTGACGTTATGGAATGTATCAAATTGTTCAAAGCGGCTGAATCTGAGTGACGCACTGACTGATAAATAATAATCAACGTAGCTCCACGATGACTGAACCTAGAAACTTTCAATTTGGTTTGTACGTCGTAAATGGCACTTTAAGATGCACATAAATAGGCGGCAGGGCTGTTTTTTCATCCAAGTTCTGAATTCTACGCAACACATTTTTTTTTTTTTTTTGGGGGGGGGGGATTATTTTTATTTTTTATAATAATATCGGAGAGATCGCTAATAAAGATCTCGACATCTTTCAACACTCATCGCAAGAACCAACAAAGAAGTTCAAAGAGACTTTTGCAGTAATGTTTACAAGTTATCGAGTTATCATAACACAAACAACGACAAATATAAGGGACTGCTTAGCATCCCATCAGGCAGTCAAGTCAGAGAGGTGTCAAGAGATCACAAGCTGGTTATAAATTATTCTGTAACTTCACTGGAGCTTTCCTCATTTCATCATCTTCTGTACAGGCTGGATTTGACTCAAAGGACAACAAACCACAAGTCATACGATAATAGCCAGAGTCAAGTCATATAATTAACCCATATGTTAAATTATCAGATTTAGGCAGTTGACGTTACTTATTTGTCAACATAATATTTTAATTGGATTTGGCAGATTGTGGGGCACGAAATTTCTACAAAAACAAATATATATATATATATCCAAAAAATTCTCGGACGACTTCTATATTTTTAAATATGGTGGACCCTGCCGGGAGCCCAAAACCAAAAATTGTCCACTCCAATACTTAGGTGACTAAGCCGAAGGCTACCAAATATAAAATTGAAATAATATATTCACTGGAGATCTGCGACAACAGGCTGATACTGCTAAATGATATGATATTTTCAAAAAAAAATTCACCGTTATTTATGACGAGGATTCACTTGCTTTTCACTTCCGACTCGAGTTTTGTCTACTTCGTAGAAATTTTCAAGGAAACTGACTGTTTGGTGTTGTTGTTGAAAATGTCTACGAAGTAGATTAAACTCGAGTCGGAAGTGAAAAGTAAGTGAATCCTCGTCATAAATGACGGTAGTGTTTTTTAAAGTACCAATAGTATGTCTAATATAAATTTGTTAAATAATATAATATTTTCATCAAATACCAGCGACATCAGCTGGAGGCTGCCAAATTCCTAGAATAAAGTAAGATATAGTTCAGTACGGTTTTCCGTACCATTCATTAAGATATGTTGTGTTCCCATTAAAATCAACTGTTCTCCCTATTTCTAAATGTACATGTTTGGAAAAATGGTACAAAAATATTGATATGAGGCTACCGAAAAAGTTTTGATGATCCATGATGTGATGGTATGCGTTCCAGGTCGTCCCGGTGCGCAGAACCGCCGTCCATCGCGAAGACGCAGATATGTTTTTAATACACTTTCTCTTCGGGATATGTAGGAAACAATTTTAGGGTTTTGGATAACTTGGCAAATTAAGAAAAAAATAATAAGAAGAAGAAAAATCACCTGGTAACACCGACCATTCTTCCTGGCATAAGTCGAATTAATTTTTGTTTACATGCAAAGAAAGCAGCGTGAGGTCCACCATAACCAAGAGGGACACCAAACCTTTGACAATTACCAACAGCAATATCTACACCAATTTCACCTGGAGGTTTTATCAATGTCAATGCAAGTAGATCTGTAGCACACACTGTGAGAGTCTGGGAAGTGTAAAGAAATGTTTATATACCAACAGCAACCAAAGTTATTAAACTAAGACCCCTTATTTGACCTTTGGAAGATGTGGTTTCAAGGAACACTGTTTTTTGTTTTGTGTTACATTCAGTATAAAAAAATCTTGTATCAATGTGGATTTATTTGAATACACTGCACTAACGGCAAGATAATTGATGGCAATGGAGCACCAGAAAAATGAAACATTATATTTTCTGGCCAGATTAAGGTTATTAGTCACGATTTTCCATTTTTTGTGAGAAAAATCATGTTATAACTGTAGACCACAAAATGTACTCTATCACACAAAATGAATTTCTCTAACATTACAGGCATGTATGTCAAATTCGAGGATCGCAATGGCAAGAAAATAAAATAAATGAACTCTTAGGATTTAAATCCCTAATGGGACAGATTTAGCCATTTTTTTAGTCCAAATTTCAAAAGGATGAACTAAGAGAAGCCTTACAGTATTTTTTAATAATGATATTAGGTCAATATTTCCTGGGTTAAAATTGTTTTATACTATAATTTCAAATAACTTACCACAATCTATATTATATTCCTTAATTTAATTTAATTTTTTTTTTTTTTTTTTACAAAAATGATTGCACACCTAAAATTTTATATTTGTACATCGAATTTTTTTTAACATTCGTCAGAAGATCTTACCCCGTATTTTTGTGCTTCCGCAACCAAATGACTATAATCAACAATGTTGCCTGTTGTGTCTGGATACTGAAATAAAATTCCTGCTATATCTTTCTTACTGAGATCAACTGATGACAGATCCTGTACTAGAATATGTAAGCCTAAGGAATCCGCTCTTGTTTGAATAACACTTAATGTTTGCGGATGAACCTTGTCAGATATGAGAAGCTTGTTTCTTTTTGTGAACCTAATAAGACACAGAGAAAAAAAACGAGTCAGATAAACAAATGATACATTCTCAGCATTCCTCTGCAGTGCGGAAGATTTATCTATGACAGCAAAGTGAGCTTCATCTTAAAGAAATAAGGTAAGCTTATGTTGCTAATGCATTTTTGGCATGCTGGGAATGCATGGTTGTTTTCAATTTTTCTGATATTGTCAAATATAATATAGCCCCTCCCCCTGGTCGAAATATTCACGGGCCGCCACTGCTCTGTGCCAACATACGAGTTATTGATCGAAAGAATTGAGGTCTATATTTTAGCATGACAAAGTTTCTTTTGTTTCTCTATTTGCATCACGATAACACTTCGACGTCTTGTCCGATTTTAATAATATTTCTTATGGACATTCATTATGTTCATGATTTTGGATCTTATTTGGCCACCCGGGCCCTAATGGTGACTAATTATTTGAGTGAGGTCTACAGTCCACAGAACTACCAGCGTAAACATCAGTAAAATAATGAGCTCATGTAAATTGGCACAGTTATCTCGCACAATACTGAAAGATATAACTTACTACCACTATCTCACCTCTGACAAATACCAATTGCTTCTGCAGCCGCGGTTGCTTCATCTAATAAAGAAGCATTGGCAACTTCCAGTCCCGTCAAATCTGAAACCATTGTCTGGAAATTTAACAAACTTTCAAGTCTGCCTTGAGCGATTTCTGGTTGGTAAGGTGTGTATTGAGTTATCCTAAAATGTAAAAAAAAAAATAGATGATTGATCGAACCAAGTGAGATCTAGTCTCAACTCCACTATTTTGATTTATCTTGTCTGTGCATTTATCTGCTTGTGTCAGGATAGCTCTGGAAAATTTGGTCCAATTTTGATTAAACTTAGTATGGCCTTTTATTACGAGCATAAACTTTGGTCCCTATTTTGACACACTGTATCTCATAACTTGTGAGTGTGAGTAATGAATGATATTTTACTGTACTCTTACAGCACATTGTATCATATTAAATTGAATGGTGAAATATTAGGCGTACACAAGTTCATCACAGGATTATTATTTTAAATATTTTTTAATTTTCGTCTTGAGACTTTTTCAAAAATTAGATATGAAAAAAAAAACAAGTTCATTACAATAATATTTCTTAGTTAAATCCATAATACGAACTGAGTGATGATTGAGGTCTACAGTTTACACAACTATTAGTGTACATTTTCTAGGTATTAAACAATAACTCACCTTTTGGTGGTAAGCCAGAGGCCGATGAGTAAGGTCTGTGACATGACGTCATATCCTACAATATTGTGAAGTGTGCTTATTTGTTTATTGGTTTGTGTTTCCCTCTTTCACTCAGCAGTGAATTGACGGAGAACTTTTGGGATCGACAAGAACAAAAAAAAAATATCCGCCCTTAATATTTGATATTTTAGTTTTCAAGGTGCGTTGAATCCAAAAATCAAATAAAAATCTGATTGTCCCGTCGTAAGTAAAATTTTGGTTACTTGCGTTGTCAAGATTTAATGAAATTTGGCGTGTCCCATTTGGGTCAGTAATAAGGTTCTCATACTAAAAAAAAGGAAATAATAAACCAATATTCTTTGGCATAGTATTTATTTGGATATAGACCTTACAGCTTAATTTGTAACCCCAATTTTTGAGAAAACATCAGAGAATACATGGTCCTATTGGTACTTACCACCCTGGGTTTTCGAAGACATTTCTCAAAATGACAGGCGGAACCAAACAATTGTGATATCCCAATCCAATGTAGCTCCTCCAAATTTCATTCTTCTCAGCAATTTGTTTGATTTTTTCAAGTAGTTCATGTTCGCCTAAAAGAATACAAAATTAATTATATTTGCTGGCAAAATTTTTCTATTAGGTTTGATCTTACTTCACGAATCCTTTAGAGTCTTTAGACAATCTCCTCTATGAATTATCTCTGTAAATACAGATTTTATTTTAAATTGGTTAGCCAGCAGCAATAGCTAGTGAATGCACCGGTTTCCGTAAGATCACTGGAGTTAAACAACGTTTAGCGAGATTTTACTTGGTGAGTGACCACATAGGTTCCGGGCCCTCGTCATGGTGGCTATTCCCGACCCAACCTATGCTGGGTGAGGTCAATCTAGGTAGCTGATTTGTAGGTTTCCAGCGAATGGAGGGTAAAATTCCCATCTCCAATGAACAATAAATGTTAAAAGAACACGAGACAAATGGCTTTACTGCAAACTTCAAAACTCGATCCCTTAAGCGGTCTTACTGGCCATCATAACAGGTAATATTGTAGGTTCTATCACAGAATATGTTTAAATTTCAATATGTTGTTTTCAAAAAACTAGAAATTAGTTTCACCGTTTATATCTCAACCATATACATATCAATTGTGTAGCAATGGAAATGTTGTTACTAGCAAGCTGTTTGTTACCTCCTCTACAAAACGTCAAGCACAATGGCCCCTTAACCTCGAAACCCTAACCTGAATAAAGACGTACATTATATTATTTAATGTTAACACCTGACCTATTCTCCATTAGGTAACATCATATTTCAAACTATTTTATCATGAGATCATTGATCAAGGTTCCACACATGCATATTTCTAAATGATAAGAAATTTGATTAATGATTGTGTAACATTTTGCCAATGTCACACATGCATGGTAGTTATTTCTTTTTTACTAGTTTATTTGACATTAACGGTAATATTGAGTAAAAAGTAGACCAAACCTCAAAAGAACATACCAAATATCAATCAACATACCTACTCAATACATGGGGTCTACTCAGGTGCGGACCCTTTTTCCCCTTCAAATTAATCAGTAGTTCTGTGAATCGAAGAAGTCACTCAACTTTGAGCTGCCTTTGTCCCCAGGTGGCACCATAGGGTCAAAAAACGAATCAGCTAGTTCCATGAACATAATTAATGACCATACCAAATTCCATCAAAATCGAACAAGGCGTTATGGTGTTATCGTGGAACACAAAAAAACGTTTAAAGAAAATTGACTAGACCTGAGTTCGTTTGGTCAATAAATATCGACGGACAAACATTGAAATTGAATTTTTTTCCTTTATGAGACACCATGTGTATTACATTATAGAACACTCGCATTATAAACCTGGCCGATTTGCCTGGACATATCGACCAACTTACCAACTGGACTCTCTATCCTGAGAGGTTTTTTATATTTTATTTTATCAGGAACTGTGGCGTCGCTAAGGTCATCCAGGCTCTGAAAAATAAATCAAGTTGGACAAAGTAAGTAGTTTAACAAAACAGTGATACAAATGAGCAATCTATTTCTAACTAGTAGTTCAGCGAACCGTTAATCACACTCACTTAAACAGTGATATAAATGAGCAATCTATTTCTAACTAGTAGTTCTGTGAACTGTTAATCACACTCACTTAAACAGTGATACAAATGAGCAATCTATTTCTAACTAGTAGTTCTGTTAACCACACTCACTTAAACAGTGATACAAATGGGCAATCTATTTCTAACTAGTAGTTCTGCTAACCACACTCACTTAAACAGTGATATAAATGAGCAATCTATTTCTAACTAGTAGTTCTGTGAACTGTTAACCACACTCACTTAAACAGTGATACAAATGGGCAATCTATTTCTAACTAGTAGTTCTGTTAACCACACTCACTTAAACAGTGATGCAAATGAGCAATCTATTTCTAACTAGTAGTTCTGTAAACTGTTAACCACATTCACTTAAAATGACCAGCATGAGGCCCTGGTTGGACCAATAACTAATCATAGAATTATGAACCTGATATATGTCAATACCAAGTTTCATCAGAATCGGACCAAGTTTTCGAGTATCGTGGTAAAAACAAAATAAAATATCGTGGAGTTAAAACTGAACCTCATTTCGTTTGGTCAATTTTATTAAGAAAAAAATCTTCATTACTTTGGCTCAGACGTCCCAAAAAAAAATATTTTCTTTTGTTCATCCTTGTAATGCTGTGATGTTTTTGTTATCGATATCAACTTTCACTTACTTTAAATCCAATATAAGCCAACATATCTTGTATTTGATTTTCCCTCGGACCAATATGTCTTTGTACAAACTCATTTGTTGGCGGAAAAAATAACTCACTATTTTTCGAATCATTCTGCGTGCTTCGGATGAATGTGCAAAGTTCTAACTTCACTTCGACAATGTTCCGCAACAATTTAGTTTTGTGCATGATTCTTGTTCTTGTTGAGTCCACTATTTATATGAAACCCTATAATATCTGTCATATAATTGATAATTTGTGACATGTAATAAAACGGTCCTATTTTCTGCTATAAAAAATGATTTAGTTCCATAATCCACCAACCCCTGTGGATTAATATTGAGAGCAGTTGCCTGGGCCCTTAGGTCTGATTCCTGCCAGGTGCGGATTTTCTCGAAAAGAAAAAATAGTTCAAACAGCTCAATTACAAATATAATGTTATCAAACAAAATAAGAAGATAATTTGAACGAAATTTATAATGTTATCAAATAAAAAAAAAAAAAATTCTAAATATTCAACTTCATAATTTGAAATTTGAATCCTGTTGGCTCAATGATACAGTGGTGGAAAGAGAATATTGTACATGAACTCAGTAAGGAAATGCAAAAATTACATGCAACTGATGACCGATTGTATTTGAAAACATCAATTTGTTTTAGCACATCACAATACTTTTCTTTTTACAGGATAAGGTAAGTAAAAAGGGGACATTTTTTATAAAAATGTACGCTGTTTGTCTGTACATAGGTAACGGGTATAAATAGCAAAAAAAATAATCAACACTTTGCTTGCCACACCATACTTTTAAAAGCCACAAACAGGAAAAATGGATTTGAATTTTAATGAATTGCTTTGCTTGTCTAGATGGGTAAGCTGAGGCAAGCGTTCGAGAATAGGCCAGATATTGTAAAAAAAAATAATAATAGACTCTTGAGTGGAAGGTTACCACTAGACGAGGTTACTGCGTGAGGTATTTTCTACCACCTAACCCTTAGAGCTCTATTTTTATGTGGTCAAATACTCAAATTAATGAGGAAAAAATCCTGTCTCTGCTGGGGATTGAACTCACGCCCTCCTGTTTATTGTAGGAAGAAATACAAATATAATAAATGGTACGGAAAACCGTACTAGACTTTCTCTACCTTAATCATTCCATCAGACTACCACCGAATGCAGATGTTGTTCTTCTAAATTTTTTAGTGATATTATTGTTATATTTCTATTTTCTGTTGATGTTGACCATTATTTTAAAAAGATTTTGCAGCCTTCGGCTGCGGACTTAGCTCTTTAGTGACAGTAATATTTTGAAAGATTTTGCAGCCTTCGGCTGTTGACTTTGCTCTTTAGTGATAGTATTATTTTAAAAAGATTTTGGAGCCTTCGGCTACGGACTTTGCTCTTTAGTGACAGTATTATTTTGAAAAATAATAATGAAAAATAATAATACCAAATTTTATCAAAACCAGACAAAATTTATGTTTTTTTTATATTTGGGGCCCGGCCGGAGCCCCAAATTCAAAAAATCTAAAAAAAACACCAAAAATTGTCAAATATAATACTTCGGTGGCTGTACATACCAAATTTGATCAAAATCGGACGAATTTTATGTTTTTCTCATTTGTGGGCCCCTGCCAGGGCCCCAAAACCAAAATTACTACAAAATATCAAAAGATGTCAATAATAGTACTTGGGCAACGGTGCATACCAACTTTTATCAAAATCAGACAAAATTTATGTTTTTATCATATTTGGGGCCCGGCCGGAGCCCCAAATTAAAAAAAACCAAAAATTGTCAGATATAAATACTTTGGTGGCTGTGCATACCAAATTTTATCAAAATCAAACAAAATTTATGTTTTTTTCATATTTGGGGCCCAGCCGGTGCCCCAAATGCAAAAAATCTAAAAAACACAAAAAATTGTCAAATATAATACTTGGATGCCTGTGCATACCAAATTTTATCAAAATTGGACGAATTTTATGTTTTTTTCATTTGTGGGCCC
>CM022874.1:30656060-30675667 GCA_012654025.1 Pachypsylla venusta
TTTTTTTTTTTTTTTTTTTTTTTTTTTTTTTTTTTTTTTTTTTTTTTTTTTTTTTTTTTGCACGTATTGAAGTTGTATTTGGCATATTGTTTTATTTTTTTATTTTTATCAGTAAAAAAAATCCGCTGGGCTAGGGCCCCTTGAGGAGCCCGGGCCCGGCACATTTTGTGCCCTTTGTCCCCCCCCCCCTCTGAGCGGCCCTGACAACAGGGCCGTATTAATGAGAAATTTTCAATAGGTACGGCCCTGTTGTTAATGAGTGTGAGGGTTAGTAATTATTTTTTTTTGGCTAAAATGGTTCCTTATTGAGGCCACTCCCCATTTTACGTCTTAAATCACATTCTTACTTCAGACCTTATAATCCAAAATAGCCGTTTTCTAAAAGACGACATTTTAACCTCTGGTAGAAATACGAGTTTTAGTTTTCCCTAACTACGGCACTGATGAAACTTTAAAGTTGGTATTTTTATCACTTATGTGAATGAAAAACCTTTTTTTTTTGCCTCTCTTAATGAATTTATACATCAAAATAAAATTCGGTTTTCGTTATACAGGGTGTAACAAGTTTTGGTTTTGAACCCCTCTGGCTTCGCCCCTGATTATTTTTTTGAAAAAATAAAAATGGGAATATTCCTTGTTTTATTGGGACTTTTATTCTTCAAAAAAATATTTGTACCATTCCATTTAAATTTCCCGGGAAATCGACACTTTATGTCAAAAAAAGCCGGGATTCGAACCTGAATACTGATATTACCATTCAAATGGCCATAGGCTCTTTTCTATCCCTAGAAACAAACAGAATTCAAAAATTCCAAGCGGTTCTTGAGTTTTTAGGGGTGGAATGTTTTCTAAAAAAAACATCCTGTATAATCATTATATAATCATCGTGACAATAAAACCTTTTTAATAACTTTAAAAATTCGTTCTCATTTCCTTAAAATTAATTTCGTAATATTTAAAAATTTTACAGTCTAGTGAAGATACAACAATTTATCGGTCTCAGTTATAATGGTCATTAAAAAGACGTCTAAGTTTGATGTAGGTATCTGGAAAGTTTCAACCTTTATAAAAAAATCATTATTTTTTCACACCTATCAAAGACACTTTATCAACATTACACTCTTGTTTACTGTACTCTCATACTTGTGTACATGAGGTGTTTACTATTTATCACATCACATGCTTTCCAAAGTGAGAGTGTAGAACAGACAAAAGTAAATAATTTGAGAATAACTTAGGATTGTTTAATAACTCAAAATTTAACACAAGATAAGACAGGATGGGCAATACAAACAAAACTAATAGTATATTTGACTTTTAGAAGAAAAAAAAATAGGGTAACTATACAAAACTTGTACAAGAGTCCCGGTTTTGATTTTAGAAAATTATTCAAAAAATGAGAGCAATATTACAATTTCGTATTGGACAAAAAAAAAACTTATGCCAGTGTTTGACGTATAAAGGAATTAATTAAAGCCGATATTTCACAACCCCCAACACCAATAATTCTTCGCAAAAAAGTCGCAAGGTGTTTCTGACGTATAACTGAAATTTTTCGCTCGACATCGAATAAGTCTCAAGGAATATTTTTTGTAACAAAAGCGTCACATTTTCGAGTCCAGATAAACGAAATAATTATGATAATAGCTATAGGCTATAGGATAAAATTAGTACAAACATAAGATATTTGAAGCAGCTCTCCTGCTTCAAAATTAAAAATCCCTGAAATACTGTGATGAATAATTAAAAATATTCAAAAAATTCACACAAAAGTGCTCATTTTTCAAGCGTCTAGACTTCAAATCTAATGGCGAGTTTCAATCACAACCGAAACAAATACCGAATACCCACGAAAGCTGACAAACCCATTCAAAATATTTTGTATTTGTAGCCCAGCATATTTTGTACATCACGACTTACAATTATTATTATATTGAATACAGTTGATTGTGCAATTATCTGCACTACTAATTAACATCCGTTCATAAGGAGCAGGCATCCATTTATGACATAAAACTACCGTGTCCTTATCACAAAACTCTATGTTAGCATGCGCATCATGAGTGAACATTTCGTCGCACTTATCTTCCTCAATTATTTCATACACCATAACATTTTCATTGAAACCACTCACAGAAAATATTGTTTCATTATAGGGACATGTTTCGATGGCGAGATGTGAATTACAAGAAGCGCTTTTTTTTAAGTAAAGTTGTGTATGAAAAGTTGGTTTGTTTATTTTTCTGATATCGAACATTTCAACAGCAGCGTTTGAAGATAACATATTGACTGTGTGGCTGTTCTTTAAAGCTGATATTGTCCAGAAAGTAGGAAATGATTTCAAACGAAATTTATCTGAGAAAAGGGGACATAAATCTTACTGTAGGAACATGACTTTCAAAAAATCCTCATATATAAATTTGGGTATTTGTAAGGAAATCGCAGGAACGAAAGGAACGTTATTTAAATAACAGATATTGGTTTCACACCACTTTTAATAACTTGTTTTTAATTTACCAATTCTCTTTTTTACTTTCCTTATCCTATAAAAAGGAAAGTATTTTAATGGGCTGAAAATTTTGATGTCGAGTTTTCAATACCAAACACGTTCCCAGGGCGTGTGTCTGTCGGCGGTTTTTGTATTTTAGCCATTTTTACGAATCCTGCCTAAAAAGAGAATGGTAAGAGTTAGAGCTTGAAATTTTGTGCTTATTTATATTAATTTTATGTATGGAATGCACCACGACAAATTTGGTTGAAATCGTGCCTATTCTTGTTTTTTTTTTGTCGTTTTTTTGCGGTTTTCACGAAGCTAAAGAGAAAATGGTAAATATTAGGTCCCCATAGCCCAATTTTGAAATTTTGTATGTCAATTGTATGTATTGAACGCGCGCCACGAAACTTTTAATTGAAATCAAATATATAATATACTGTTAAGTATATACATGGAACATGACAAATCCGTTTGGGAAACATATTGTTCACCAACAGACACACACGCGGCAGATATTCAGGTTTTAAGCTGTGGGGACCTCAAAAAGTGTTTTGGTATCGAACATTCGACATCAAAATTTAAAACCCTATAATATACTTTCTTCTTTTTTATAGATAAAGAAAGCCGCGTGATGTCCACAGCACTTTTTTCTGAATGTAATTGCCTTTCAATGCTTAAAGTGTGCACATTTGTACTGTAAAGTAAACGCAGATGTGATAATAGAAATACATATATATATTTTTTGTACTTTCTTACTTAACTTTATATATATTTTTTGTACTTTCTTACTTAACTTCTGAAGAGAAGTTTTATTCAAAGATATCTATGTTTCAAGTTAAAAACATGAAAAAATAAATGAATTGAATATATTTTTAATTTTTTTTTTTTTTGGTTCCAATGCTTAAATTTATTAATAATTTCATTTTTTCTTGATATTAATTGCCACTAACCTTGCACAGAGAAAGACGAGATTTCCTTGTTACTTCTTACATCACACAACTTGACAAGTCCCAGATTTTCATAACATACACAGATCACACTTGTGTTGAGGAATAATGTCTTCAGCATAGATTTTGAGATCTCTTCAATTTGTATATTTTGGGTCACGCGATGGGAACTCCAATCAAGGATTACTATAGGAAGATCTGTTGATTTACCCATGCTAATGGTGGTTTCATCATCAATATGATTTGATATGTGAGGCTCTCTCATGGCACAATCATAAGAAGACTCTTTAGTGATTTTATCTGAAAAAGAAATATAATTGAATTAACCTTCCCCAAGGATAATACAAAATTAATGAACAAACGAAGTGAGACCTAGTAAACTTCAATATTTTTCTTTAAACGTCTGTTCGTTCCAAGATATCCCTGAAACGCTTTGTTCGATTTTGATCAAATTAGGTATGAAATTTTATTATATTCATAGAATTAACTGATTAGTTTCTAGTCCCTATCAGGTTACCGGGGGCCTCGTAGCGGCCCATTATTTGAGTAAAGTTTACAGTCCACAGATTTACTAGTAGTAAATTATTTATGCAAAGTGGGCATTGCACTCTGCTTGCATCACGGAAATACCAATTCAATTTCCGGTTGTTGAAATTTCGTGAGGGTTTTTTCGTATGGTCTAGTCCTGTTTCGGTAAAAACAAGTAGTAGAATTAGTAGCGTAGTAGACTAATAAAATTAGTTAGGTATTTATAAAATGCTTGGTGGCCCTTGCCGGAAATTGTTACGTTCTTCTTCTTTTCAAAATCCTTAATACTCTCTAACTCAAAAACTTTTTGAACTTTGAAAAATAATTTATTTTTCCCCTTAAAAAAAAGGATTAATTTTTTTTTTCTTCTTTTTTTTCAAAAATTAAAGCTAAATCCTTAGCTCATTATGTTAGCTTCTTGAGACATGAAATTTCAAATTAAATTTGGTGTATATTATGGCCGTTAGTATCATTTAATAATATCAAATTCTGTTCTTAATATCAGACCTCAACAAGTATGAGGCTGGCTTTGCAAGTGGGAGACTCGTATTCAAATCCTGGTGGAAGCGATTTTTTTCTGAACTGTGCTTGGTTGTTCGGAGTGCACTCAGGCCCATAAGGACAACTGAGAAACTGCTTACGGTGTGAGTAGTGACCAGTGGCGGTATTACATGAGCATTTATGACTTCGCCTCTGGTTTTCAAACTAAAACTCAGTCCTCGGTTAATTCTACTTTTCCCTATAAGTCAAAGACTTCCCTATAAGTCAAAGAAAGTCAAAGACGGTTGGTTCTAATCAATAATTATTGTGGATCAACAGCAAAAGCCGTTGACAAATAGAATTCAAAATTAATACATTTCGAACAATCAGACTCCTTTTTTAGAATCTCACGTGAGATGGTTTTTTATATTTTACATTGATTCTGGATCAACAAAATCCGATGACCAATAGCATTCAAAATTTACATTTCAACCCACAATTCTTAACACAAACCATAAAAGTCTTGAATAAATTAAGAAGTAAGTTTAGTATACATTATAAGTTTTGTTTCAAGTATTATTCTTAACCATCTATTTATTTATACCTCACCTCCTCCGTTAGAAAAGTGGATTCAGCTGTCGTCTACCCATTTCCATATTAGAAATTGGTGACCTCTCCACATTTTGAGAATTACTAAAAGTTCCCAAAACACTGTGATACCCACAAAAGTAAGTTGTGACAATGTATATTATGCCTTAAAGCAAAAAATAACATTTATTTATCATCTTATAATCTCGAAAATAAAATACTTTGATCACTTTTTACCTGAGATCGTTGTATCATCAGGAAAACAATAACTACTGATACAATACTGATTTTCTTGTGTCGTCAAAATTCTGTTCGACTTCTTCAGTGTTATTATCTGAAAAGAGCACGTAAATGCCTAATTTTAATGTATATCACTAATGGCGGTCACATATTCTTGTAAGATTTATTTTAATTTTGCAAAATGGGAGACCATAATCTTAACTCTAAATAGAATTGGTCAGAGAGATCCTTACGAAAATTTATTCTCTTAAAAAAAAAAGGCATTTCGTGAAATGTTGAATAGAATACGATCATGGCACCCAATGATGACAAGAACGTACTTGAGGAATATTCTGAGGAACATTTGAATAGAATACGATTATGGCTCCTAATGATGATAAGAACGTACATGAGGAACATTTTGAGGACCCAGGCATTTCGTGAAATGTTGAATAGAATACGATTATGTCACCTAATGATGATAAGAACGTACATGAGGAACATTCTGAGGAACCAGGCATTTCGTGAAATGTTGAATAGAATACGATTATGTCACCTAATGATGATAAGAACGTACATGGGGAACATTTTGGGGACCCAGGCATTTCGTGAAATGTTGAGTAGAATACGATTATGTCACCTAATGATGATAAGAACGTAAATGGGGAACACTTGAATAGAATAATTTTATGTCGCCTGATGATGATAAGAACGTACTTGAGGAACATTCTGAGGAACATATGCGCCACTTCTCATTTTCAAATTATGATCATTGCTGCAAAGAGTGTCGTCTTTATCTAAATATTTGGATGGTAAAACATATTCTAATATCTGATATTTTGGTGGTATTCCATGTTTGGTCATACTAACACAGATATTACCAGAGTTGGGAGAGAATTCAATGTTGTAGACAATCTCGTCCAAGGCAAACATTTGCAACTTGTTGTATCTGAAACAAAAGTTATTCTAAATTAATTAAACTCGCTAGAACAACAGTAAATTGATTAAGTTTGCAATAACATTTTGTGCATGTAAACAAGATTTTTTTCTTCTATTAATAAAACGAAGCCTACTATTTGAATAAGTCCAACATTTTCGAGTGCCGATATTTTGTACTGTGTTACAAAATCCAAATATTTAATAGTTTGCTTATTTTAATTATTATTTAGCAACTTAGAATAAATCAGTTTTCCTCGATTTCTCAAAAAATAAATATTTCGAGACCGAGGCACCTTCTCTTTGGACCAATTCATTTTCCATTGACCGAACGAGGTAAAGCCTAGACAAACATCCGTTTGTCTGTCTGTTCATTCCACAATAACTCGATTTTGATGAAACTTAGTCTTGACATTCATTCATAGAATGAGTTCATTCCGCGGGTTTTGCCTTCATTTTTCATGGCATATGAAACAGTGGTTTACATGAGGAACTCCTCTGGTTATATACACCGGGACGGCCTGGAACGCGAACCATCAGAGTTACTTACAGCCAAGAGTCATCAAAAACTCTTCGATAGTACATACCGACCTCATAATTTTTCCAAACGGAGATGAGAAGAACAGTTGATTTAGATGAACACATTAATCAACAATACCATAGTAATTTATTTTGATTTTATGAGGTAGCGATAACTGTCGTTGACTCGACAGCATGATTTAAAAACTATGTAGCTTTTATAGTTCTCACCTTTTGATAGAATCGAAAAACCATGTGTCATCTCCGTCCATTATTAACCACCTTGATTGTTTCTAATAATTATAAATGTCTAAGAACCACAATAAGAATAATAAGTAGAAACAGTTTTCTGAACCAACACTTAAATTACCTATTTATTTCATACTTAAACACTCCTTCAGAAGTTCAACGCCACATACTTGAGAGTAAAACTTGCCTTAGACATCAAAAGCCAATCACACTAACATTTACTTTCTCTCTTCATTCGCATCACCGATAAAATCAGCTCCAAAAATTACCCGCTACACTTCACACTTGTGAGAATTCGATTATTATTATTTGAAAATATCCCTCACTTACCAAAACTCTTCTGTGACAAGATACACATGATCGCCACTCTGTTCTTGATAGGGAATGGGATGGTATAAATGAGCGACAGTGTCTGGCGAACGAAAAATGCACCCAGGTGAAACCAACAAGACTTTGATTTAAGAATTAAGTTGGGACGAGATATGAAACATGATAGGAAAGGAGAGGATGGAAAGGCAAAGATATTTAGTAAGTAGTCAAATTTTGAAATTTATGATGAAATCCAGGCCTTGACTGGAAGCATCATTGTTATACCACTCGTCCGAGTTTCACAAAATTTTCTGGGATTGTAAAGGTAGGCCCTTAGATAGCTCTATATAAATTTCATTGAGCTTGTTTTAGTACTTGCAAACGTATTTTGCTTGACATTGACAGGCACATATCTTTGAAACGGCTGGTCCGATTTGGTCAAAGTTGAGTTTGTTGATTTAGAACATGAAAAAATGATGGGAAAGGAGAGGACGAAATGTCAAAGATACTTATTGAGAGGTCAAATTTTGAAATTTATGAGGATATCCATGCTTTGGCTGGGATCATCTTTCTTATACCTCTCATCCGAGTTTGAACATCCATGGTTTGTCTGGGAATATCACCATTATACCACTCATCCGAGTTTGATGAAAATTTCTGGGATTGTAAAGGTTTGGATAGCCCTTTTAAAAATTTCTAAAATTATTTTCAGTAATTTCGTCTACAATGATGGGAAAGAAATGACTTTCGCATTGTTTCATTGCAACCAAAAAAAAGATTTTCAGTACTGACCTAACTTGTTGGCATGTAATAAATCGACATTACCCTCAGGATAGTGGGATTCAAACAGGTCAACTTGAATTGAATTGTCCAGAGACATTACGAAAGTTGGAAAGCATTAACCTAAGAAGACGATGAAAATTCTTTCTCAACTGTTTACCATCCACTTTTTGCAGTACCTATGTCGTTTGTCCCGATCTGAACAAGAGTATGCTTTTTGCTGCCAAATAGTCCTTAACTATAACCCTTTATCCCGCATTTCCTATTATTATCCAGTAAACTTAAGTCGCCTCAATCTTGGAAATTGAACGACAGTTTGGTTGTTCATTAAGCGAACTGAAAAGAATCACCCAATAGGATATACATTATATATTGTTCAGAAGGAAAGGAAAGTGAGAGAAAAAATCAAAGAGGACAAAGAAGAGGAGGTGCAGTGCTGGCGAAGATATTAGTTGCAAACAATTTAGAGAAACACCTGCAGCAAAATATATGAGGAAACTATAAACATTGTACGTAGGCGTAAGAAAAGTTTTGTTTATGCACTACTACAGGGTGTCCCAAAAGTCCGAGACATTATAGTATGTTGTATTAAAAGAGCATTCCTCAAACAAAATGATCTCTGTCAAAAATGAGGGGAGTAAAGTAAGGGGACACACCAAGATTTCGATATTTTCGTATTCTTTGCTACTGTTTCAGAACGTTAATTATCTAGGTTAAATTTACCACAAAATTTTGATTACAATAGGTACTATTTAATCGTAAACCCTTTTTTTTACTTTACTTATCCTATTTAAGGAAAAGTATTGTAATGGATTGAAATTTTCGAGGTTTAGTTTTTCTAGCCAAAACATGTTTTGCGGACCTCGGAGATCACATCTCGCCATTGGCCCGTGAGTGTGAGTCAGTCTGTAAACAAAATATACAGAAAATATCACAAGATGGGTAAGTGGTGGGGACTTCATTTGGTACGTATGTCAATAATTTAATGCATGGGACGCGCCACGAAACTTTTGGTTAAATTTAAACATACCGCGGCAAATGTTTTACCACATTTTGGCGGTTCTCATGAATCCTATCCAATCAGAGCGTTCGATATGTAGGATACTTGAAAATGGTATGTATATCACTTGTAATGACTAAAAGATATTTATAATTATACAATATTAGGTCCAAATTCAAAGATATGTGTCTGTCAAAGGATTTGAGGGCATTAAGAGTAACCTCTTAATAATTTCTAAAATTATTTTCAGTAATTTCGTTTACAATGATGAGAAAGCTATATCATACAGAAAATAATCATGAGGTCTGATCTGGTTGACTTTCAAATTGTTTCATTGCATCCAAAAAAAGAATTTTCAGTACGGACAGACCTAACTTGTTGGGATGTATTAGGTCCACATTACCCTTAGGATAGTGAGATTCAAACAGGGCAACATTAATTGATTTGTCTTTTGACAAAAACTTTTGGTGTGCTCTTATGACAATTAAGTTTGTGCGACATCGTTGAAGTGTGTACAACCAACAATTGAATTCACGAATACTCTGATTTACTTGAGCGTCGCTCCGCGGTATAGGCAGGATTTCACAAACAATTACATTACGAAAGTTGGAAAGCATTAACCTAAGAAGACGATGAAAATTCTTTCTTAACTGTTTACCATCCACTTTTCGCAGTATGTCGTTTGTCCCGATATGGACGATAAGAGTATGCTTTTTGCTGTCAAGAGTGTTTGGCCAAATAGTCCATGAGAATACCCTTTATCCACCATTCCCTATTATTATCCAGTAAACTTATAGTTACCTCAATCTTGGAAATTGAACGGCAGTTTGGGAACGGGAACTTGTTCATTAAGCGAACTGAAAAACAATCACCCAAAAGGATATACATTGTTCAGAAAGAAAGGAAAGTGAGAGAAAAAATTAAAGAGGACAAAGAAGAGGAGGTGCAGTGCTGGCGTAGATATCAGTTGCAAACAATTTAGAGAAACATCTGCAGCAAAATATATGAGGAAACTATAAAAATTGTACGTGGGAGTAAGAAAAGTTTTGGTTTATGCACTACTACAGGGTGTCCCAAAAGTCCGAGACCACCTGAATATCTTTTGAACGACTTTAAGTGCAGTTTTGAAATTTTGCATGGTATTATACCCCAAATTAAACCACCTGATGGTCTGATCAATTTTTCAGGGGCGGGTCCCATGTGGCCCCCGGGGGATCCAACTTTTGTTTTTTAAATACGAACCTCCATCTTGTGATACATGTTCAGAAAGACAATAGAATTGGAATTACTTTGCCAAAAAATGTACACGTATAGCGTGTTTGGCTTCAAAATGGCGGCCATTTGAAATTTCCAGGACATGACTTCCAAGAGTGTCTAACTAGGCGAATTATTTCTAAAAGTAGGCGAATTATTTGCATTGGGATATTGAATGATTGCATAGGACACCAATGTCAAGGAACCTGTTTTTTTTTTTTTTTTTTAGACATAAAGCCGTTAAAAAGATATTCAGATATTCAGGTGGTCTCGGACTTTTGGGACACCCTGTATAATGTTGTATTAAATACAAGAGCATTCCTCCAAACAAAATGATCTATGACAAAAATGAGAGGAGTAAAGTAAGGGCACACACCAAGGTTTCCATATTTTCGTGTTCTTTGCAACCGTTGCAAACTATTTAGAGAAACACCTATAGCGAATATTGGATAGGTACAAATAAAATTTATAATATTTGTCAGAATAAATGAGAAAACTAAAAAAAAGCTAAAAAAAAATGGACCTACATTATCCAGCAAATATTTTAAAACAAGCCCAGGCCCCAGTTTTCTACCTTAAAATGTAAAGATTCGGTAAAAACACGTTCTAATTAAATAACTGAGAAAAATAAATGTGAATAAATCAATTTTTCACTAGGGTTCCTGGAAGGAATGTTATTATTTAGTTCACTGTTCAAATAGAACAGTGGGTAAACTAAATTTAACCCATAATCCCATGTCAACGAAGATTTGGAAACACAAAACACATAGAAGACTATAGGAAATCACTCAAATTAAACTTTGAAATTCAAATACAAGTAAATTAAAATGTGACTAACTGATAACAGTGATAATGATAACAGAAATGAAAAACGGACAACGAAAAAACGACAATTTGACAAACGACAAGCGCAACCAATTATTCTTTATCGGAATTTTACTATCTTCTTGATAATACCTAAACTTAAAACCGCTTAAAACGTATAACCGATAAAATACCGACTCACACTCATCACACCTGCACAGGCACACTTCCAAAAACGACAAATGACATAATCAGAGCAAAGCAAAATGAAAAGCAGCACTCGAAAATCCCTTTTTTCAAAATCCCACCAATTTTAATCCCGTGATATAAGATATAATTAATATTTTTCCCCTTTTTAATCGGAACTTATAAAACGCAAAACCCAGTTGATATATTGATTCACTGACTGACTTATAATCAACGTAGCTCCGCGAAGCTAGAGACTTGAAATTTGACACACAGATCCCTTTTAGTATGAAAGTGCGTAATAAAATTGAAAGTACAAGTGGAAGCAAGTTAACGCCAAAAATGACCCTTTTTAGAGGGTGTGTTTGCAATTTTTTTCTGGGCAAACTAAAGGAGATAACGAAAAATGGCCGAGAATGAAGTCCCCCCCAAAAATAGTAAATATATAAGGGCCCCATAAAAATCCATAATTGACAAGTACCACTCGGGATGAGCGTACAAAAAGTAATATCCTTGAGTAAAATATTTAATTTTTTAAATAAGAGCCGTGCTCTTCCTGGGGGGTCAATTCCACCAAAAATCCAAACTTTGGAAAATCTAATGTCGCAATCTCGAAATTGTTGTTGAATTTCTTAACCGTAGCGAAGCGCGGACAAACAGTTAGACACTTTCAAAAAGTTAAAATATATTTCAAGAATATTTTTCCCCTTTTTAATCACTTTCAAAAAGTGTTGTGCTCAAGCAAGATTGTTGATCAAGGTATGGCCGTAAAAACGTTTCCTAACCTTTCTACTTGGGTTAAAATATGTTTTGTCATATATTATTTTAACGAGTAAATATAAAAAGTTGTATTTTTTCATCAGAGTTTTCTTTAAAGGTAGAGCACATTGTATTATCACAAAATTCACATTATACATTATTCCAAATCAAAATCAATATTGATAATTGAACATTACAAAGGAAAACAATTAAATACGTATTAAAATAAACAACAATTAATGCACAGGTAATTTTTTTAAATAAAACTTTTAACTTGAGAATTTAGTTAGCAAGAATAGCAAATTGTAAACATAAAAGGTCAAGCAGCAAATGGGAAAAATTCCGCGTGTCTGAAAATCCCTCGTTTCTTGTCCAGGATTCTCTGTGATATGCCGCACTCCAGCACTCCAAGATATATCTGACACCGGGGAGATGTATTGAGGATATAAAAAAAAAAATGTTTAACTAATTTTAACATTTTCATTTTTAAAATCCCAAATAGAAAGGTTAGGAAACATTTTTACAGCGTATCTATTGCGTATGTACAACCGTCCAATATGGATCCATTAAAACCAATAAAAAAGGGAGTTAAAAAAAAAATTGAAAAAGTTGCCTCAACACATCTCCCCGAAGAAAGCAAAATTTTGCTGTCTTCAGAAATGTAAAATAAAAAAACCAATTTTTTAGAGGGTATGACTTCAGGAAGAGCCGTAGGGTCCCATAGTTGTGGGACTTTTGTCGCATGACACATCGCGGGAAAAATCCCACCAACCATATTTTTGTACATTTTTATTTTCAAGAGTTGAAATTTCATTTCGCCTGCAACTTTACTGTAAAAAGTTTGATTGAAATTTTCTCAAGCTTGGAGTAAAAAAGTTCAACATTTTTGGGCCTAGAGGTGTTTTTCTCAATATTCTGAGCATTTCATTCAATGTTTCATGAAAATTGGACAAGAATTGAGTGATAAGTGTCTTTGGGCTGGACCAAAAAAAAAAATATTGTAATCTAGTAGGTAATATTATAATTATGAAATATGTAACCTACCAAAGGGCTTTAAAAGAACAAGCCCAAGTTCTTCCATTGCTTGTACCTATAGTGTATACACATTGTATGTTCCTGACCATTTGGTTTCCCCTCTGTCTGTTGAAATTAATGGTTCATTACAGGAGTACACTGCTCTCTCAGGTGAAATTCAGGAGAAAGAACAACAAATATACCTAACCGAGTTCCCACAGAAGCTAATCACCCAACTAAGTCAAACATTGAATCCACTGAAGAGGAAGGATAAAAACAAGAAAAAGAATATTGATGTAAATATTATCATGTCACAGAGAGAAGCAGCCAGACAACAATTATTATCTTTAGATGTCTAAGGTAGGCAATCTATTACCCCACCTTTGGCTGATTTTGTTTCTGATATCCATGATTACTGCCTCACTTCTACTTGGCTTTTTAAATTGTAGGCAACACTTCAATGCTCATATTGAAACATACAGTGGTGTTACCCTCCAAGAATTGTTCAAACTAACCAACTACTCACATTAACCTCACTTAGCCTGAGTGGGGCTGAGAAAAGCCAGCATCATAATATGGATGATACCTGGAGAAGTGGTTCCTCACGACACTGAGTGGGCACTGGTAAATTCAGTCACAAAAATGTATAATAATAATAGACTCTTTATTGGGAAGTTTACCCAAGGCGGGGTTAATGCCATTGGCATTATCTGACACCTTAAGATCTCTATTAGTATGTGGTCAAATCTCAATATTGAGGGAAGAACTCTACCTTAGGTGAGTTTCAAACCCACACCCTCTGGATTACCAGTCTAAGCTACCAATTTATGCCACTGCTGGGAATCGAACCTGGGCCCCCTGCATGCTAAGCAAGTGCAGTGACCACTGCACCATGGGAGCTGACCATTTATCCAACCAATTACTTTACTCTGTATTTTTACCTAAAATGCTGGCACTGGTCACTATTCACATTCATCTTTATTTCTACTCATTGTCCTTACAAGACTGAGTGGGCCCTGAAAACACCCAAAACCACATTGACAAATTATTACATTGCCCCCACTGGGATTCGAACCCAGGCCCTCTGTGTGCAAGCCTAGTGCACTGACCACTGAACCAAGAGAGCTTGTAAATTATAAAATAACATAATGTTGTAACCTATATCTTAATGTCTTAATATATAATACAACTAGCTGTTTTCCCGTGCTTCGCTACGGTTACAAAATTCAACAACAATTTTGAAATCGCGATTTTAAATCTCCTCAATTTTAGATTTTTGGTGGAACCGACCTCCCAGACTGAACACGGCTCCTATTTAGAAAAATCAATATTTTACTCAAAGATATTACTTTTTGAACTGCGGAACACCTTCTTATAAAATTTCAGCTTTCTCGCTAATTCACAAGTCATACTTCTTAACTATGGGTTTTTGGTGGAACCGACCCCCAGAGTGAGCACCGCTCATGGTTAGAAAATTCAATATTTTATTCAAGGATATCACTTTTTGTACTTCGGAACACCTTTGTATCAAATTTCAGCTTTCTCGCTCATCCCGAAGTGGTACTTCTCAATTCCGATTTTTTGGTGGTGAAAACCATTCATAAATCGGATAGAAACCGGAAATTTTCAAATTTTATATTTTTTATAGGGTCCTTATATACTATTTTGGGGGGGGGGTCTATTCTCGATCATTTTTCGTTATCTCCTTTAGTTTGCCCAGAAAAAATTGCAAAAAGACCCGCTAAATAGCGGAGCGGCATTTTTGGCGGTAACTTGCTCCCACTTGAACTTTAATTTTTTCTTATCTTATTACACACCTACATACTTTTAATTTTTTTCCTTTCTTATTACGCACCTACATACACTTAATATTTTTCCTTTCTTATTACGCACCTACATACTTTTAATTTTTTTTCTTTCTTATTACGCACCTACATACTAAAAGGGACCTTTGTGCAAAGTTTCAAGTCTCTGCGTTTAGCCATCGTGGAGCTACGTTGATTAACAGTATACCAACTGGGCTTTGCGTTTATAATACAATATATATTTTTATAAATGGAAAATAATCATTCTTTTCATTTCTGAGGAATATTATTGATATACATATTATGAATTCTACAATTTCTACACATAATATTTACAATGGATTTTGCTTAAGCTAGATTCTGCTGGAAAGGTAGGGATGTTGATCATGTTGTCCTATTTCTGGACAAATTATAGCCTCAAGAGTCAAGACACCAAAAAAGTTGGTTTGGGCCATTGGTATTTGCGTGTGTCCGTCTGTAAACAGGATATCTCAAGAACAGTAATAAGAGCTATTTAATTATAGAGACTTGAAATTTGGTATGCAAGTTACTTTTATATACATAATATTATGTAGGTATACCACATGCTGCACGAAACTTTTGATTAAAATCGGCCGCAGACCCGCAATTGCGACTGTTAAATAAATAAATTTAAAAAAAATGATGATATAAAATGTTAATAAATGTAATATAACTAGGGCTGAATAGTCCCATTATTCCTGGAATAGTCCCATTATTCCTGCAAAAAGCACAATTATTATTATTATGTGGTTATCCGAAATCTCAATTTGATAAACTCTCTGCCTCAGCTGGGGTTCGAACCCACGTCCTCTGGATTACCAGTCCGACGCTCTGACCACTAAGCTACCGAGAGTACCTTCACACCAGAATCACCAGATTTTTTTCCCCTGCTGCCTAAACGGGAAAAATATTTTGAACGAGGGATTTTTCCCTTGTTCGAGGACCCCACCGTTCTCCCCGAAGTCATACCATTTTTTAGAAGAGTCATCGGATTTTGTAAACAAAAGTAATATTTGTAAAAATTAAAACACCGAAACTGCAAATCATCCTTCAAAACCCAGAAAAAATATTACTTCGTTCGAAAAAAATTGTAGTAGAACATAACTCAGTTGTTTGTGATTAGTATGAGTATGTATGGCGATAATTATTTCGCCCCTCCTCTGTGGCAACATGGACCTCCTTTGGGAACTCATTATGATTTTCCCAAAATTCCAAGAAACAAGAATATTTCGGAAAATACAAATGGAAAGCAACGCTATCAGTAAGTACATTAATAGATTGTTGTAGGCTCAGTCATCTGGCTACCATCGAATAAAGTGGGGCTACATCACAGGCGATTAGATATACGTACTTAGACTTAGTCCACTAGATTTTTTTTCTGGACAATTGATTGTTTTGACTGTGGATCGGCTGGGTTGATCCAGATGCTTCTTCGATCTAGGATTGAATTATATCTTCTGAAAAGTGGGTACCAGACAGATACTATTAATTTTTTTTGGAGCAAGTTACAAACTTAAAATGTGGTTTAATATAATTTAAAGTCTTTTTAAACGTTTTAGGGATGGGAGATTAATTATTTCACTTTAATTTTAATTTATTTTGAAAAAACCTTTTTCTTCCGTATTTATTGAACTATTTGAGTATATTGAACTGAAATTTTAAT
This sequence comes from Pachypsylla venusta, assembly GCA_012654025.1. Taxonomy (NCBI): domain Eukaryota; kingdom Metazoa; phylum Arthropoda; class Insecta; order Hemiptera; family Aphalaridae; genus Pachypsylla; species Pachypsylla venusta. The sequence continues at coordinate 30,672,616 of CM022874.1, forward strand.
TAATCATATTTTAAGTTAGGTTAGTTGCTCAGAAAAAAATTATTATGATCTGTCTGGTCCCGAAAAGTGTAGCTGGATCGGTCAATATAAAACAAACTATTTTTTTATTACTATTCATACTGTAAAAATTAAAGTTTTGTCGTCTACCTTTCAATTTAACCATGCCTCAGATTTACTGAAGAATGGAGTATCAGCTATTTTGATTGTGATTTAGTTAGGATAGCTTTAATTTCCAAGTGAACTTTCATGCATGTGCATTATCGGCAAAACCCTATGCATTAATAAGCAACTCATGAGTGCATAGGGAAGATAAACCCAATTTTCTTTGGATTCTTACGAATCTAAATACATCGGTTTTATGTCAATTTAAATTATCGATCATGAAGATCTTCGCTGATAAGTTTTCGTATTTACTACAAAGAGATTTCTTCGAGGTCTTCCCAGATTTTTATGGATAAAATAAATAATTTCTTTATAATCTTCTCACATTGTTCATTTCAGCACTCCACTGACTACCGGAACATCTGTAATAGGTTTCGTGTTCAATGGCGGTGTTATCTTAGCTGCAGATTCTGCTGGTTATTATGGTTCTATGTTGAGATTCAATCACTGTCCCCGTATACTTCAAGTAAACAAGCATACAATTTTAGGAGCTGGTAATGATTATGCTGATTTTCAATATCTGAGTGATATTATCAAACAGAAAATGTAAGTATAAGATAACTTATTTGATAAATTGATTATTATTATACATTTCTAAAATTATTTTGTATCGACTGCAAATAAAAATGTGGAGTCACGAGCGTTTTCGTCTGGTACGAAACGACATGTTCTAGTGAGTATCGTAATCTTCAGTAGATGATGTCGTAACAGACGAGACTTTTTTTTTTAAAAAAAAATAGACTTGAGTAGGTGTGAATTAGAAAATATAGGAAGGTAACCACTAAGCGATAATTACTTTCCGTGTTTATCACGGAAAGTGATGGGTGGAAGGGTCGGGCTAAGAGGACACCCAACTAGATGTTGATAATCCCGGTCCCTTCCATGTCCTCCAATAGTGTTAAATATCTCATGAAATTCCATGGGTTGTAAGTACCACCTAATCTTTGGAGGTCTATTTTTATGTAATCATATACTCAAATTAATGAGGAAAAAAATCTTGCCTCGGATTGGAATTGAACCCACGCCCTTCTGTCCTATACTAACGAGACAGATTATAAAAATCAACAAAACTTAACATTGTTGGCTGAATATATTTCAATTTCCTCAAAATTTCATCAGAATAAGAAACCGTTAGTCTTGTACTGCATTGATTTTCTCAATATGTACAATATATTCAATATTTTTTCAATTTGAAGGCATTATTCTATTAATATTTTTGTATGGTAGGTACATTTCAGAGATCTAAAAGTTTTTTTTTTTTTTTTTTTTTTTTTTTTTTTTTTTTTTTTTTTNTTAATCATCATCAATACACCTCAACACGCCATTATCTTATTTCATTTAAAATGTAAATTGATTTATTTATTTTCTCAGCTTGGATGATGACCTACAAAATGATGGCTTCGTATTGAAACCAAAATCTTTACATTGTTGGCTGACACGAGTTTTATATAATAGAAGAAGTCAGTTTGATCCACTTTGGATTAATTTCTTTGTTGCGGGAATGCAAAATGGAGAACCGTAAGTTTTATTGGAAACTAGCAGAATACGCCCGCTTCGCCTGGCGCCTTAGAGGCATGGCCGTTTATAGTTACAACCCCCTTTTTTCGTGATAAAAAGTAGCCTATGTCCTTTCCTAAAGTTTAGTCTATCTCCATACCAAATTTCATCAAAATCGGTTCAGTAGTTTAAGCGTGAAAGCGTAACATACATACATACATACAGACAGACAGACAGAGTTACTTTCGCATTTATATATTAGTATGGATGAGCAAACTATTAAGTACTAACTGAAAGGCATACACTCTCTTTAAATCATTGTGTTAAATTGGGATACTATACTACTTATTTCAAGTAAAAGCAAAATTAGGTAGATAATCACTTGGCGTGAAGATTTAGTATTTTATATCTACCTGATTCCCTTTTAATCTTAATATATAAATAAAAAAATTGTGTGTATGTATGAGGGGTTGTCTGTTACAGTACCACAGCCCAAACAGTAGAGCGAAAAAATGATGGGAATGGACCCCCAAAAATCACGATCACAAGCCCAGGAAAATTATCAGAACCAAAATATGTCAAGCCGTTTTCGATTTACGGTCAGAATGGGACAGTCACGATCCGATGTTTGTCGCTATAATACTTCTACATTACCTTTGATAGCCAAGCCCTATTCGTTCGTAAATCAATTTTAAAAAATATTTTTGTGTACCATTCGTTTATCGATATTTTTTTTTTTATGTACAACAGTATCTTTGAAAAAATTGGGTGATTTTTTGATACCATTTTCCTATTTTTCCGTTGACGAATATTTGAGATTTTTTCTCTCTCTCTCATTTTCTCTCTCACTCTCAATAAACCAAGCATGCTGGATACTCTTCCTTTCATCTTTCTGTTCCTGAAAATCTGAAGCATCTGATTTCCAGTGACGCAGCTTGGCCTGAGGGGGTATTGGTGAAACCATTCGCCGGGAAGCTCCTAAGGAACTACATTAAAGAAAAGTATGACTCGCTTAACCCGAATAATAGCTCTCTAACTTTGGATAACAGTCCCGAGCCTTTAGATGACATGCCCGCCGTTCCTATCAAAACCCCCATTGTTCAGACCAAGGAAGCGGTCAAAACCAAAACCATTTCCAGCAATCTGTCTGGCAGAGTTTCTAACCCTGTCGTCCGTCCTGCCAATAAGGTTGCCTCTACTTCGCGTACCCCTCTGGTCCAGTCACCTAACGGTACTTCTCCAAAAAACGGGATTCAAACTCGAATGCTATTACCAGAACGTTGGGGGTATTAGGACGAAACTTAATGATTTGAAACGAAATTTTGAGCTTTCTTGTTATGATGTGGCTTTATTTTCAGAATCTTGGCTGAATGATGATTTTTCAATAAGCGAG
>CM022874.1:30680534-30692285 GCA_012654025.1 Pachypsylla venusta
ACAAGAAAATGCTAAATAATAATAAATTTCATAAGATACCAGTCATACCACAGGCGCTGAGGTCAGATATTCTTAAAAGTATACACGATTGCATGCTGACAGGGGCGCATCTGGGAAGAGATAAATGTATGGCGAAATTAAAGACGAGATACTTCTGGGAAAACATGTACGTTGACATTGAAGATTATGTGAAGTCATGTCCTGAGTGCCAAGCAAGGAAAAAGGATAAGATTATACCACCAAAATGCCTACTGCAACCGATAGTGCCACCAGAACAACCATTCAAAGATATTTGTATGGACGTAGTGGGGCCTTTGACACGAGCCTTTGATGAAAACAGGTAAATAATAACTTGCACAGACTACACGACGAGATATAGTGAGTGCAAAGCAGTGCAAGCTGCTACTGCGGAAGAAATCGCGACGTTCCTGTATGAAATCATGACGCGACATGAAGCTTTTAGAGTTCTTCATTCGGATAGAGGAAGTCAATTTACATCCAAAATAATTGCCAATTTGGTCAAACAGATAGGAGCCTATACAGCTTTTTCAACGGCATTCCATCCCCAAAGTAACGCCGTCAATGAGCGGATTCATGGTCCATTATTAGATATGCTATCCTTTTATACATCGACAGACCAAAAGGACTGGCCTTGGAGCTTGCAATCCGTAGTGTTTGCATATAACACAAATGTCAACAGGAGCACCAAATTCTCGCCATTTGAATTACAATACGGTCGAAAAGCGACGTATCCTCTTGACGTGGCATTAACAGAATCTACGAAAGAATTCACCACGACGAAAGGATCACCCGAATAAACGAGTGGAGAAAACTGGCCGCTGAAAACCTTAGGGGGAATAAACAAAGATGAAACAATACTTTGACCTAAAGCGATCAGACGTCAAAGTCAATGATAAAGTAATGTTATTAGTACCGACACGAAAAGTCGGGAGATGTGACAAGCTCGAATCAAAATATCATGGCCCATTAATAGTACGTAAAGTGATATCAGACGTGAACTACGAAGTTGAAGGCCAGCTGAGTAGTAGAAAGAAATTTAAAGATGTAGTTCATATAGATAGATTAAAGATGTTTCATGACGATAAAAGGGGAAATACGAGTAGGCAATAGAAGTCCAATTAGATATCATCTAAAATGAATTACTTTAGATAGTAGATCTCTGCAGAGTTTAGGAAAGCACATAGTAAGCATAATTAAATTAGGATCAAAACAAAATGAATAACTACCATGGTAGATTTAGAATGAATGTGATAAAACATTCGTCAGCAGAAAAGACTCGAGTCATAGAAATAGCAAAGTACAGGGTGTAATTGCTCACCAGGTTAGGAATCACATAGTGATTAGAATGGTTAGATTCTAGATATAACCATATTGAGATTTTTTCTCATATCTTAGACTCTCAAAAAATATACAGGAAACTTGAACCCGACACTTAGAAAGATATGCATATCAAAGGTGAACCAAACCGGTGACTGAAAATGTGTTATCAGGAAATTACCGGAAAATTTCCAATAAGGCTGAACTTGTACATCTGTAAGGTCTGTGCCATTAACGAACTCCCATGAATGAAATTCTATTGAATCCTTTCCTATCCTGACAGCTTCTGTGATTTCTCAATCTTTTTCATTAAATAATTGGATGAATGATGTGAGTTCTTTTCGCTTTATATCTCAGGTGCACCAACGTTAATGTTTTATGAAAGGATCTGTGTGTTTGAAACGAAAGTGTGAGGAAGTAGTGGTGACACAGACAATGCAGAATGCACGAGGCTTTTCACAAAGAAAAGTTAAAACATAACGCCATACAAAATATGATTACGCAATTTTCAGTCAAAGATTTTTTTTTTGAAGGTGGATCCACACAGTAAAATTATTATTTTAGTTTATAGATTTAAAAAGTAAAATTGTTATTTTAACTCATGGAATGTAATATTTTGATGTAAGCGTAATACAATTCAACCCTATGTGTGTAAAACTTATGAGTGTAAACAAGAAATTCGAGATACTGCCGTACTTTTTTTTAATTTTTCAGATGTTTTATGGGTGCCTGCTAGTCCGTCTACTCCAACAGCCAATGTGACAGAAGAGCTAGATACATCCCCATCCGGAACCAAAGCAATGGGAGGAAAGACAGAAGTGTTGGGTGTTGAAAAGTTGAAAATCCTTATATTGTGTAGGACAGTCAGAACTAGAAACCAAAAGCAGCAAAAAATAAACAACCCTTTATCAATCAAATGCAAAGAAGAAAATAATTTAAGCTTTAAATCAGAACCTAAATTAATCCAGCATGCAAGATAAACCGGGATACTGCCATACTTTAGATTTCTCAATACTGCCGTACAAACAAAGAAATTGTAATGTTGAACAGACCAAAAGAAGAAGAATGACGGTTTTTCAACAAATATTAAAAGTTCATGACCATAATCCAGAAGCGGTTGGAGACCAAAACATGTTTAAAGTTAATAAGTAATAACACGACACATATTCACGGGGACCCACATCCCAGAGGTTCCCAGTAATGGCTTACACAAAGAATCACCCTATTTTGTCTGGCCCATCAAATGGACCAGAGATAGTTGATGAGCCCACACTAGTATTATCTAAAAACCTGAATCCCTTCGGCTTAAATTTCCGGATGGCACAACATTTTAAAAGAAGAGGATATGAGATCACCGGACTAGCTGGCAATTAAATTTTTCTAAATTATTGAATTGTTATTGTTTTAGTTTCTGAGATATATGATACAAGGGGACAACTGTGTACTTACATGACAACGGATATCACACCACATGAAAGTAGCACAAATAATTTAAACAAGGAAATAAAAAGATATAAGGTTGAAATATAGAATTACTCGTATAAACAATTGTTCAGTCAGTAAGTGCAAGGTTCATCTCACTTGTTTGTAATATAAATGTTGTATTAAAAAAATAAAAAATAAAGAACAACCAGCTTGTGATCTAGAACAACAATAAGAGGTTAAATTTCGGGGACGAAATTTTATTTAGCAGGGGAAGTATAGTAGAGATCATGAATAATGATCTCGACATCTTTCAACACTCATCACAAGAACCAACAAAGAAGTTCAAACAGACTTCGTAGGAGTGGTGAAAGGTTAAAATTATTGTTTACAAGTTATGAGTGATCATAACACAAACAACGACAAATATAAGGGACTGCCTAGCATCCCAACGGGCAGTCAAGTCAGGGAGAGGTGTCACGAGATCACAGGCTGGTTATAAGTTATTCTGCAACCCCACTGGAGCGTTCCTCATTCCATCATCTTCCATACAGGCTGGATTTGATTCCAAGGACAACAAACTACAAGAGGTTAAATTTCGGATCTATTTAAGATGAAAATAGATCCGACTTTAAGTGAACCCGTTTCAAAGTTAAAAAACACTAAACAACGTGTTGTTTTACTTCGAGGAATAAATTAAAAGAAACCTTGAAAACACTAGACAAAAATTAAAAACACTAGAAACCCTAGGGAAATAAGAAGTAGGTGTTTTAGTTTTTTAGAAATTCAAAGCCGTTTTTCAAGAGTTTCCCTACTTTTTTATACATGCTGATTCAGGTTGTTTGTATCAAGGGAATAGGAGTTGTAGAACATGAAAAAAGAATAACTTTTTACAGGTGCGACTTTTTTTGTTTAGGCCTCAGTTTTCGCTAAAAAACGTAAGCTCATAACTCCTTTAAAAATTGTCCGATTTTCAAAAATTAAAATGATCCAAAAAGATAATTTTAAGCTGCATTTATTTAGTTCACACATTGACTTGCTTCGAATCAATGTAACAAAATGGCAGCCATTCGAATCAATGTAACAAAATGGCAGCCATTTGAAATTTTCAAATTTGATTTTCTCGAAAACCACTCGATGGATTTTTATTATTTTTTTTATCTCATTTTTGTAGAAATAGAAAGCAATACAAATTTGAAATTTTACCATTTAAATTAAAAATTTCAAATGGCCGCCACTTTGTTACATTGATTCGGAGCGAGGTAATGTGTAAAACTAAATAAATGCAGCTTAAAATTAGCTTTTCAGATCATTTAAATTTTTGAAAATTGTCCCATTTTTAAAGCAAAGAAAATCACGTTTTTAGCGATAACTCCCAAACTAAACCCTAATGTCCCTAATCAAAAAAGTCACACCTGTAAGTAGTTCTTTTTTTCATGTTCTACAACTCCTATTCCCTTGATACAAAGAACCTGAATCAAATAATACATAATATAATCTATTTGCACATAGAAAGTAGTAATTAAACATTTTCTATTTAATTACGAATAGGAGTTGTAGCTCCTATTCCCTTGATACAAAGAACCTGAATCACCCTGTATAGTAAATATATAATACATAATATAATCTATTTGCACATAGAAAGTAGTAATTAAACATTTTCGTTCACATAGAATTTAACCCGCCACTTCAACTGATTCGAGCAACCCTCTTTCTTTATAGGTTCAACAATTTGACACATTTACAATTCCATGTGTTTGCCGCTAATTTTATTTTGTAAATGGAGATGGTACTTTTCAACTTTGCTCTGTTGTTTCTTAATTACGTCGTTAATATGGTTTTCGATTTTCTCTCCAGACATTTTCCGAATGTCATTATCGTCCAAGGCAGCTTCGGCTTGCAAATGTCTCAACTTCAACAAACGTTTTTCATAATGGTGAAGTTCAATCTGATGGCAAAAAAGGAGAAAATAATATTAATTTCCATTGCAATTAAAATACATTGACTTAAATACAATAATTTACTTCTCTTTACAGTGTATAGTACGGGAATTCTACATTTTCTCTGATCAAATCATATCGAAAAGAGGGTGATATGTTATCCCATATATGAGATTTTGACCACATAATACGATTTGAGTTTACTGCTGTTGGAACAAGACCTTCAAGGGATTTACAAGTCCCTTAAGGTGTGCAATAATCCTAAATAGTGGAAGCAGCACTTGGAACTCCGCCACAATTAATGATAAAAATACTGGTAGTACACTAAGTCTTATGATAATTCCGAAGCAGTACTTGATTATAAATATCTACGATAAAATAATGTAAATGGTATGATTAGAAAGAGAGATCCAACCCGAATAACATTCAATATTGGCCTCCTAGCTCCTGGATTTGCATGCGGAAGCAATTCAGTGTTCATCTTCTATGAACACTGAGCCTTATTTTTAAACTTTAAAACACTAATGACATACTTACCCTCATTGATTCTAATTCACTATCAGAAAAGTTTGCTTTCAAAGCTGAACTCCACAAAGTTTGAACTCTGGGCTCTACAAATTCTTTACTGTTTGGTCCACTTAATGATATTCTATGAAGTCTGTCATAACCATCTTTGATATCTTGATGGGCTTGTCTAAAAAAATGATAGAATCATGATCAGTCATACGTCTATTCTCTTATTATAAAAGTATTTTCAAACAGCCAGCGTGTTTCGTTGGTCTCTATAAATAGGTAGACTAAGGAGCCATAATCCAAATTATAAGAAGCTACCCCGCCTTCCTTGGGTTGGAGATTCAACTCCAACAATTGATCCGGCCTAATTTGTCATCAGTCGCTACAACAACAAGAGGCATAATCTAACTACTTCACATATTTACCCTTTGTTTTTTTAGGGCAATTTTTCAATATTTATGGTTCGATTATCCGTATTTATACCGTGTACTAATAAAATCTGTACCTTAACATATCAGTTTTCTGAAAATGGTCATTACGGGTTGTATCATATGAGTCCAAGCCGTCCAAATGATTAAATCTTTCTAGTTTATTGTCCACGGAATCTGAAATAATAATTAAAAAAATATATATAATTGGGTCAGTGGAGCTTACTTGTTGAAATCAATGGACTTTAGTTGTTGTTTTTTCCCCTCAAAAATAACTGGTAATACCGCCACTAGTCGCAACTCACATTGAAGTAACTACTCAATAGTCCTCACGAGGTTCAGTGCACCCCAAAACCACAAGCATTAGGCAAAAAAAATCGACCCCCCCGGGATTTGAACCCGGGTCCCCCAAATGCAATGTCAGTGTGATACATATTTCGAATTAAAAACCTCGCTAAAGCGTTAGGGTGCATCGTGCGTCATTAAAATCAGTCATATTAAAACGTATTTTAAAAAATAAAAAACTCATAGTTACACAATATTATCTGCACGAGACAAAGTAAAATTAATTTTATCCTAACGCTATTCAAAGTCCTTGGTAAGATGCAGACATGCTATTTTTACGATAACCAAATTAATATTATTGAGAAACGAAAGAGGATCACTTTGAGAATGTAGTAGTAGTAGTAGCGGGTTTCTCACGAAATCAACCGTTCCTCCCATTTATAGATGCATGATTAATTAAAATGGTAGAAACAGATTGATATGAGTTTACCGAAAAAAAAAATTGATGGCCCTTAGCTGGAACTGTGATGGTATGCGTTCCAGGTCGTCCTGGTGCGTAGAACCGGCCATCGTGAGGACGTTTAATTTTATCCTAACGCTATTCAAAGCCCTTGGAAGGATGCAGACATGCTATTTCTACGATAACCAAATTCATATTATTGAGAAACGAAAAAGACTCACTTTGAGAATCATCTTGTTTGCTTTCGACCTGTTCCAGAAGAGAATAATACTGATCCACTTTATCTTGATGATGAGAGAACTCTTCTTTTAAAGCCTCAAGTTCAATAGCTAAAAAACAGAAATAACAAACTATTAAAATTAAGGCTGTACACTCCAAAACAATATTGTTGACATTCCCTAATAGGGAGTTGAACTCATTACTGGAGAGTTATTTAAATTACAATTGCTTTATACCAGAAAAAACATGATTAGTTCAAATCCAATCGGTGCTTAAAGCGGTACTAGAGAAGCTGACAATATTTGTGTTGTCTACCTCTACATAATGTGCCCGATAAGTAGAACGCAAAAGTATATCTATAAGAATCAATTAATAGTTTCCGGCTAAGCAACATGATTTAGAGTTAAAGAAAACATATTAATATGATGGAAAAAAACTAACACGTAAATCCAGAATGTTCTGCTTTTTCCCAAAGTTTATTTAATTTTTTATCTTTAAATATAGCTTTGGATTTAAAAATTGGTGAATTGGCATCATTATCTAACTTGGGAACTGCTTCGCCATTTATATCTTCAAAGTGTTCAAGAAGTCCATAAGTACTCATTAATCCAATAAGTTTCTTTCTCAATGCTCCTTCTCTTTGGCCATCAACATCCAATCCATCAGATTTGATTTTCTTGTGAGTAATTTCTTCTTTATCATGAATTTTCAACTCACTATAAATTGACTTCAGTTTTGGTTCTGATAATCTCTGAAAAATAAAATTTATTAAAAATTGTATACAAAAGAGGAATATTCATATTATTTTAAATTTATATAGATTTGCACCTGATGTACTTTGTTACAAAGTTCTCGAAGTAACTACTAATAAGTCCAATTCATGATTCTAATGAGGGGACTAAGCCGGGACCGAGAATAATGTTTAATATTAAACGGACAGATTTTTCAAGCTTTAAAATCTGTCTTTAAAGCTTTAATTTCGGTATTCTTTGCAAAAATTCAAAAAAGATATTTAAAACCTACAAGTTAATATTACTAGACTTGTGCGTCCTCACGATGGCCGGTTCTACATACCGGGACGACCTAGAGCAAACATCATCATAGATCCAGCCAAGGGCCATCACCATCTCCCACAATCATTGTTCTTCACAAAACTCATTCAGCAGAAGCTCTTATCCACCAAAAGAACGTGTTTTTCTCAAAATGGAGCACTGGTGTCACTTTAGACAATCTGCAACCTCGAACAATTGGAATAGCACTTTCATACCTGGATGTTGTCAATCCAAAACCAAGAATCACATCAGCACCTTCATCGTCGGCTTTCAATGTTCTTTAGTTAAACTTTAATGGTTTATTCAAGAAAATAGACGAAATCTTGCAATTTATGTTTGACCGCAATATCGTTATGGCAGGCATCCAAGAAACTAAATCTAAACTACATTCCTCAAATGGATACACAATCATAAGCAAGGACAGACTACGCGACATGGATGGAGGTCTTAATTTTATTATTCATAAATCCGTCATTTACAGGGAGGTAGTCCCTCTACCTCCTTAACAATCTGATGCACACATTGAAAAACAAGCTGTAGCCATTAAATCTGTGTCAACTGAAATCACCAACGTAAACGTTTATGTACCACCAGCAACTAGTTGTGATTCGGGTTATGAACTAGCTATTAGCCACCTAAAACATCTTGAAGCTGTATCATACTCGGAGACTTTAATGTACATCACCAATTATGGAACTCCCACCTAAATGCGGAATCACAGGGGAAATGACTTAGTAGAGCAGATATACGATTCAAACTTTGGTGTTCTAAATGAACAAACCCCTACCAGACTAACAGTAACTTCTGAGTCATCCCCTGACATCATGCTTGCAACCATTTCCTTGATATCAATTATAGACTGGAATACAGTAGTCTCACTAAATTCTGATCATCTTCCCATCATTATTAGCCTACAAGGAATCATTACCAAATCCGTGTCCGACAGTAGAGCATTCATCATTTTTGCAAAAGCAGATTGGGAGAAATTCATACCATATATAGAAAAAAGATTAGATAATATCAAGAAGCGTTATAAAAGGCGAAAATTATTCTGCCCTAAACAGAGAAATCAACGCTGAACATCCCGCAGCTTTCAACTTCAGGTGTAACCGAAGCAATCAAAAAGATGAAACCATCCAAAACAATTGGTCCTGACGGCATCTAATCCCTAACGATTAAAAACTTAAGACCGATTGCCGCCCTTACGATTCCCGGGATTTGAAAAACGGCCAGAATTGTGAATTGTCCCATTGCTAAAGCCAGAAAAAGATCAGAATCAATCTCTATCGCATAAACCAACCTCGCTGCTTTCCCCAATCATCAAACTTCTAGATACTTTTCACCAATAATATTAGACAACATTACTCTGTCGTCCCACCAGCATGGTTTTTTCAAGAAACATAGCACAGTCACTGCTCTACATACTATACATGATCAAATATCCAGAGACCTCAACCCTGCCTTAAAACTGTTCCAGTCGCCTTGGATCTCTTCAAAACTTTCGACAATCGACTCGTCTCCAACGAAATTCTGCTCAATGATATAATCGAAACCACTATTCCTTCTAAAATCAAACGATGGCTTTACAACTATTGAAATGGCCGACACATGTAGAATTTAGAAACACAACATCAAGCCATCATAAAGTGAAACAAGGAGTCTTATCCCCTATATTATTCAATCTCTATTCCAACACCACCTCTCGATATCAGACTGGCATCATATGCTGATGATCGTACTATTTGTGCTAATGGCCCTAACGTAACATCACTTTCTTCAACGTAACATCACATTATCTGAATGGTTTGAAAGTAGAAAACGCATCAATCTTCTGAAAAATCATCGGCGACACTGTTTACCACCTGGACCAAGGAAGTCAATCGTCAGCTCAATATCTGCATTGAAGGAAATAAAATATCAACCATTTAAAGACCCCAAAATCCTAGGACTCACATTTGATCCATTAGTACCTTCAACATTCATGCTACCAAATTGGCAACCAGGTGGAGTGGAAGAACAACATTTTGAAGTCTTTAGCCGGTAATTCATGGGACGAAAAAAAAGAAACTCTATCACGGCATATAAAGTCATAAGTAGAACCCTCAAGAACTATGCAGCTTCTACGTACAGCGCATACCTTGCTGACAATCACTGGAAAAAACTCCAAGCTCTCCAAAAACACAGGACTTTGCATCCCCACTGGTTGCCATGTTATGTCTCATAGAGGTCATTTACACCAAGAAACAAAAATCATAACAATACGTGAGCACAAAAAAAAGATCTTGCTCCAATACCTCATAGCGTGCCAGTTACTCGAACTCAACGCAACTAATCCACCACGTAACGTCAGAAAAAATTTGAGTAGTTCGAATGCCAAGGTTACCGATGTGCCTTCTTTTATCAATGACATTAATATCAAATCCAGTCAAAAAGCTGTCCATACAATGATAGAGAGAACCGTGAGCACCTACGACAAAAACAGAGTGCTTAAATCACCTCCACTTGAAGTCGCCTCTAAAGGAAAAAAAACTTTCTCGCAAAACACGAGCTCCACTTGCTCTGGATGTTGAACGCGTACCTGAATAGAATAAATCCTGAAATCGAAAACATATGTGACAAGTGTGGGGCTGTACCACACAACACCTCTTTAGCTGCGCGGTTCGACTAACCTCGTTTACACCATTGGACGTATGGTGGTCGCTGAGTTTCTCAATCTGCCGACACAAGAGATAGAGCCTGGATGAGTGTTAGAAGAACCGTTCTTGGGGCTACAACAACAACTAGTCTGGTGCTTGTAATTTGTAAAGTTCATAGCATCACATTATTTATGAAAAAGTAGTTATTAAACAAGCATCAGAGGTCGTATTATTGACCATTCGTCTGCAGGCCAAGAAAAGCGGCCTCTCCATAATGCTGACGGCTCTAGATTAGTTGGGTTTGATGGATAGTTGCTGGCTGCTCATGACGTAAATCATGAGCCGCCAGCATACATAGACGACAACGATTAGATACTTCAGGGTTTAGCAAGGATCTATATACAAACTCTTTGAGGAAGTATCTGGAGCAGCACGGCTGGGTCCAACGGAGGAAAAACACAGTGAGTTGTCGTCGGAACGGTGTTGATGGTCTTTGGCCGTGCCCGGGGGCACGGGTAGCACCGGTACGAAGAACCAACCATCTTGGGGCCTTCTTTCCATTTCATCTAAGTTCTCGCGATGAATGCGTCTACACCCCAGTATTACTTGGTAGAGTCGCAGCTTCAACCAAAGATCATCAACTCCTCACATATCACTAAATTCATAGAATTACTTTTTAGGCCATTCGGTGCCAAATGGTGGCCATTTTAGTTAGTGAGGTCTACAGTACACAGAGCAACTAGTTTTAATAATAGTATTAATAGGTGTGCATACCACTTGTGCCTTTTTCCATAGTAAATTCAATTTTCCCATTCTAAAAGGTTTCTCTAAAGTTCTAATTTTTCCGCTGGGTTCAATATCATCGAATTGGGATTTAAATTTAACATTGGCTTCTCTGGAATAGATATTTTCACAAGAAACAATTGTTGACATGGATACGTATATCAGCAGGAGACAAGATAATGGAAACATCATTTTGATTAAAATCAATGACAAAATGAAATCACTTTAATAATACTTTTTATTACAACAAGCAATGTTATAAGTAGGAATAAATAAAAACTTATGGAATCGAAAGAGTAACAGATTAAAAATTCGAAAAAAATCACGAAATTGAGTTTTCTTATCAACTATTTCTATCATCAGCTATCACTATCAGTTAACTAGCGAGAAGTGAGCCAAAAGCTAAATTGATGCTTCGTTGCCAAAACTTACACATCGGTTCGGGGAGGAGTGTCTGTCAATTAGGGATGGGATTTTCGACTCACTTACATGAGACGATCGACTCCTCAATATGAGTTGACTCTCGATCTCGACTCTTTTCGAGTGCTAAAAAAAACAACTTATTTGATCAGAAAGACATAATAAAACCAATTGACAGAAGTGGTATCTACCAAATAAACGTCCCCAACTTCGGTGAATACATTAAAAAGATATCATCATTAATCGTTATCAGAA
>CM022874.1:30705929-30718240 GCA_012654025.1 Pachypsylla venusta
TTTTTTTTTTTTTTTTTTTTTTTTTTTTTTTTTTTTTTTTTTTTTTTTTTTTTTTAAGTTTATCGAAATAAAAAAACATGTACACAATAACTCTGTAACCCTGGTTCTGAGTTGTTATGGACATTTAGGTTCATAAAATTGGCTGAATCTAGCCACCAAGTGGAGCAAGCCAGCCTCATTACGGCGACGATGCTAAGCCGTTTAAATACAAAAGGTTTGGTGTTCGGTATCCTGCCTTTTAAAAAACTGCTTCAAACCTATGATGAGAGATCATCAGCAAACAGCAAGCTTCTACGGATACTGTGATAAGCAGGCTAGGGTTACCGTGCCAGGAAAGAGTTATCTTACCGCAGCTGCTCTAAGGATCGAGTCACACTTGTCGGTGTCGCCGGGTTTTAATCTTCTTTGGGTCAATAATATGAGTCAGAAGTTATGGTCAACTCGGTCTTATTGGGGTTCGTAGAAATTCCCCAAAAAAATCTCATTGTTTTCACTTCCTGAATCACGTGGTTACATCGAAGTTTTTAAATTTTTCTACAATACACCGGTCGTCGACTACACATACTCATCAAACTCTAGAGTTGAATTTGTCGCTTCAAGTCACTCGTAATTAGCGTTAAATTATAGACGCTTCCGGAAGACGACCGCGCTGTTTTTGAAAACTAATTTGCAAATCTTTGGATTTTCGGAAACCTCTTTTTGAAAATTGAGTCGATAACGATTTTTGTCTTTTAACATTTTTGAACAATTTTTTCAGGACTTACAAATTTTTTCGAGAAGTAATATCTTCAAGAATAACAAAATGGCAACTGATTTTAATTCAGTTTTATCAGATAATGATTCGTCTGAGGAATTGATTTTTCCCGACGAGCTTGAAATTTACTTTGAATACGGCGATGAAGATTATGTAGCAATGGGGCCAAATGTAGATAAGTGGACAAAACCCGTACATCAAGATGTCTGTTCTCAAACACAAGAAGCGGAAATCATGGAAGTGGTAGTGCCAAGCATCGATACTTTATCAAGATCTTTAGATCAAGCTAATTGTTCTCAAACACAGGAGGCCTTAATCATTGAACAGGTAGTGCCTCAACTGGATGTATCAACAAGACCCTCAGATCTAGCTCACTATTCTCAAACTCAGGAGGCACAAATTATTGAAGAGGTAGTGCCAAAAATTGATATTTCAACAAGATCTTTAGGTCAAGCTAACGGCTCTGAAACACAGGAAGTGCAAATCATTGATGAGATGGAAGAAGTGCAAATTATTGAAGAATTAAAAGTAGCGCCTGAAATCGATATTTTAACAAGATATGTAGACCAGGCTGTTAGTTCGCAAGGAGAGGAAGTACAAATAATTGATGAGGTAGAAGAAGTACAAATCATTGATGAGGTAGAAGAAGTGCAAATCGTTGATGAGGTAAAAGAAGTGCAAATCATTGATGAGGTAAAAGAAGTGCAAATCGTTGAAGAGGTAGAAGTAATGCCTAAAATAGTAATTTCAATAAAATATATAGATCAAACTGTCTGTCCTCCAACACAAGAGGAGCAAACCCTTGAAGATGTAGAAGAAGTGCAAATCATTAATGAGGTGAAAGAAGTACAAATCATTAATGAAGTGAAAGAAGTACAAATTATTGAAGAGATAAGTGTGGTCCCTAAAATAAAAATTTCGACAAGTTTTGTGGACAATTATCCTCTAACACAGAACGTGCAAATCATTGAAGATGAGTAAAAAATCAGAGCCAGAGACAATCATACAAATTGATTGAATCTCAGAGATAAGTTTGAAAGAATTCATTAGCCTACCAACAAATTAAGCCCGCGGATAAGTGAAATTATAACACAAAATACTGTGTCCAATATATTGTTTGTCAAAAAGATGAGCATTTTGTAAATTTCGACTGTTCTACAAAAAATTCTTTTCGTGTGAATACAAATATAAATTAGAAAGTTTTGATTTAATATCGTTTTTGGATATTTCGTCCCGCAAAAGTTGATTTCATATTTTTTTTCTTTTGAATTTTATATACACTAAAATTTGGCCGGTATACAATTTGTTCGCAGAGATATAACCGTATAGCTTCCAGAAAGCGTAGATATTGCGATCAAATTTTCAAACTGTCCAAACATAAATTTTTATAAAAAAAAATCTTTTTTTAAGTGATTTAAACGATATTTCTTTTTCTGGACCAAAAAATTATGAGCAATTTCATGGGTCAAAATCTAAAAATATTTACAAAATGTCCGCCATCTTAAAAACTATCAAAGTGAACACGGTTATACAGGTTTGTCCATTTTAGTATGCACAGTCTAAATATCTTCAAAACTGTTGAGAATACAAGAAATCTATTCTGACCTTTGTAGGTCTGTCAAGGTTATCTTTCAAGGACAACATTGGGTTTATGAGAAGGAACTTTTTTTTTTTTTTAATTACATAATTGAATTTTCCCATTTAATTCTACGTTTAATCGAATATTTATTTTATTTTTCGAATTTATTTTTCTTTCAATATTTTTTGAAGCACAATATAGAATGATCTGCTAAGGTCATCATAATATGTCCTCCTTTATATCGTGAATGTTGGTCGGAATAGTTTTTTTTTGTATTGCCATCAGTTTCGGAGATATTTAGATTACGTAAGTGATATAAATGGATCACCCTTTTTATTCAGCAAGCATTTTGTTTTGGAATTGATCCTCCCTTAGACGTGTGTCAACTTTATTATGAATCATCCAGTAAAAAGAAAAGTTGCAACATAATCATCCCGCCGTCCATTTGACGTAATAGCCCATACATCGCGCGTCGTAGGTATATTTTCCTGAACATTAATATAAAAACAAACATGCTATACAGAGTAATTGCATGCCTTGAGATTATATGTTTTCATAATTATATTATTATTATAATTAAGAATATGTTGAGACTAATATTGCTGTTTCTTGCAGTACATATTTCATAATGATTTAAATCAGTAATTAAAAAGGGGCTAAACGGAGGACCCTACAGAAAGATTGAAAATAGAATGTTCACATACGATGGAAGAGCCGTAAGATATTATGGTTCATCCAGTAAAAGGAAAAGTTGGAACATAAGTATCCCTCCGTCCATTTGACGCAAAATCCCATACATCGTGTCGTAATTATGAAATTTTCAAGTCTCTGGCACTTATCGTGAAATTTACGGATTTTAGTTGGTTGCCTATTTTGTTTTTCCTTATTTTAGGTACACCTTCAATATGTAACATGATTGTTTTTATAAGTACGAGTACGTACAACCTACCTTTGTTCAGATGTATTTGATATTTTCTTATTGTTAATTTTCTTTCTTTTTTTAAATTTTTTATTTTTTGATTTTGTTTTTCCTTATTTTAGGTAGACCTCCAATATCTTTCCTTATTTTAGGTACACTTTCAATATCTTTCCTTATTTTAGGTACATCTACAATATCTTTCCTTATTTTAGGTACACCTTCAATATGTAACATGATTGTTTTTATAAGTACGAGTACGTACAACCTACCTTTATTCAGATGTATTTGATATTTTCTTATTGTTAATTTTCTTTTTTTAAAAAATTTTTTTTTTGATTATGTTTTTCCTTATTTTAGGTAGATCTCCAATATCTTTCCTTATTTTAGGTACGCTTTCGATATCTTTCTTTATTTTAGGTACACCTTCAATATCTTCCCTTATTTTAGGTACACCTTCAATATCTTTCCTTATTTTAGGTACACCTTCAATATCTTCCCTTATTTTAGGTACACCTTCAATATCTTTCCTTATTTTAGGTACACATTCAATATCTAACATGATTGTTTTTATAAGTACGAGTACGTACAACCTACTTTATTCAGATGTATTTGATATTTTCTTATTGTTAATTTTCTTTATTTTTTAAATTTTTTTTTTGATTTTGTTTTTCTTTTTTTTAGGTAGACCTCCAATATTTTTCTTTATTTTAGGTGCACTTTCAATATCTTTCCTTATTTTAGGTACACTTTCAATATCTTTCCTTATTTTAGGTACACCTTCAATATCTTTCCTTATTTTAGGTACACGTTCAATATCTTTCCTTATTTTAGGAACACCTTCAATATCTTTCCTTATTTTAGGAACACCTTCAATATCTTTCCTTATTTTAGGAACACCTTCAATATCTTTCCTTATTTTAGAAACACCTTCAATATCTTTCCTTATTTTAGGAACACCTTCAATATCTTCATTATTTTAGGTACACCTTCAATATCTTCCCTTATTTTAGGAACACCTTCAATATCTTTCCTTATTTTAGGTACACCTTCAATATCTTTCCTTATTTTAGGTACACCTTCAATATCTTTCCTTATTTTAGGAACACCTTCAATATCTTCATTATTTTAGGTACACCTTCAATATCTTCCCTTATTTTAGGTACACCTTCAATATCTTCCCTTATTTTAGGAACACCTTCAATATCTTTCCTTATTTTAGGTACACCTTCAATATGTAACATGATTGTTTTTATAAGTACGAGTACGTACAACCTACTTTTATTCAGATGTATTTGATATTTTCTTATTGTTAATTTACTTTATAATTTTTTTTTTTTTTTTTTCATATATATATGGTATTTCTTTAAAACGAAATTTTTATTTTTAGTTTGGTGCAGATCGAAATAAGTACCTTGTTACCTACTCTGTGCAATTCTATATTCCCACAATTTTTTTACGTTTTTAATTTTTGAACTTACCAAACGTTTTTTTTGGTAAGTTCAAAAAAAAAGAGAAAAAAAATACTAAAATATCCACATCTCTGATGTAATGCGAAAGCCGTTCCGGAGCATAACTTTAACTTTTTTAATAAAAAAAAATACGTATACCCACATGTTTATTTTTAACATTCTTTTGAACTTTGTCCATCGTATTTTCTTACTTTTGGTCATTTCTTAAGGAAAAAAATATATATGTTTTTTTCATCTTCGTTTTTAAAACATGTTGTTTTTTAATTATTTCAAACAAACGATTTTTTTTATTTTTCAAAGGCATTTCTTTATTCACTGAGACGGAGCTCACCGCAATTTTCGGCGCAAATATTGTCGATCACAACGTTATTGGTTGCCAATGTAGCAACACCAGAAGACTTAATTTAAGAGCACTGAGTTACCATGATAACACGGGCCTTCCCATATTCAGACTATTAACAAGAACTTGCTCTTGACTTTTTTTATATATACAATTTTCGGCGCAAATTTTGTCGATCACATTTTACAACATAAGCCGGAAAATAGTATGGTTATATTTTTTTTTTTAATATAGCAACGATGTATTTTTTTGTATTTTAATGTATTTTTTAAAATTTATTTGAATTAATGAATTACTCTTGTATTATTACTTACCAGCAGAATGCGCCCGCTTCGCTTGGCGTCTTAGAGGCATGGCCGTTTATAGTTCCAACCCCCTTTTTTCGCGATAAAAAGTAGCCTATGTCCTTTCCTAAAGTTTAGTCTATCTCCATACCAAATTTCATCAAAATCGGTTCAGTAGTTTAAGCGTGAAAGCGTAACATACATACAGACAGACAGAGTTACTTTCGCATTTATAATATATTAGTATGGATGGAAGTATGGATTATAATGTTACCTGTACACTTGATCTTTAAGAACACTGAACAGAGTATTATAATACACTAGCTCTTTTCACCGTGCTTCGCTACGGTTACGAAATTCAACAACAATTTCGAGATCGCGAAATTAAAGCTTTTCAATTTCAGATTTTTGGTGGAACCGACCCCCAGAGTGAGCACCGCTTCTATTTGGAAAATTCAAAATTTTATTCACGAATTGACTTTTTGTACTGCGGAACACCTTTGTATAGAATTTCAGCTTTCTCGCTCATAACGAAGTGGTACTTCTCAATTCGATTTTTTGGTGGTGAAAACCGTCCATAACTTGTGAAGAAACCGGAAAATTGCGAAGGTTATATTTTTTATGGGGTCCCTATATATACTATTTTGGGGGGTTCATTCTCGATCATTTTTCTTTATCTCCTTGAGTTTGCCCAGAAAAAAATTGCAAAAAGACCAGCTAAAAAGCGTCCTTTTTGGCGGTAACTTGCTCCCACTTGATTTTTTTTTTCCTTTCTTATTACGCACCTACATACTAAAAGGGACCTGTGTGTCAAGTTTCAAGTCTCTAGGTTTAGCCATGGTGGAGCTACGTTGATTATCAGTGAGCCAGTATACCAACTGGGCTTTGCGTTTTATAATTATATCTGCCTCATGAGGACGATGGAGCATCTACTTTAATGTGAGTTCCCAGCAGTGGTGGCTTAGTTTTAGTGGAAGTTTTAAGATATTATTAGTATAAACGAGTCTCTTAATAATATTGTAATTACTCATAAAAAATATGAAGAGGCCGTTGGGCTTAGAGCCGGATTAACAATAGTAGCACTTGTAGCACGTGCTACGGGCCCCGCGCGTTGACATCTTACACTAGATATTTTGACATTTCTGGGTTTACAATTAAAAAAACATATCATTTTGACGGGGCCCCCAACTCTTCAAAGTAAATAGTAAAATTTGATTTAGGAAAGTACAAGTAGGTACCTATACTATCTAGGAACTTAATAAAGAAACGATTATTGCAACATAAACAAATTGGTTAGTGTAGGTACACTAGGTACCCTCTTACTATCCCTCTGAAGTTTAATCCATGTTTTATCTATCTATGTTGGTATACTCAAAATTTATTTTCACTTTTCTCTACCAGCTGTAGGCTGTAGCTACTAGACCAGAAGATAATCAATCTTTGTACTGGCTCCAAAAAGTAGACTACTTACACGGCGCGGCGCCTGCGAGGGGGGGGTGGAGGGGCCCCCGCTCTGTGAAAGTGCTACGGGTCCCGCGAAAGGTTAATCCGACCCTGGTTGGGCCTAACTATGCACAAAGCAACTATATTCATTTACATAAGTAGTTTATCTCGTTTTCAATTACATGGGACAAGTAAATGAAAAAATAATATTGTGGCAGAATAATTTCATTCTCATTTTCTCTTCTTAAATGGTTAGATTAGACCATGGGTTCTCAAACGGTGGTACGCGTACCACCGGTGGTACTCGGACCCATTTCAGGTGGTACGCGAAGCCATTTTCATTTGTACACAAAATATCATAAAACTAGGTGTGTCCGTGGACAAAAACGGGCGGAGCCATTCGTTTCACCTCGAATTTTCGGGCACCACATAAACTTTAGCATATTGCTCCATTATTCAGTTAAAACAAGATTTTTTGAGAATACCGCACCTTTCTTGATTGCATCATGCCGTTGAGTAGTAGGTTCTATTTAAAACGCAAAATAATCGGCCGAAAAATCGGAAACCGTTCAAGATATTGTTCCGAAAATAGATGTATGCACCCTTGGGGGTATATATATATATTCGATATCCTTCAACGTTTTGACTAAACAATTAGTATTTCCTAAATTTTATTTTGCCCGATCTCGGATTCGAACTTGTAACTCTGGAATGGTTTGTCAAAATTTAGTAAATTAAGTATTGAGAAGACACCTAGAACTTTTTCGTTATGCGTAAATATGCTGTCGCGACAAAATTTACGATATCGGATCATGACTCTCTGAATTTGGTAAAAAATTTGGTAACGGAAACGGTTAAAGATATCGTTCTGAAAATAGATATATGCATCCTTGGGTATATGCAGAATATGAAGAAAAAATATTTGGTAAAAATCGGTTGAGTAGTTTCGGAGGAGTAGGGTAACAAAAGTTTGCAGTTTGTAGGGAGTATAAGGCTACGCTTCGCTCCGCCCAATAAATATATGCATTATGTAAAAAAGAAAAGAAAAAATAATCCACTTTATAATTGAGTAGATTAGAAATCCGTTCGCAGAATACTCAGATGGAGGCGTTGCTGACGAATATAAAGAATCGTTTATTGATCTGACAAGTGGCAGCACCGTGAAAGATATGTTCAACAGTAGCAGTATTTTAGTTGATTTTTGGATGAAAATCAACAAGATCAAAGATCCAATTTTCTACAAGGAAGCACTAAAAGCCCTAAATACCCTTTGTTACCACATATATGTGCGAATTGGATTTTCTCAAATGTTGTACTTGAAAAACAAGTATAGGAGTAAATTAGATGTGTCTCATGATATTCGCGTAAAAATAATAATAGTCAGCCTGATATTGAAGCAGTTGATTCTGATAAGATTAGGTAGTACGTAATCTCATCAGAACAGGAGGAAGTGGGTTCAAAACCCCACTTTTCTACTCACTCTGCCACTCTGTTTTACATTTTACCAGGTACCTTTGCATGATTATTTTTTAACTTCAGCTTCTTTGTGGAATTATGTTCTCATTATGTTAATATTTTTTATTTTTTCCTTTATACAACCTCTTCCCCCGAAAAAATACCAAGTGGTACTTCGTATTGTGAAGGTTGAGAACCCCTGGAATAGACCTCAGACTAACCTTAGAAAAAAATAGAAGTGTAATTTACACGCCTTGTCCTGTGGTGGCATCGTCTTCCCACAGGAATTTAAATTAATAATACACATTTACACAATTGCATTTATTTTTCATTTTGCTCTGTNTCGTATTGTGAAGGTTGAGAACCCCTGGATTAGACCTCAGACTAACCTTAGAAAAAAATAGAAGTGTAATTTACACGCCTTGTCCTGTGGTGGCATCGTCTTCCCACAGGAATTTAAATTAATAATACACATTTACACAATTGCATTTATTTTTCATTTTGCTCTGTCGGGATCCTGAAGACAGTTACACCTTCTTGATGTAAAAAAAAAATAATTAATTCACGCAATTGTAATTTTTTTGTGAAAAATTCAAATTAATTTATGGGTTTATTTTAAATTTGTTCGGGTCTTATATAATCTCTTACTTCCTGGGGGTAAATTTGTTACTAGATCAATACCGATCTACATAATCAGTGGTGCTGTGAAGCAAAAGAGATAATATAATCCTCTCTTTAGCTGGAAACCTTTCCTGGCTTCATTAGGCGACAGTTCTAAGTCCTTGTGAAATACAGAAGGTTAGGTGTTAGGAAGGGCATCCAGCTTCAAACCAAGGATCAGCGAGTTTCTACTGTGAGAAGTAAGCGAGGGTTACCGTGCCAGGAAAGGTTTCCAGCTAAAGAGAGTAGACAAAGAACAAAAGGTTGTGGCCATGCGCGGATATAGTTAAGCACCCGAGGACACGTGTCCCCCCCAAAAAGTTTTTAAAAGCGGGACCCCCACACACACACAAAAAGAGGGCTATATCCGCGCATGGTTGTGGCATGGGAGATTTAAGGGAATATACCTACGAAGGTGTGAAGTTAAAGAAGATAACCAGTAATTCTGTGAACTGTAGACTTCACTCACTTTATTGACCACCATATGTCCTCGGGTGGCCCAGTAAGGCCAAGAACTAATAATAAATGTCCATACCAAATTTCAACAAAATCCAATAAGGCGTTCGAGAGAAATCGAGATACAAAAAGACAAACCGAAAAACAATTGTATTAAAAATAGACCTCACTTTTTTTGGTAAAGAAAATTGAAGGTTGACGGTATATTAGTATCTTTCAATCTTCCGTCATCATCTCTAACAGCAGATATTTTTCAACAAGGTCACAAACAAACAGTAAGCTACAAGACAGTTTATTACGTCCTCACGATGGCCGGTTCTCTGCACCAGAACGAGCTGGAATGCACTCCATCATAGTTCCAGCCAAGGACCATCAAACCCTTTTCGGTTACCTCTTCATATTCTACCAATATTCTAAGTCTGGATGTAAAAATGGAGAAAATAGTTGATTTTAAGAGGATCACCGCTCCTCAACAACAACAACAACATCAATTTTCATGAGGATTGAAGTAGATGTAAAGGGAAGTGACCTGAAAAAATGCAAAGAGGTTTAAAAAAAAACCTCCTATGTAATCTTTAATGATTGCAGCGCCCTGCGTTTAAAATGAGATCTCAAAGGATGATTTCGTTTCAAAATGACGAATAACAAATTTTATAAACCTCTAATTCAAAATGGTTTCTGGTGTGAATAGTCCAGGAATGTTTGGAAGGAAAGAAGATATTAAAAGATATAGATTTGATTTGCCTCATCAATATTGTGAAAATTCCCGCGGTGGAAAATTTGCGGAACAGTCCGCCATCTTAATTTTTTTTCGCAAATATCTCAAAAATGGTTAATTTTATCAAAAATTTAACCACAATTTTTATAAACCTCTAATTCAAAATGGTCTCTGGTGTGAATAGTTCAAGTTTTTGGAAGGAAACAACACATTAAAAGATAGTCCTTAGTTCTAAATTTGCTGAAAATGTTAGATTTGATCTCCCGCATCAATATTGTAAAAATTCCCGGGGTGGAAAATTTTCGTATCCGTCCGCCATCTTGATTTTTTTTTTCGCAAATATCTCAAAAATGGTTAATTTTATCAAAAATTTATATAAAACTGTAATAGACAATTAAATTTCCTCTACTAGATTACTTCCATAGATTTTTTTCCTATCTGTAACCGCATTTTGAGATATAAGTTCTCTTAAGCTGACCAAATTTTGACCGCTAAAATTCCTATTTAGCCAACAAACACCATTTTGTCTATTCATTGATGAAAAATTGGTTTCGGTAATTTGGACGTTCCAAATTTTTACATTTTCTTTTCTCTTTATTATCATCCCATGTTTATTTAATACACGTATGACTATTGAAGTTTCCAAGATTTCCGATTATTCCATTGTCTGGTAATAATCGGATTATTGTATTGCTATTTGTTCGATACCCATCTATACTCTGTAATCTTTTGCCCCGTGACGTATTAAATAATACCATCAGAACAGAAGTTACAGCGATAAGACTCAGGCTAGGTTCACATGACCGTGCAGTAGCGCGCGGTACGAAGAAATGCGCGGCACAAGATCTATCTAAATAGTACATGACCGCTCGGTACTAGTTCTACAGAATCTTTAATGATTTTAGCGCCCTGCTTTTAAAATGAGATCTCAAATGACCCTTTCGTTGCAAAATGACGAATGTTACAGGTGAGCTGGGAGGACAATGTAATCTTTAATGATTGTAGCGCCTATGTAATCTTTAATGATTTTAGCGCCCTGCTTTTAAAATGAGATCTCAAATGATCATTTCGTTTCAAAATGACGAATGTTACAGGTGAGCTGGGAGGTAAATGAGATCTCAAAGGATCATTTCGTTTCAAAATGACGAATGTTAAAAGTGAGCTGGGAGGACAAAGGAACGAACAAGCAGATTCCATCAATTTAATTCAATTCAATTCAAAATATTTATTTGTGACATTTACGTGTACATAAATATTAAACACAAATTACAAATATAGAACGTACATAACAAGTAATTTTAAAATAAAAATTGAAAGCTGAAATTTAATCTTATCTTAATTTTCGAAGAGTAACAAACAAAACGTCTGATTTTCTTGTAAGATCTCCAAAGCCTTTTCAGTAAACATCTGGTAAGATGTTGAAAGGTCTTGTACATAAAGAATGTACAAGCCCAATTTCGAACTTTTTAATATCGTCAGAAAGCGAAAAATCAAATTTTACGCACTTATTATGCGGAATGTCGCTTTTTGAAACAAATTTAAACCAATTAGAGAGGTTAGAAAACGTTTTTACGGCCATGCCTGTATTGCGTATGTATAACCGTCCAAAATGGATCCATGATCGCAATTTTTTGAAAAGTGTTGCCAGACACTTCTCCCCGGTTCCAGATCCCAGATTTGAATGTTTTTCTTTTCAATCAACGAGAACAAATTATCTCCCCCGCTGGATGAGGTATTTGTATGTGTTTTGTTGTAATCTATTGATTGAATTGATGGTATGTCTGTTGATGAATTAAAAAACAGTAGAAATTCTCTGCCCAATCACGAATACTTCTTAACACATTAAGTAGAACAAAAATAAATTATTAAAAAATAACCGTCCAAAATGGATCCATGAGGCCAATTGGAAAAGGGTTACCAGACACTCCTCCCCGGTTCCACACCCCGTGGCGATCTACGTTGGCATATTGTAGGGAGAATAAAAAGATCGAAGAACCAGAAGCAAGAAGATCGTGGTTGTGGACGACATCAAGGAGTGTCTACAGATTCCGACTTATGAAATGCGTAAAGACCTGGCATAAGATAGAGCTATCTTATTCAGGTGAACAGATTATCATGCACTCTCAAACTTGGCCAGGTCCGGATACAGGTCTTCAGTTGAGGGGGGAGGGGGCGATCAAGCGTTAAACTCAAATCTGATGTGATATTTAGTACTTATTAAAAATGATTTTTTT
>CM022874.1:30725962-30747263 GCA_012654025.1 Pachypsylla venusta
TGATATTTTATATTTACTTGCAGTTATAGATTATTGGAGTAATTATCAATATTCCCAGGTACTTAAACCTAAGTCATAGGTAATATTAAAAAAAATTAACGTCATTTTGGGGGGGGCCGGGCCCCCTGGGCCCCCCCTAAATCCGCCAGTGTTGAGGACGTATGGTATGATTTGTAACGCTATCATTATAAATTTCTGTATTTTCTGGTTACTGCGTTTTATTAGACATTGAAGACTGAGGCTCGTCTTGTGTGAATATAGTGGTTTCAGGTGTGATTGAAGTTTCGTCATTGATACAGTCATTATCTGATATTTGAGGACTTCCTGGTGGTGCTAGATGTCTGGTAGAAATGGTCGTTTCCCTGCTATCTTGAAGTCGAACGTGAGCATAATCTGGATTTGCTTCTATCAGCTCCACTTCCTCCACTAGAGGATCATATTTGCTAGAACGATTGAAATTCTTCATTAAGACAGGGCCAGCTTTAGTTAACCAAGTCGGCATCGAGCATCCATTGAATGATCTTCTAGGAAGACTAAACATCCGTTCATGTGGAGACGCATTTGTTGCGGTACAAAGTAAGGAACGTATTGAGTGGAGTGCTTGGTCCAGTACGACCTCCCATTCTTCCGTTTTCAAATTTTTAGTCTTCAGAGCCAAGTTCACAGTCTTCCAAATTATACCATTGTAGCGTTTACATTGCCCATTTCCCCGCGGGTTGTATGGTGTAATTCTACTCGTTGCTACGCCGTGTGATGACAAAAATGATTTCAAATCTGACGACATAAATGAAGAACCTCTATCAGAATGTATGTAGGCATCACTCCAGAAAGGGTAAAAATTCCGGTTAAGTTTTTGATAATAGAATTTGATACGTCAGCGCAAGGAAAGGCGAATGGAAACCTAGAATACTCGTCTACAATTGTGAGTAGGTATTTGTTTCTTCCTTTAGAAGGTAAAGGTCCTTTGAAGTCTAAATTGAGTCGCTCGAGAGGAGCAGTAGCTTCAATGAGATGACCTTCGTGTTTGAAAAATTTTGGTTTTAGTTCAGCGCAAACAGGACAAGCGTTTGTTACTTTTCTTATTTCTTCAAGTGAAAAAGGTAAATTTTTCGCTTTAACCCAATGATTCATTTTTGTGATTCCAGGATGGCTCAAGTCTGTGTAGGTCATTTAGATTAGGTTTAAAATTGATGACTGCAGTTACTCTAGAGAGCGCATCTGCTGGAGCGTTCTCACTACCTGGACGATAGACGATGTCGAATTTAAAGCATGAAAGATCTAAGCGCCACATCATTATCTTTTTGATTTTGTTCTTATGATTTTGTTCAAACATAAAAGATACAGAACGCTGGTCAGTAACAATTTTGAAAGGTCTTCCAATGAGGTAATGTCTCCAATATTTCAAAGATTCTACTATTGCATACGCTTCTTTTTCAATGGACGAATGTTGTCAGATTTGTTTAGTGTTCTCGAGAAAAAGGCAATTGGTCGTCCCATTTGACTAAGTGTTGCTGCTATAGCAAAGTGAGAAGCATCAGTCTCTACCGTAAAAGGTACGTCATCAAAAATTGCAGAAGTAGTAGCCTTTGCAATGTCTTCTTTGAGAGATTTGAACGCTAGAATATAGCTTCATTCTGTAACGGTATTGTTGATTTAAGTAGCGATTGTAAGCGTTCTGAAAATTTGGATATCCATTTACTGTAGTAGGAGAATAGTCCTAGAGCTCGTTGAAGAGAAGAAGTATCGTTTGGTGCAGGAATATCCAATAATGGTTTTAGTCTATCAGCATCTGGTTTGATTTTCTTGTATAACCGAGCATGAAATGGTATAACCGAGCAGGTTAATTTCTCTGAGAGAAAATTTGTGAAGTTGTGCCATTTATTTCCACAAAAATAACATTGTTTAGATTTGAAAGATGCTGCAACAGTTTCAGAACTGGATGTTTCTTGAGTTGAAGCAACTTCGGTATATTCAGAATGAATGTAGGATGCAGATTGCTTTAATTCTAAAGACTGCGCTTGAGTGAAGGCTTCATCTAATCCCAACGTGATATTTTCCAGCAATCTTTGTCGGATTCTGGCACTCGATAATCCGCTAATGAAAACGTCTCTGGTAAATTCGTTTCTGCGTTCCTCAGCTGTGACAGATTCAAATTTGCATTCTTTGCTCATTTGTTTTAAAACTTGTAAGTACTGGTTGACAGATTCACCAGCCGCTTGTTGGCGAGATGACAAACAGTGGTCAACATTCTTAGGTTTGACATTCTTAGGTTTGGCGAGCGTAGTCAACATTCTTAGGTTTGACATAAATTGCCTCAAGACATGTAATAGCTTCTTCATACGTTCTACAGTCGTTGATATATGCTTAAACAGTAGGAGCAACATAGTTGATGACTAATTGTAACTTTTCTGCGTCAGTGACGTTTTGAATGTATGCGAGAAAGTTCTCAAAAGTTTTCTTCCAATGTAGCCATTGTCCATCAGCAGAAGTTGCATTTGGTTCCACATTGGAACGTTCTGGACGAAGATACTTTTCCATTGTTTATATCTCTAATTTCTTACTAAATAAATTGAAATGAAAAACCTGATCTTTCAAAAGGCAAAACCTTAGTATAGGTTTTATTTAGTAAGAATTTCTCGTGTATAAAAATTTAGAACAGAATGAGGAAAATGTCAGTTGTCACAAATTTGGTGCAATAGAAAAACTGACATGTAATAATATTGATGGTCGACGTCCATCGGCGATAACTTTGACTATCACCACATATCTTTAGTCTCAAAGAATTATTTTAGTTGAACCATAATATGTACGGGCATTTTTTGTTCAGGGTTTTGATTTTTTTTAAGGGGATTAGGCAGTAGTTTGCACCAGCTACACGAGTATTTATTTTATACAAAATTCTAATGTTTGATTTCTGTTGGTTATACTCTCGGATAGCGGGCGGATGTAAAGATGTGTTTAGAACGGCTCAGAGTGAGTTTATTCTGCTTATAGTTGTAATATAATATTTGCAAGATTTACTTTGAAGTAGGTATTTGCTAAAGACTAATGACCAATGATTTACGGAGATTTTGTGCTAGTAGTTTTGACACAGTAATCGAGCCAACCTCACATATAAAACAAAGTCACCCAACATGTCTATCTGTCTGTTTGCAACAAACTCAAAAATTACTGATCGGATTTTCATGCGCTTTTAATAGACAGAGTGATACATGAGGAAGTTTAAGGTATATAAATAATTCAAAAATATTCAATCGTTTTCGAGTTATGGCCGATTTTTTTTTTTACCAAATTCACAATCCGATATCTTAAATTTTGTCAGGACAACATAACTCAAAGCGAGAAAATTTTGGGTGAACTATTAATCCTAAATTTAGGACATAGGTAATGGGTACTTTGCGAAAGTATGATCAGCCATTCCAGAGATACAAGTTCGAATTCGGGATCGGGCAAAATAAAATTTAGAAAATACTAATTGTTAACCCAAAACGGTAAGAGATATCGAAAAATTTAACTCTGGCAATGTTCAGTCCCATTTTTTGTCAATGATTGGACCATCTACATTTAATATTGTGTTTGCTCTTTCGCAGGATTTGCATCAACAATATGTTATAAAAAAGTATCAAAACTAACTTTGATTAGTTTAAATAGACCAGAAAAGATTAATGCTATCAACAAATTAACAATACATCAACTGAGAGACGCTATAGACAACTTTGAAAATGACCCAGACAGCAATATTGCCGTTTTGTATGGAACGGGAGGAAATTTCAGCTCTGGGTTTGATTTAGAAGAACTTAATGAGTTTAGTGACGAACAAATTATTCAATATTTAGAAGAGGTAAAATTATCATCGAGATTGAAAAAAAATATTCCTATTTATGTCCATTATAAGAAGTAGACCAAAACGTATTACAAGTCCACTAAAACTCGTGTCTACGATTGTTTCTACTTACTGAAAGAGAAAAGTTGTCGTCCAAAAATTTGAAAACCATTTTTGTTGTGCTATAGTGTATAGCGTGTCCCAGAACGATCGGTCACTCCCCTTAACTGTGGAGGACTTTCTACCCAAAAATGGTCGTTTTCAAAACGGTCTGTTAAGCACCCAAAATAAGAGATTTGACTTTGATGAAAATGAACTGTGGGCTTTTTAAAGTAAGTGAACTTCTTCATCAAAGCTCAATACGGGGCCCTTTACATAACCTCAATTAAAAAAGATTCGATTTCTTCGCTCTTTTGTTTTTTGGGGACATTCTCGTATCATTTGATAGAGTTCAGAAACGGTTCCAAGAAAAATGAATCAGTTTTAGTGATGTACAAACTGAATGTTTGGAGAATTGACTTGTGCGACCGTGCTTTTTGCAAAGCAAAAGTGACAGATTTGCAAATATTATTAACTATACCTGTTTCAGTTGCTTCCTGTGAAAAATCATTCAGCAAACTCAAATTGATTAAATTTTACTTGAGATCAACCATGAGTCAAAGTAGATTAACAAATCCTGCAATTCTTTCAATCGAAAATAAAACTATAATGTTTCGAGGTTATATAAATCAGTTAAAAGATTCATTTTTCATCAAAAATTGAGATCCATTGTTGACGTAATCTTTCTATGAATGAAAAACTCGATTTTTCAGTAAATAATGAATTTTTTTTCGGGTATCATTTCTTTATCTTACGGAACAGCGAATATTGTTTTGCCGCCCCCAATCATTGTGCCCGGGGCGACCTCCCCCCCCCCAGGTACGCCACTGCTTCTGAGGTTCAAACCTGAATATAACCGTTCGATTGACCATGGCCCATTTTCCATCCCCAGAGCTTTACAGAAATTCATGGCGACTGGAAACCTTTGTCTGGAAAATTTTCCAAATGGGTTTGGTACGTAGACTCAATCGCTTGTCGAGTTTATTCATCTAGGTATTTTCTTTCAGTTTCATGAGTTCTTAAAAAGACCCCCGAAAAAACCAATTATAGCCGCAATTAATGGATATGCAGTTGGTCAAGCACTTGATTTAGCATTATGGTGTGATTTGAGAATTATAGAAGAAAATGCATTATTAGGTTTTTATAATAGAAGGTTTGGTGAGTACATTAATGACATTATTAAGCAGCAGAAAAAAGAAACACTGCCATCTTCGCTGA
Organism: Pachypsylla venusta; assembly: GCA_012654025.1. Classification (NCBI taxonomy): domain Eukaryota; kingdom Metazoa; phylum Arthropoda; class Insecta; order Hemiptera; family Aphalaridae; genus Pachypsylla; species Pachypsylla venusta. The sequence goes on from CM022874.1 coordinate 30,731,103, forward strand.
TCAGTTTCACTATTATATTTTGTACTTAGGTCCTATTTGAAGTTTAAATTGTTTTTAGATTTTTTTATTTTCATTCTGCGTTAACCTAAAAGGTAATATAACAACCAAGAAAAACTATACACCGAATATCTGATCTTGTGCCTTACTCGGTGCGGCACACCTCCTCAGAAAATTTAGGGCTAGGACGCTACATATTGCAAATATGTAAGAAATAAGGTTTATTTCAGATATTTGCAATCATAATCGCGGAGCATGCTCCAGTATACTGCTGACATAATAACAACGAAATGTATTTGTGTTAATGTGAGAAACGTCAAGATGTGGGGATCCTTTATGAACGCATTGTATATTGAAATCCCGTGCATTTTTAAGGGATTCTCACAAATTTCAGCAACGGCCTCTGTTTTTTTAGCGGACGCGTCAACGGAGATTAAACGTAACGAAACCAGTTGGCGAGAGTCCTTAGGGTTAGTAGTCAGAGGTCTGACAACTGAATAGCTATGATACTATTTTTCAGGTATCCCAATTTGTCCTTCCACCGTAGATTCACTGAAGACTATGATCGGCACAACCAGGACAATGTTTATGATATTAGGGGGACGTCATATTTCGGCAAAACAAGCGTTGGACTGGGGTATATGCCATAGAATGTCTACGTTGGGTACAGGTAATGAAAATGCGAAGTCCGTCGACAATATACAATTTTTGATATCCTTTTGTAAACTCATACTAAAATTTTTAATTTATCCAACTTATAAAAACTAGCTGTTTTCCCGTGCTTCGCTACGGTTACAAAATTCAACAACAATTTCGAGATCGCGGAATTAAATCTCCTCAATTTTAGATTTTTGGTGGAACCGACCCCCAGAGTGAACACGGCTCCTATTTAGAAAATTCAATATTTTACTCAAAGATATTACTTTTTGCACTGCGGAACACCTTCGTATAAAATTTCAGCTTTCTCGCTCATCCCGAAGTGATACTTCTTAACTATGGGTTTTTGGTGGAACCGACCCCCAGAGTGAGCACCGCTCCTAGTTAGAAAATTCAATATTTTATTCAAGGATATGACTTTTTGTACTTCGGAACACCTTTGTATCAAATTTCAGCTTTCTCGCTCATCCCGAAGTGGTACTTCTCAATTCCGATTTTTTGGTGGTGAAAACCGTCCATAAATCGGATAGAAACCGGAAATTTTCAAATTTTATATTTTTTATGGGGTCCTTATATACTATTTTGAGGGGGGGGGGGTCTATTCTCGGTCATTTTTCGTTATCTCTTTTAGTTTGCCCAGAAAAAAAATTGCAAAAAGACCCGCTAAATAGCGGTAACTTGCTCCCACTTGAACTTTAATTTTTTTCCTTTCTTATTAGGCACCTACACACTGAAAGGAACCTGCGTGCCAATTTTCAAGTCTCTACGTTTAGCCATCGTGGGGCTACGTTGATTATCAGTCAGTCAGTACGTCAGTCAGTATACCAACTGGGCTTTGCGTTTTATAAGTTTAGATAAAGCCCAATTATTTTCCACACTGAATGACTCATAAATAATCAATGTAACTCGACGATATCTAAACCTAGAAACTTGAAACAGGCTCCTTTTAGTATGTATTTAGTTTGTTTTCACACTTATGCCAAAGCAACCTTCATTTTTTCCCTTCATATTTTAGGTATTGGAGAAGCCCTTGACTTTGCCAATAAGATATCTCGAAGTCCCCAAGAATGTCTTCTCATTGATAGAGCATTACTTTTGTCCAATAGCAATCAGTCTACGGAAACACATACAGAGAGAAATCGGATTCAAGAAATTTGTTTGAAGGTAATGATAACGATATCAGAAGTTTAATCAATTTTCGTAGATTTCTTCATTACAAGGAATTTCACAGGTACTAATGATTAATCTTTGACTCTTGAGTGCTCGTTAGTATTTAAATCAATTTGCCTAACGATTTCTGCATTCTAAAGGCAAATTATTGATTTAATGCACTTACCTCTATGAGTTTATGATTTAATGCATTTCCGTCTATGAGCAGAGAGGTAAATGCATTAAGTCATAAACTACGCACTAGGACGACCTGGAAGGCATACCATGACAGTTCCAGTCAAGTGCAATCTTTTCGGTAGTGTCATATCAACCTGTTTCTACCATTTTAATTAATCATCTATACAGGGTTTGCACTTTCTAGTTGTCCCATAGGATTTTACATGTTAATTTTGACTTATGGTTGGCATATCTTCTCAGTATGTCACAAAATAAAAATGATAGTAATTTTTAGTGTAATTTTTGACGAGGATTCCAATGAAACATCCCATATCTTTAACTTTTTTAACATTTTTTGGAAAAAAATCAGGAGCGGAGATAGAGGGGTTTGATATTTTATTTTACTACACCCTGTAAAACAGCCCCGGTTTCGAGCTTCCATGTAAAAGTTCATTAATTGTGTTCTTAAAAGGTTACTCATCTACTGAAATCATCAAAAGTACACATTTCCATTTTTATCTGTGTCGTAGACTGACAGAGTCAAATCTCATTATTCTCCAGGTTACATTCAGGCCGTTAAGAAAACGGGCGTTTTCGTGTAGAAATTCCGACGGTTATGATTTAGTAAAAAAATAGAAAGTAATCTAAATATGGAAACATTTTCGCAAAAAATAACAAAAATTAACCTTCTCATTCCTTTCACACTTAGGGCCAGAGGAATGAGAAATTTTTCAATACAATTAGATATTAAATAATTCCTATTTGTATTAAAAATTCCTCATCCTTCAGGCACCCCTGTAAAAGAAATGAGACGGTTAATATTTGTCATTTTATGCTAAAATGTTTCCATATTTAAGTTACTTTCTACTATTTGTCCTAAATCATAACCTTACTTCAGACTTTCTACCTGAAAAATGAGATTCAACTTTGTCAGTCCGCGACACTGATAAAAATGAAAATGTGTACTTTTGATGATTTCAGTAGATAAGTAACATTTTTTAGGACAAAAAATTTGAACTTTTACATCGAATCTCATAACAATGACCGGTATACAAGGTGTAACAAAATAAAAATTCAGACGCCTATATCTCCGCCTCCGATTATTTTTTTCACTAAGTGTAAAATAAAGATAGTACTTATTTTATTCCAACTTTTAAATTAAAAAAAAAATAGTACCATTCTATTTAAAATTCTTGAGAAACCCAAACTTTTGTTTAAAAAATGCCATTTCCCAGAATCGCACTTGGATTTTACTGTCACCAATCGCATGACCATGGCCCCTCTTCTATCCCTAGGATCAATCATAATTCAAAAATTCCAAGCCATTCAAAAGTTACAGGGCCCCCGCTAGGACTTCTGGGACATACTGTATATAAAAGAGAAATATGTTGTATGTATGTTTATTTGTGCGGAATTGGTTCGGCCGGAAGGGTAGGAGATATCGAAAAATTGATAGGAATGGACCCCCCAAAACCATAAGCTACAACATCAGAAAAATTTTCAGAATTCAATAATTTTTTTTTTTTTTTTTTTTTTTTTACCAAATTCACAATCCGATATATCTTATATTTTGTCGCGACAACATATCAACTCAAAGTGAGAAAGTTTTAGGTGGCCTTTTAGTCCCTAATTTGGGACATAGTTTGCAAAATTATAGCTTGCCGTTTCAGAGTTACAAGTTCGAATTCGGGATTGGGCGAAATAAAATTTCGGAAATAGTAATTGTTTACCCAAAACGATTTGAGATATTGAGAGATTGATAGGAGTGGACCCCACCAAAACCATAGACTGAAAACCCAGAATAATAACCACAATTCAAACCCGCCCAACAGTTTTCGAGTTACGGCCGATTTTCCGATTTTTGGGTATCATTAATTGTTTAGCCAACAACAGTAAGAGACATCGAAAATAGATGGGATGGAATTGTTGGGAATGCCTTACTTTAAAAAAACCATAGGTCAAGAAGACTCCAAAAATTTATCCAAAGAATTCAAAACCATAAAAAGAGTTTTTGAGTTACGGCTGATTTTCCGATTTTTGTATTCGTATAACTAGGTATTTGTTTAGCCAAACATAAGGAATATCGAAAAATTAATGGGCACAGACCCCTTCAAAACTATAGACTGACACCCCAGAAATATTAACAGAATAAAAAAAATGTTGAGCCGATTTAGCTAAAGCGGTAAGGAATATCAATTTTTTTTTTTTATATATATAATATGGGAATTCATAACTGTCAACCGTTTTCGAGTTACGGACGATTTTCCGATTTTTCATGGAATAATATTGGCACGGGAAGGACCATGATTCTAAGGCGCCAAGCCTTTCAAGATAAAGCTAATTTTTCGGTCAAATTCTACAATATTTTAAATGGAAGAACGGTTGATTTCGTGAGAAAAAACCGCTACTACAACAATAATCATAAATATCCTAAAGATAAATTATTGTATCCGTGTTATAAAATGGGATTATTCAAACATATAAGATGTAAAACAGTCTAAATATGTGTAAATATTTTAGCAGTTGGACGATTTTAATAGTATCCACTTTCTATATAAACACACTTTATTTCTCTTACACACTGCATTTTGCATAAAGTCGAATTTATGATAATAAGAAAATCCAATAAAATAGTTACGTATGATAAATTTATACAGGGTGAGATAAATTTATACTTATGATAAATGATAAATTTATACTATATATATATATATATATCCATACTAATATTATAAATGCGAAAGTAACTCTGTCTGTCTGTCTGTATGTATGTTACGTTTTCACGCTTAAACTACTGAACCGATTTTGATGAAATTTGGTATGGAGATAGACTAAACTTTAGGAAAGGACATAGGCNTTAGGAAAGGACATAGGCTAATTTTGGGGTTGAAACTATAAACGGCCATGCCTCGATAATAAAAAAATCCAATAAAATAGTTACGTATGATAAATTTATACAGGATGGGCCAAAAGTCACCATGAGGTTTAAAAATTTAATAACTTTTTCTTTTATATATATATATATATATATTTCAGATTATAAAATATACAAAATGGAATTTTTGCACTAATTATGGAAAGTAATGTCACTTAAATGACCTCCGTTTTCAACTTTGCAATGATGAGCTCGTTTTAAAATTTTCCATAACATCTCTCAAAATTTGTGGCTGTAGCTTTCGAATTTCTGCAACAATGTTGGTCTTGAGTTCAAGGATTGTCTCGGGCTTGTTCACATATACTAGTTTCACATATACCTTGAAATAAGCCCAAAGAAAATAGTCGGGTGCTGACAAATCTGGCGAACGCGCTGGCCAATTAATTTCTGGATATTCGCTCTTTAAAAATTTGCCCTAAAAGATAACTGATCGCTGATTTAAATAATAAAATTCTATTATTCTGGTTCTTTGTTCAGTTGTGAATCTCTCCATTATTTATGCTCCAGATGTTATTTATATAATCTCAAAAAAATATATAAACGAAAAAGTTATTAAATTTTTAAACCCCATGGTAACTTTGGCCCACCCTGTATAATAAATGAAGTTATAATTGATTTCTTCAAGGGAAAAATGAAAGATTGTTAATTTTTGACCAGACCATGTCGAGGTTCAAAATTAAAACTAATCTTTCATTTAGTTAAAAAAAAAGTATTTAATTGAGTCGTATATTGTTCATTGTTATAGAAATACAGATTCAGAATCGAACAGTTCGTGAAGAAACAATTTGGAAGGCATGGCAGTTTTAAAACAGAGTTCGAAGATGATCTTGCTTTTCTAGAAAATATGTAATCGTGAGAATTGATACAACATGGAAATATGACAAGATTTTGTAAAATAACAAGGGTTCAACCAGAACTAGACGCTAGACAAGTACAGGACGCTCTTGCTTTTCTTCCTAAATCATACCATAAATAGGAGGTTTTGTGTACCTTCAAATTTACTCAATCTATCCGATTATCAAACTTAGCCATATAGATACGTGAACGCCTCCTCCATTAATCCTCCAACAAGCACGCCTTGTCGGAGCTTAAAAGAACTTATTGTATGCTTATGTTTTGGCTTCCTTGAACTGGGTTCTCCAGACATGTGGTTTAATACTTGGATTTTTTTTATTTCTTTGGGTGGAATCGTCGTGTTTAATGAGCTCAAAACAAATCTCTACTTGTCACTATAATTTTATTTGTCTTCCAGTCATCTAATATTTGGTATAGAACCCCATAACCATTTAACTAATTTCCTTACAAAATAATTTGACATTTTTTTCATGCTTGAACTAAAAAATATAAAGTTTTATTGTAATAATAAGGATTTTTTTTTTAATTATACGTCTAATTTCTAATTTAATGATGTTATACGCCTGATTAATCCTGTAGCACTCAGTTGTGAATCGACGTGAAATGATAAAATATTAAGAAAAGGATACACCATTATAAGTCTTTTAAGAACATATCCCCCAACTTAAATGAAAAAAAGAGATTTTGAAGTTTTCAAAAAAATTAGAAGATTGACGTTAGAATTAGGTGAACATTAAGTATTTCCTAGAAAACATGTTTTTTATTTATTTTATTTTTTAATAAAGATTCTCCTGAATTTTACATTTATGAACAGATTATGGTTCACAAAATGAGCATTCATGGGCAATCGTTCACTGAAATCAAAAATTAGACGGCCATCGACGGGTTAAATGATGACACAGGTAATTTTATGAGGCATCGTCCACTGAAAGGACGCGACGGTTAGCAATCAAGCAGTCGCAGATTTTGAATCGATAATTCTAAAATTAATTGATAATTCTAGCCAGCACCTATGGCATGTTGAATACACCAGTTCTCGTTGGATCACTGAAGTTGAGCAACGTCCAGCGAGGTTGTACGTGTGGGTGTCCACGTGCGTTCGTGCCCTCGTGATGCTGGCTATTCCGGCCTCACCCAAACCCAATCATTAAAAATCGTAATAATTTAATAGGGATACGGTACATGACTTGTAAGGTCAAAAATGGAGGTCACATTGAACAATCATTGTTGTAACTTGATAATTTTTCCAATAAATATTAACATTTTCTTTTTAATTAAATTATTTAACTTTATTTTAATTAAAATTATCCATTTCCGTCATATTATACCACTTTTATTTAAAAATAATGATAAAGCAATTTAATAAAAATATTGAAATGGGTATTTGGCAAAAGAGCTATGTAGCATAATTTTCATCTTTTTGTTATATTAAAATAGAAATTTCTCCCGTTAGACAGAAGTTATGGGAAAAATTGATATACCGTTGGAATTTTATTATTATCGAGATGTTTTTTTTTTTTTTTTTTTTATCCACGAGGAAAAATGCTGAGCAACCGTGCGGGAATCCCGTTGCTTTTTTCGTAGTTTAAAAAAAAAAAATCAAAAAAATCCAAGTTAGCTAAAAAACGAGGCACTAACTCAAACAGAAATGTTCCAAAAATATCTTCAATTTTTCAAAAAAAATTGTACAAGAAAGTTATGGACAAATTTGTGACGCCTGTTATACACGTGTAAAAAAAGATGAAAAATGCGAATAACTCAATAACAAAGCTTAAGTTGAAGGGACATTTTTGCTAGGTATTGGCATCTAGAATTAGCCCCTTAAGTATTGTCCTCGTTAACTGGGACACCCTGTACATTTGGCTTAATGTCTCTATAACATCTCCGTCATCATTCGAGACGGAAGTTTTACCCTTCATTGCTTCTTTCCCTCTATATGTATATACTCTTATATATAAAAAAAAATTGATAATTCGTACGTTAAGATGAATTCATTATTCATTTTTTTTTTTTTTTTTAAAGAATAATATGAGATTTAAGCTCATACCGTTTAGATTCTTTTGGATCTGGCTAATGTGGCTGGACAGAAATTGAGTGTTCTGTGTTGTAGGGCTCCTGTTGACGAGTGAAACTTTCTATTAGATGCGATTTGAAAATAATAAGACTGTCGATTGCTCTTGTACGGAAGCTCCCAGTAGATACTTTTGCTTCCATGGAAGAAAAAGTATCAACTGAGATACAGTTCAAAAGCGGTTCCGGGGCATAACTTTTTATATATAAAAAAAAAAAAAAAGATGAGACAGCACAAAAAATGTCTGTAGATGATGATAGCGATATGTCCTATTGAAAAGTAATGGCTACAACGTTGTCCCCCTACTAGCCTGTATTTCTAAACAAGGCGTTTATCTCTTGTATTTTTTCCTCTAAGTTAAATCATGGAAGAAAAAGTAATTGAAAAATAAATATAAAAGGAAAGTCTACTGAAAATGCGCGAATTATGGTTTTTAATTTTTATAATATGAAAAGTAACGTTCGATTTAAAAAACCCACGTATAGTAAAAATTAAATAAATGAGTAGGTTTTTCCCGGGAATTTCTTTACGAAAATAACTTATTTAGGTCTTGTTGGTTCGAGGCTACAGAAATGGTTATTTTATTATTGAATAATAAAAATTTATTATTGAATAGAGATTTTATGTGACATTAATTTTATTTTCATTTTGCTATGAAGTAAAATTTAATAAAAACAATTTTAATAAATAGAATTTATTAATAATTATTAAGGCACATAAAATCTCTGGTATCTCTACAGCGACACAATACGAGTAAAAGAATGATGTTCATAGAAAGGGGGGCATCAATTTGGCGGAGATAGAACAACATGAGAAATACTATGATCGACGATGGTGGCGAGGTTTCAACATACAGGTAGCTAACCTGACTTTTTTGTCAGTATTATTTTAAAGACTTTAATAAGAAATAAATCTAAATTTATTTCTTATTAAAAGACTTTTTAGTTCCTATTTTATTGATAAATTGAAATTTACGTTGTTGCACTTTTTTGTTAGCTTGTGGTTACCTATTTATTACCATCCATGCAGCACTTATTTATTTGACGCCCGTTCTCGATGCACAGATTACATCTTTTGATGATGTTCCGGAACACCTCTCGCCTTCCTTGTATCAGGTCGTCAAATGCCAGAACGATCCTATAGCAACAATTTCCTCTGCCAGCAGTATACAGTGTCTACAGAAGTTTTCCAAAGCAGAGTATTTACATACATACATAACCATAATTGTTCCATCATTGGATGTGTCGATGAATGAAACCTCGCCACCATCGTCCATCATTGTATTTCTCATGTTGTTCTATCTCCGCCAAATTGATGCCCCCCTTTCTATGAATATCCATCTTTATTATGTCGCTGTAGAGATACCAGAGATTTTATGTGCCTTCATAATATTTTATGTGCCTTAATAATTATTAATAAATTCTATTTATTAAAATTGTTTTTATTAAATTTTACTTCATAGGAAAATGAAAATAAAATTAATGTCACATAATATCTCTATTCAATAATGAATTTTTATTATTCAATAATAAAATGATTGAATAATAAAATAACTATTTCTGTTGACTCGAACCAACAACCCCTAAATAAGTTATTTTCGTAAAGAAATCCTCAGGAAAAAGGCTGGCATTGATACCTACTCATTTATTTAATTTTTACTATACGTACTCATTTTAAAGCAAACCACGACTTTCTCAAGTAATCAATTCATAACTCTCCCAATATGCATGTTATTTAAATAATTTTCATATTTTTGGAAATCCAAAAAAAGGGTCATGTTATTCTTAAAGAGTGCCGTCGTGTTTTTAGAATTTTTTTCGGGACTTTTTCACAAAGTATTTGGCGAGTCCGCTAAAATTTTAGGACTTTGTTTGTTTAGACTTGGAAAAAATTGGTTATAACTTTTTGTTTAGCCCCATGTAACATATTATTTCTATGGCAAATTTTGGCACACCTCATATGGAAAAAAATTTTTTTTGATACAATGTGCAAAAAAAAAGTTATTCCTCAAGAAGTAATGCAAGGTCATGCATTTTGAAAATAACACCAAAAAGCCGCCATGTTGAAAACGGTACATTTCCGCCATAGGGTATATTGGTCTTTTCGACTGCAAATGGTGTGTTCTACCAGCCATAATTTTTTGTCGGTCTATTTTAGATACACCCTGTATAATGATCACTATATTTCTGTATATATTGTAACGAGGAATCTTGATTTTGCTATCGTTGTTATCAATACTGGGACGTATTATGATGACCTTGGCTGACTTGTCAAGGTTGTCCTTCAAGGTCAGATGAAGGTCAAGTCAACTTAATTTTCTTAAATGAGACGACCTGAATTTTATTACATTTTCGGATTCCCCATTTAATTCTAGGTTCATTTGACTATTCACTTCATGTTTTTGTTTAACTTTTTTGCGCCAAATATTGGGAATGTTTTTTGGTCTGACATACCCGTGAGGCATATTGAATGAAAACTCTCGCCATTTCCTATACGATGGTTTCCTTTTTTCACTTGTTTGTTCATTTTATATATATAAAAAAAAAAAAAATCACTCTTGCAATGCACTTCAATATGCCACACACGGATATGTCAGATCAAAAAACATTCCCAAAATTGGAGCAAAAAAGTTCAACGAAAACATGAAGTGATTAATCAAATGTACGTAGAATTAAATGGGGAAAAAATGTAATAAAATTCAGGTCGCCTCATTTAAGAATATGAAGTTGAACTTCATCTGACCTTGAAGGACAACCTTGAAAAGTCAGCCAAGGTCATCATAATACGCCCCCTCCTTTTTATGAACATTCGGTCAGAATATTTTTTTTGTGACTCCAACAGTTTCGCAATAAATTGAGGTGATCACTTAAAATGGTACACCTTGTATCACGCCTACATTGTTTCCCTTATAAACCAGATTTAGGCTAGCCAGACTTCCTCATTTCATAATTCTGTCCCACCGTCCTACCCGATTTGGTTTTCTGTCCCTGTCATGCAAAAAATCAGAGTTTATGATTTGCAAAATGGAATATTGACCTCACTTCTAGCAAATTTCATGGAAAAAATAACTTTAATGAGAAATGGGCGACCAAATCGTCTGGCTCAATCGAATGAATCATTGCAAAAATAGCAAATTTTGACAAAAATTAACCTTTTCTATGATTGTTGCAATTTTGATAAATCAAACATTTGGTAGGTACACCTTTCGTTATTTTTTTTTAGTTTTCTTAATTGTTGCTAATTGATAATACAAAATATATAAAGAAAACTAGCATTGTTTTTTTTTTTTTAATTTGTGTCCCGGTTTGACATACCAAAATTTTGCAGGCCTAAACAGTGATATTGATACGCCAGTAATAATAAAATAAATGCCCCATTCAAATTGTAGGTATGGTTCAATTAGGAATCAATGAGTGTGCTAAATATTCATTGTGAATGAATATTACCAAAGGTGGTGTATTTCGAACAAATAACATAAAACTTTCATTTTATTTTAAAAAAATGCTGACAAATCTTACTATTATATAAAAACAAAATGTGTTTTTTCTTGTACACGCTAACTGAAAAAACACCATATCAATCGATACTAAACTTTTTTTCCATGATATTGGGCATAACGAAGAAGGACATAGTACAGTTTTACGGGAATCGTCATGCCTCTGAGGCACTGAGCGAAGCGGGTGGAGCCTTCAGGTAAGGCAAAGAGTGTTTCCTTGTAATTTATATAAATATAAAACGATTTTTTCATCAAATACAGCAATCAAAAAGATTGGTCTAGGGCGCTCACTTGTTTTGTGTGTGTTTCACTTGGCTTCGTTCTGATTGTTTTCGATTGGAAAGAAATCATCTATTATGATGGAGACGAGTAGTGAGGTTTTTTTTTTTTTTTTTTTTTTTCATATAAATTCCATTATATTTATGTCACACTCATGTATCGGCCCTGTACGCTGATGTCAACAAAAATTGTTTTTACAAATTTGCACATAAAAAATCTATTAAAATAAAAAATATTAATCTTTGTAAGATAGAAAAAAAAATGCCACGGCGAAATTGTCTAAGATGTGATATTATTTTCTTGGCCATTTTCAGCTTTCATAACATAAGGCAAATCAGGTGGTGATGAGTAAGGGGTCAAATCTAAAGCTTCAAATTCACCATTTTCTTGTCTATATGCTAATCCAATGAGTGCAGGACTTTGAGCTTTTGCAACTAAAGATGTGAGACCATAATCTTGCAGAGATTTTCCTTCCTCCATTTCAACGTTATCTTTGTTATATAGTTTTTGATCTTTAGGCGCTACTTTAGTAACACCTGAAATGTAAATAAAAACAAATGTTCTATAAGTGGAACACACTCAACTTTTACTGATTCAGGGCAAAAGATCCATTTGCGATGATTCTAAAAGTCTGAAGAATATTCATTACATGACTTTCGTCGTCGTTTGCTTAATGAATACTGATAAGTCATACACAGTGATGCATACAATTCCCCAAATTTGGTGAAATTTGTTACAAGAGACCCACTGCAATACAAATACATTTGGTCCAATTCGAACATATTGTTGCAGACTTAGGATTCGAGGATTAAGGTATCGTGAATTTAAAACGCGTTAACTAACTTTAAAAATAATTAAAAATAAAACTTAAAATAGTTTATTAAGAAAAATAAAAAAAATAAAAATTACAATCAATAAATAAAAAAAAAAATAACAGAAAAGTTCAATTACTTCTCGCCAACACCGAATTTACACCGAATCTAGAACGCCCGAAAATACACACGAATAACCGTTCACTTATGATATCGCTTCCAAACACGCTCCGTTTATCGCTTAAAGAATACTACTTCGTTTATCACTGAAACAATACTGACTTCGCTTCTCGCTCAAATAATACTGACTCGACTCCCAGACGTGTCCCTCTATTTATACCTTCATTCAAAACGTTCTAGAAAAATCTCGTATAAAAGAATTTCTATTACGCAATCAAACTACGCGTTCTAAAAAGAAAACTACGCGTTTATAAATAATTAAAACGTAAAACAATGTAAACAAGCAAAGCTTTTTAAAAAAATGAGGAAACAAATAAAATACGACATAAATAATTCCCCCCCTTCACCCCGACCATCCTCCTAGACAACCTGAGCAGTATAGTAAACATTCATTGATTCTTATAATGAATAACCCCCCCTCACCCCGATCCTTCTCCCACAAGACTCATTCTAAAAAGAAAGACGGAGAAATGAATGGATAGGAGAAGCGTCGAGATATTTATACAGAATGTTTCATAGTAATATTACATACACAGGTCGTTCACTACAATATTACCAAATGGTGCAGGCAACTTCGTACTTTCCCGTGGCTGGAAAAAAAATTAGACAAAATAATTCTGTTCTTTCTTTGCAAGTATTGGAAAATCTGGGTTACGGACGAAGATACAGTTCATTCAATATTTTTCCTTAAGTTTTTTGGATATCGTTTTTGAGGTCTCCCATTCACGTCCTTTTTTGATATCTCTTATCGTCTGGGCTGTGTAACTGTACCTCTAAAAAGTTTGTTGACTTATCTGCTAATTAAAACGAAGAAGCCACCAAGTAGGTTTCAATTTAATCTCTGAATACGTAAATTAGCGGATAAATTGTCGATTATTATAGATATCTCATTTTATTGGGTTACTGATTTAATACTGAGGTATCAGCCTTGGGCTGTTACCCCAGCCGAAGGCTGATTTGGGATTAAGGAAAAGTAATTACCATTATGATTTAATACTGTGGTATCAGCCTTGGGCTGTTACCCCAGCCGAAGGCTAATTTGGGATTAAGGAAAAGTAATTACCATTATGTTTTGAAAATTGTGTTTTTCCCAATAAAAGGTTTATTTATTTATTTTGACATGCTTCTGGGATTCCTTGAATTGTAGAAATATTAATTTTTATGAAACTGGACATGGGAAGTATGTAATTTCTCATTGCAAATAATTTAAACTAAACTCACATACCTTCAATAATTTTCTTTAATTCATGAACAGAGGTTGTGTCTTTGGCATCAGTAAATATTGTAACCTTCTTTCTTTGAATTGCTAAGAAAACATCCTGAAATATAAATCAACATTGTAAGGGGACTTTTTTTTATTAAATTTTATTATTTTATTTAACTACATAAAAATACATAGGCCTAGGCTAATATGGTAGCTTCTTAGAGACCAAATCAAGTGAATAGATTAGTGTGCATCAAATTCAGCTTGCACCATAGAGGTACCGAGTTCGAAAATTTAAAAAAGGTTTTCTTAAATTTTCTATTCGGTCTGGTTGTGTTTGGGGGTAACTCAGCCTTTTGAGGACATTTGAGTCGCTATAGTAATAGCTACAAGTGATAGCATTATGAGGTAGGTCATGGTTAAGTATAGTTATGACTTAGAGATATATTATTGGAGTGATTGTTAAAAATATATTTTAATGCTATGATGCCCAAAAAATACAAAGAAATATACATTTAGGTACATTGCATTTAAATAGAACTAACGTCATGAAAAAACAGGACATTAATGTATGATAAGTAATACCCCCCCCCCTCCAAGAAAAAAAAAATTTTTGATTTCGAATTTGTGGGATTATTTTGGGCCCCTTCTAAAGAATCATTAGATTAAATATCAAACAACTTTGTAAGCGAGCGTCAATCACTACATTCTATACATTTGTTTTCACAGCTAGACTTGTAAGAATTTATTTGTTTAAATAAGATGGGAAGTTAGTACTCATACTGAAATAATATTTAAATAATAAATTGTAAATCAACTACTACAATGGGCAACTTAGTACTAAATTTTACTAATACTTTTTGGAAAATGATTTGTAAGAATCGTTAAATGTGGTTTGGAGTCAATATTATTATGTCCATTACAGGTTGATATCTGGGTTTAAATCTTAGGGTGCTCTCAGACAGTCGCATACCGACTTATCTTATGCCATAGCACAGGGGCGTACACACGGGGGGGGCTGGCCGGCTATAGCCCCCCCCCGAATTCTTTTTTGGGTTAAGCCATCAACTGTGAAACGCGAGTGCGGCGAGTGTATATCATCTAACCCCATGATTCTTTTTCAATGTCACGCAGAAAACACTTTTTGGGATACTTACATAACAAAGTACCAAGTTACGACGATTTTTTTCTACATTCCTTATCCTATAAAAAGGAAAGTATTTTAATGGGCTGAAATTTTCGATGTCGAGTTTTCTATGCCAAAACACGTTTTGGAGTCCCCAGAACCCGAATCTCGAGTTTCAGCCATTGGTCCGTGTGTGTGTCTGTCTGTGGACAAGATATCTCAAGAACGGCAAGTGTTAGAGACTTGAAATTTGGTATGTACGTCAGTTTTATGCCATGAACGGTAATATAATATACTGTTGGCGGTTTTATGCCGCTTTTTAGCGTTTTCCTATATCCTGCTTAAAATGAGACTGGCAATAGCTAGAACTTTAAACTTGTTGCCTATTCATATCAATTTCATACAAGAAATTTAAAAATACAACTTAGGCTGAAGTTTAATATATTCACAAGTAAGACAGGATCCCATAAACTAACAGAGGTTTTCTTAGAGCTTTTGGCGATTTCCTCTATAAAAAAATGCATTCGTTCTATTACCTCCAGGGTGGAAAAACAGAAGTAATCCAAACCTCTTAAAGAATACAAATACTGAAAGAGTTTTAAAAAAATATATATCTTGGGCGCGATAGATTACATCACCTAATAGGCAGAGGCGGAGAAATTGTGGGGCGGACCGCCCAAGATGCCGGTCTTATAGGCTTTGCTACGCCTTTTATATCTAGAAATATTTGATTATCGTTGGGGGCGGCGCATTTCGAAATCTCGCCCCTGGCGCCTAACAACCACCAGGCGGTCCTTTAACAACCACCAAGCGATATCATAAGTGCTTTGAAAATTGTCTTTGTAAAGCCCTATATTAACACTTTGTTTATATTAACTCTGTGAAACTAGATGGGTTCCTTTTTTTTTTTAATTTGGCTTAACATCTCATTAACATCTATTGGTCATTCAAGACGGGGGTTGTACCCTCCATTCGCTGGAAACTTGCAAACCAGCTACTGACATTGAGTTGACCCAGCCTGGGTTGGGCCGGAAAAAGTACCAACGATACGTGGTGTTCCCAGGCGGTTACCCATCCAAGTACTGACCACGCCCGACGTAGCTTAACTTCAGTGATCTGACGGGAACTGGTGTATTCAACGTGGTATGATCGTAGATGGGTTCAACGCCACGATGCTGTTATGGTATACATTTTGCCCAGCCAGCCCCCCCCCGAAAAAAATC
>CM022874.1:30747831-30763265 GCA_012654025.1 Pachypsylla venusta
TGGTCATGTCTATTGTGTTTCCACTCGTTAAATAGGCATTCTTTTTGTTTAATTATTTCCTTAAGCTGATCATTGATCCACGGTTTTATATTATCTAATTCGTTTGTATTTATTTCCAATTTACAATTTTCGTAAATATTATCAAATTTCATATTAATTTCATTGTACAATTTATTAGGGTCATTAATTTCCAACAAGGGTGTCCAATTTATATTTCCTATTTCTACATTTACCTTACTACTAACAATTATTGTTTTTTTAAATTTCCTGTTTTTTAATTTAGAAAAATGCTGACTGTTTTTTGTCGAACCAATTGAACATCCTACAAGGGAGCGTTCATCAATTATATTTTCGCTTTATTTTTTTGGGCAGTTAATTTATTTTTTAATCTGTTCTTCAGATTTGAACATTCATATTTATCCTCATTATTCTATCAGCTATTTTATCCCGTAGCGAAGCACGGGTAAAACAGCTAGTAAGAACATATGCAATAAGATAAGTAAGTATGCGGCTGTCTGAGATCACCCTTCCTCAGGTATCTTCTCCTTTGGCACGCGAGCAAATTTTGCCTCATTGAATTCACCAGTTCCCGCTAAATCACTGAAGTTAAGTAACGTCAGGCGCTTAATACAAGATAAGGTACTGAATAAAAATCCATTTAATGGCCTCCTAATTATTATACAACACTTTCCATTTGTTTATTTCTTTGTGTTATTACTTTTTAGTGTTCATCATAGCATTCAGGACAAGATATTTTACAACTATTCTAATATGATGTCTATTGTCCCATGATACTATGATTTAACGCTTTTGATACGTCCTCGCGATTGCCATTTCTACGCACTGGGACATTCTGAAACGCACACCAACACAGTTCCAGTAAAGACATGATATTGGACAAGTTCTCCCATTTTTTAAATTTGTATCTAGAAATGGGGAGAACAGTTGATTTTAAGAGGAACAGTGCTACAACATTGATACAGCTACACAATTGTCGCCAAGAAGCTATATTACTTCCAAACACAACCAAACCAAGTAGAAAAGTTGAAAACAAACTTTATAAAGAATTGACCCGTCCATAATTCGAACCTATTAAAAAAAATCCTGTAGCTAGCCGAGTATTTGAGCATAATCGGTCAAGATTAAACATTATTCACATACATACCTATTTACCTACATAAACTATAGATGAAATGAAACAGATTCATCATTTTGTTACTTTGTATTTCGACAATACAGTTTGCACGAATTTGAGTTATCTACAGAAATAAGATGTGTATATGTGCAAAAAAGGCATGACTTAGAGAAAATCAACACTGATTTAGAGTAGTTTTTCAAAAAATGCTACAGTGTACTTTCCTGACAAATTAATCCAATATAAACTACAGAATATTCTTAGCACTCATCTATATTCAAGAATTGTTTATGATGTTAATCCTTCAGCAATGACATTGGCCTGATTCTAAACAACCTGAACCTGGTATCACAATCACAGTGATTTATGGAGAAAACTTACCATTCTGTCGGTTTTGGGGTAAAATTAATTCCAAAGAATAATTACATTAATATGATGCTTAACTTGAATCTGTTTTAATTCATGAAATTAATTTCTCAGGAAGATTTTTTAAATTTAAGTTAAAATAAAAATCATCACAATACATTGAAATTGACGAAAAAACAACATCAAAATTCAATATCATTCCTCATTTTTTAGTGCTGCATTGCCAAATCACTTTAGTGAACTTACCCTTATCATTTCTTTACCCGGATCTATTTGAAAATACCCGTTCTATTTTTCACCAACCTATTTTTTTTTTTTTTTTTAATTTGGCTTAACGTCTCTTTAACTATTGGTCATTCAAGACGGGGGTTTTACCCTCCCATTCGCTGTAAACTTGCAAACCAGCTACCCACATTGACCTCACCCAGCCTGGGTTGGGCCGGAAAAATGAGCCAACGATACGTGGTGTTCCCAAGCGGTCACCCTTCCAAGTACTGACCACGCCCGACGTTGCTTAACTTCAGTGATCTGACGGGAACTGGTGTATTCAACGTAGACTGCCGATTTTAGGGATAACTATCACTGTCCGTTGGGCATCCCGAGTATGAGTTTGCGACGGAAGGTGAGCTAATTTTTTTAGCCGCCAAAAGCCGCAAATTTTATTTTTTGGCTTATAATATTCGAACGATGCATTTTATGAAAAGAATACTTTATTTTAACCTAATTAGAATTAAATTTAACGTCGAATAACTCTTTGAATGTTAAATTTGGTCCAGGGATTTGGTCAGAATGGGAAGTCGAAAATAGGCTATATTTTACACTTTTTATTCCAATGGGGTTGGAAAAGATACATCTCTCACGAAACTATCAGCTTTTCGAGATATAATCGGATTTGATCTACCGGATTTGATCACGTGAGAGGGTACCTACAATACTATTCTGCAATGGGTCCATAATTTCAGAGAGACCGGTTCTGCATTGAAAAAGAAGCATAGACGGAACAAGTATTGTTAGAACACATGAAAACGTCGAAGCTGAAATGCCGAATTGAAAAGTGACGAATTTTTATCCTCTTCTTCAATTTTTAGAATTTTTATACCTACCTCGAACCGTTAGATATCTTCGATTTGAAGGTAAATCGAAGGAAAATCTTGTAATCTGAGGGATATTTAATAATATTTCGAAGGATTTTTTTGATTTTTACTTAAAATAGACATTTCACTTATCAAGATCTTTTATAATATCCTGTATTTAGACGTCACAGAAAATATTAGCAGAATGTATTAGTAACTTCATGCACCGGGCAGTTTATTTTGGCGCAAAATATTTGATTTTTTTTTCGTCAGGAGTTAAAATTTAAAATATTTTCTTTGACTATTCTTGGTAGGTGTAGGTACTTGAGTTATTCGTTCGCATTTCGGCGGCCTTGTACAACTTTTGGGAGTTTCTTTAACTAATTCTAATTTGTCTTTGAATTCCTACGCTCTGAGAACTTATATTGTTTTCGAACAAGTGTTTTTAAATAGTTATTAGTTTGCACTGAACAAGTCGTTTTTGGTTTTATAATGGAAAAAATGGACACAGACTCTTCTAAACCAGATAAAATGTTTACTCTGAAGAAATGGAATGCGGTAGCCATGTGGAGCTGGGATGTTGAATGTGATACTTGTGCTATATGCAGAGTGCAAGTGATGGGTAAGTTTTGTTGCATGAATCAGTTAAATGACTAATCATTTAACTGGGGGGNGGGGGGGGGGGGGGGGCACGATTTATAATGAAATATTTAATTTAGTATTTGTATTATACCTCTCCTTGCCCACATTAGTTTTTCAATAAAATAATCCGCTCAGTGCAAAGTCCGTCTCAAACCACAAATTAAGAAAATAATATAACTTTATTTAGGTACCAGCTAATTAAGTGAACCAATGAAGAAAATAAAAAAATATTCCGGTTTCTATCATAGTAATTCTGTGAACTAAAAAAAAAAAGACCAATATGCCATTAAAATAATGAATGGCGTTCGAGAGTCTTCATTTGAGTTTTTCCTAATATTACTACCACACGGTTGGTGTTGGTGGAGTCATTGTTGTTGCAACATATCGGAATGGAATAATACGCGTAATCTGTGAACACCATCTACTGATTTACCCCCCCCCCCACCCCNATCCCCCCCCATCCCCATATTTTCTCTTTCCACCCTGGCCAATCTATAAACAAATCCATATTTCCAACTACTGTACTGAGCAAGAACATAGTCCTCCACTGAACTTCATTCGTCCTCAGGCTGGCGCTGGCTAGTTCTACGCAGCAGGACGAACTGGAACGCATACCATCTCAGGTACCTGCTAACGTTTTCGATAACCTCACATCAATCTATCTTTACTATTTTTCTAAACCTGAATCCAAGAATGGGAAGAACCGGTATAATTCTACCGATGTAATTGGTGTAAATCAATACAGTAGCCAACCCAAACATTAAAATTAAGCCAACGATTATATTACGTTGAATACACCAGTTCCCTTCAGATCACTAACGTTAACGTCGGGCGTGGTCAGTACTTGGATGGGTGACCGCATGGGAACATCACGTATCGTTGGTTCTTTTTTCCGGCCCAACCCAGGCTGGGTGAAGTCAATGTGGGTAGCTGGTTTGCAAGTTTTCAGCGAAAAGAGGGTAAAATCCGTCTTGAATGACCAATAAATGTTAAAGAGACGTTAAGCCAAATTAAAAAAAAACATTAAAATTCGTATTAAATTGATAGTACAACGACGCAGGAAATGTTTGACCAAAAGTGAGCAATTACTTTTGTAAACTGATAAGTTATCCATTAATTATATTTTAATTAAATTATTTAACTTTATATGAATGAAAATAGTCCTTGTCCGTGAACACATACCATTTTGATTGATGTTGATAAATCAATCAATTAAATGTAAAAAAAGCTATCTACTTTGCAAAATATTCATCATTTTCGTGGAATTCATACTTTAAATAATCTCCAAAAAGACAGACGTTATTGGGAAAATCGATACACCGCAACGTTGAAATAGTGTTATTATTGGATTTTTTTGTAATTTTACAAAGTATAAATCGTAAAAAAAGTTTGTAATTATTTATTTCAAACTTCAATTAATTTTATTCATATGTTTAACATTTATAATTTTAAAGAAATGAACTAGCCATTATTTTTCTCATTATCTAAAATAAAAGACACAAATATTAAAAAATAAATACGCGTAATCTGTGAACACCATCTATATATAAAAAAAACTAGCAGAATACGCCCGCTTCGCTTGGTGCCTTAGAGGCATGGCCGTTTATAGTTCCAACCCCCTTTTTTTCGCGATAAAAAGTAGCCTATGTCCTTTCCTAAAGTTTAGTCTATCTCCATACCAAATTTCATCAAAATCGGTTCAGTAGTTTAAGCGTGAAAGCGTAACATACATACAGACAGACAGAGTTACTTTCGCATTTATATATTAGTATGGATATGGATATGGATGATATACAAATAAAAGTTATTCTCTGTATTAAGGGTGTTCACTGCTCATGTGACGTCAACCAAAATAGATAGCTAGCTATTTCTTCGGCGTATGAATTGGAATTTAAAAAGTTAGTTAATCTTACAGAAAGACAAAAAAAAAAAAAAAAAAAAAAAAAAAAAAAAGAGAAATAATTATCGTTTTTTCTTTCATGTCATCAGTAAACCAGAATAGAGAATAATTGGTTTTGACTTGTTTTCGATTATTTTTTTTGCCGGAACCACGTAGATTTTTTTTTTTATTTCATCCCGTATAAGTTTACAAGTTTATGACAATCACACAAATCCTGTTCCAGTTTGCAGATCCGACACCAAGCTTGGGTTGTCTCCGTGTGATCTATGACTCTTATCAATTCATATGACCGCGCGGTACGACGAACCGCGCGGCACAAGATCTATGTAAATAGTGCATATTGTCTATATGACCGCGCGGCGCCGCTCGGTACTAGTTCTACAAACTTGTATTGATTTGTTCATATGATCCCGCGCGGTTACCGCCCGGTCATGTGAACATAGCCTAAAAATAACGCTTGTATGCCCTTTATGCTTTTCAGGGAAACATTGATGAGTTTTCGTGCTAAAATTGTGGAGGTTTCAGATTTACTATAGGTCCCATGGCTCTAGATTTTAGTTATATAAAGGGTATCCCAAAAAACATGTAATCCCTAAAGCCAATTATAGCCAAAAGACCAAGAAGCGAGAAGCAGCCTCAGTAGCTCAGTTGGTAAGAATGACGGACTCGTAACCAGGAGGCTGTTGGTTCGAATCCAAGCGAAGACAACAAATTTAGTAATAATGGGGAAGTGCATTGTGACAAAGCATTAGCTTTAACACAAATAGATTCCTATTTATAGTCAATTATACTAGAGCTCAAATAAAGGCCTCTTTGATAAGTAAATTGGTTCAAAAATGCACCTCTTTCGCGCAACAGTGCCGTGAAATTAGGTAAGGCTATTTTTTTAATATCTCTTGGCAAGTAAAAATTTGTCAAATTTAGTAGAATTCAGTAGATAATTTATGTATACCATTGACCATCTCGCTCCATGCAGAATAAAACATACATAATGCGTACTTGCTTAAATTTCGAGGCCTCGTTTGAGGGTTTTAATCACATTTGTCAAATAAGTAATTCGGGGTTTTTTATGTTCATATCATGAATGCTTTATAATAGTCAATCATAGGTAATTAAATTTTGCTCAAAGATTATATGGTGTTTTTAACCCTTGAGAACCCCCATAACTCTGCCCCTAGGCATGGTTGGATAATGAGCCCTTTTTTAAACAGATTTTATTTGGGACCTCTTTTGTGATTTACAGGGTATTTCGCAAGTTCATAAAAAAGGTGTCAACTTTCGATATATACTAGCTACTATGTAGTTGATAAAGTAACTTGGTAGATTTGTATAAAAAATAAATGCATATAACTCATTTTATTTTATTATACATATAAAAAAACATTAAATCATCATTAAATAACTTTAGAAAAATTATTTTCATGAAAAACGTTTAAAAATCAACCATTACAGGAAAAATATTCAGTCACTATTAATAATCTTGTAGCAATAATTACAATGGAAATGAGAGGGAGTAAAATTAGGCTGAAACAGACCGTGCAATATTACACTGCAGTTGCTAGTGTTCATATAAGTATTAGGCTTTACTTGAAATAAATGTTAACAGTCAGATTGCTCCGAGACAAGTGTTTGTGAAAAGTGAAATACAATAGTAAAAGAGTCACAAAAATGTATTATCACGAAAAGGTTTTTTTAATACATTTTTGTGAATCTTTTACTATCGTATGTAATTGTGGTTTCAAAGTTCATACACATTAATTAAGCCACATTTATACTGAAATTGTTTAACGTCTTTCTTTGTTTGCTACAATTTAAGCAACAATAGTAATACATTTTTTATTGCCTTTTCTGAAAAAAAACCTACCCATATACCGAATAAGCTTACCGGATCATTGTCAAAAATGCGATTGAAATAATTTTAAGTTTCTCAGGTTTAAGGTTAAACATGTACATTTGATTATTATCCAGGTTGCAGGTCTCTATTAAGACAGATTGCAATTATCAAAGCCACCTCTGTTTAGATCTACTGTGACAATTATTTCGAAGTTAAATTCGAACCAACAGCCTCCTGGTTACAAATCCACCGCCTCAACCAACTGAGCTTCTGAGGCTGTTAAAATATACAATGCAAGAGATTTTTGTTGTTGTTGTCAATAGTGATTCGAGTGTATCTTGATATAGGCGACCATGCTTAATCAGGATGGTTGATTTTGTAAATAAAGGAAATTACATAAAGAAAAATAAACTAATTGAATAAAGGAAAAAATAACATCGTAGATCTTTTTCATTTCTATTCGGTAACACTTTTGGGTAATTAAAAATCTGGTGTGAACGTCCCACAACTTTCCTTATTTAAAAAAAAGTAGATGTAATATGCTGAAATTTTCGATGTCGATTTTTCAATGCCAAAACACGTTTTGAGGTTCCCAGAGCCCAAATCTCGAGTTTCAGCGATTGGTCCGTGTGTTGTGAACAAAATGTCTCGGTAGGATTTGTCATCGAAATCGCCAAAAAGCGGCCGAAAAAAAAAACACCAACGGTATTTTAAACTTCAACTAAAGGTGTCTTTTGGTAATCAATGCATAAAAGTAAAGGCCCTAGCATTTACCGTTCTTGAGATGTCTTTTTCACAGGCAGAGGGACGGACATACACACACAGATTGACCAATGGCTGAAACTCAAGATTTGGGCTCTGAAACCTCAAAACGAGTTTTGGCATTGAAAAATCGACATCGAAATTTTCAGCCCATTAGAATACTTTCGTTGTTATAGGATAAGGAAAGTAAAAAAATCAAACAAGAAAAGAGGTATCTTGTCCAATTTATTTAAATCATCAATCGACTCCAAAATTTCAATGTTTGAGATGTCTTCTGATTTTTTTTTAAACTTACACTAAATCCTTATCTTCCATTGTTTTTTGTAGTCAGGGGTAAGACCTAAATTTTGAATTTTTCGCCACCAACTTTGAAAGAGGCATCGAAAAATTTTAGAATTTGGTAAGGTCCCAAGCATAGCATCGTGAATTGCTCATTCAAAGTTAACTATTACCTCGGGTCGTTTTAATGAATTCTTCCACAGACTTCAGTGATCGCAGAAACACATTTTTTGTAAACTTAATCTTCTTTGCTTTTCAACAAGCAACGAAGAAAAAGTAAATTGATAGGTCAATAGAGTACCTTATTAATGTTGCCGTTAAGATCGCAGAAAATATCACACCACCAATGGCATATGTGGTGTGTTAAAATATATACAGGAGAATCAATGAGATGTTTTAATTGCATACATAGGTACCTGCTGCAATCGCTGCATATTATAATGCATTTTGTTGATGCGGGATATTTTGTCGTAGGATGGGAGAATTTTGATTTTAACTTGGCTTTAAATTTTGTGACGAATCGTATTATGATAAATTCAACCTTATTTGGAAGACGAATCGGTTTATGAAAAGGCAAACTTGGGTAATTTGAGACGAATAATAATGTTCCCCTTTAGATGACAGCAGTAAAATGAAGTAACGTACAGCAGAACCTTGATTATCTGATGACATAAACGTTTAGGAATGAATGTAAATTGGGAAGGTATTTTAAGCGATGCAATGCATACAACAAATAAAATTATCGAGTCCAATCTTTCTGTATTTAAAATGAAGTAACAAGCGCTCGCCTGGTAAGCAGGAGGTCGCGGGTTCGAATCCCAGCCAAGGTAGGATTATCCTCTCAATTAATTGAGAATTTGACCACAATAATAGTACAAGCTTACTGCTGGGGTAAAGGGACTCGTTAGTCTCATTCGAGCAGTATAAATAAGCAGTATTATTATTATTATATTATTATTTATTGCAAAAATTTTGCTACATTCATCTTTTCGAATTAAACAAAATAATAAAAAATATTAAAAGTAATCATTTTATTTATTCCTTCCCCAATATGTATGTACAGGGCTTAAATAGTACGGCTTTGATAAAGACTGCCATTTTTATTTATTATTTTTGGCAGCATTATTTTTTGTGTCTAAATACGGGGGGTATTTGTCGTTCTTATTTAAAAAAAAGATTGTTCGTTGGATTCAATTTTCGTTGTTTCGTTCTTACCTAAAAAAAAAAGATTGTTCGATGGATTCAATTTTCGTTGTTTCGTTCTTACCTAAAAAAAAAAAAGATTGTTCGATGGATTCAATTTTCGTTGTTTCTTACTGTATATTTCATGGCTTTACAACACAAAAAATTAGTAAGAACAACAAAAATCCGTATTCACACAGCAAAAACAATGTTGTCTTTTTGGAGCCCTATACTTGATATATTTTTTCCTCAGTAAAATTTAATATGAAAAATCCATGTTAAACTATTGACTCCTACCTTGAATAAAAAAAATTCTTAGTATCTAAACAAAAATAATATAATTATAAATAATTGGTAAATATTTACATTAGCAACATGTGGTGTGGATGGTTTGTCATATAACATTGCAATCCGGCGCATTTGTTTTAAAAAAAAATTATTAAAAATTTTGGAAACATTAAAATGTTGTTACAATAACTCCTACAAAATTTAATTTTAAGAGTTAGAAAAATATTTTTTTTTTGGAGGAGATTAGTTACCTCTGAAGGATACAGTCAATATTTTTTTTAAAACAAAATAATGAGGCAGGTATAAAAAAAGCGAGTTATCGCCAAAAAAAACCTAGTCGCTTTTTAGCGGTACAATTACACAGCGCAAATGGTAAGAGATCTGCATAAAAAAATGGCTGGGAGTGGTCCCCTCAAAAGCATACCCAAAAGAATCAAATTCAACGTATCTTGGTTTGTATCCTAAGCAGGGTAAATTATTTTACAGCCAGAGAAAATGTTACATATGAAGTTGTTGGCATTAGTTGTTAGTGTATAAATATGACCATTTAAGACTCTCCGCAGGTGTTATTCATAAGGGTCCTATAAATGACACCATAAAGTTTAGTCCTATCTTTTTCTGTAGAAAAATAGTTTTCCATTGCGATTTATTTGACTAGTTAATGATTCCCTAGTCTGTGCTTAGGTAACGGAACTTTTCGTTGACTTTCAGCAATAATTAGATGAAGTAGCTGGAAGTTGAGTTTGTTCTGCTAGTTTGAAGTAGATGGAAGTTGAGTTTGTTCTGCTAGTTTGAAGTAGCTGCACGTTGAGTTCGTTCTGCAAGTTTGAAGTAGCTGGAAGTTGAGTTTGTTCTGCTAGTTGGAAGCAGCTGAACGTTAAGTTTGTTCTTCTGACTCGGCTAGTTTTGTCATTTATTGTTTCATTTTGTAGCTAATGCAAATCTTTACCATACATAATTTAATAAATGGAAACTAATCGTAATAACACAGTCTTTATGTAATGTAAAATAATAAATATTCTTTTCTGTTGGAGAAATATTGCTTATTTCTTTACACTCCAATGGGAAGTGGTTTAAGATTAGCTATTGAACTCATCCGCCTTACATTTCTTACAGGAACTTTCACCCTTGGACCGCCATCAGTACTACCTCCACCTGTTAGATTTCTTTCAATGTCTTCTAAACTTTTTCCTTGCGTTTCGGGTACAAAGAAAATAACAAAAAATAAACCACATAAACATATAACTCCAAATAACCAAAAGGCACCATGTGTTCCCAACCAATAGGTTAAGTCGTTATATGTTTTTGTAACTATAAATGTACATGTCCAATTAAATGCGGTAGCTAAAGATGCAGCAGATCCTCTGATTTTAGCTGAAATAGAAAGGTGGAAATAACGCGTTAGCAGATGGACACAGACTTTCAAATCAACATAAAACTTTTATCTGTGAATGGATGGAATGGACATTTTGGTATATTTTCTTCAATAATGAACCTTTAGTAGACCACGAAAAAATATAACCACTCAAAATTTTAGATTTTCCGTTTCAAGGTGCATTTGCCGCTTCGCGTTGAAAGATTTCAATAAAATTTGTAAGTCCCATTTGGGGTAGAATGAATGGTCTTAGAAACTTTCAATTTCTGTTTTAGTCTATAGGGTACCGCACTAAAACACAGAAGAATCATATTGGCTATGTAAATTTCTTATACAGAAATAGCCATTGTGTTAGATTGGCAGAGTTTTTGAAAACAAATCACAACAAGAAATAGACACTGGTATTAGCCACAGTCTGTGGCATGTTGAATACACCAGTTCCTATTAGATCACTGAAGCTACGTCCAGTGAGATTTGTGTGTGACCACGTGGATTCGCGCCCTTGTGATATTCCCGGCCCAACTCAGGCCGCGTGAGGTCAATGTGAAAAGCTGGTTTGTAAATATCCAGCGAATGGATGTTAAAACGCCCGTTTCGATTTACCAATGAGAGAAGTCAAGCGAAAATAATAATAAAAAACAGAAAAAACTCTAGTATTAAAGTAACATACGTCACGAGATAAAATTATCCACTACGCGTAATTTATTTAGAAAGAAGGTTCCATTCCCATCTATCAATAGTAACTTCAATATTTTTTAAAATATACCACCACCACCACTTTTTTTTTTTTTTTTAATTTTGAAAGTAAATTTTGAAAATTGGGATGTGATAGTCTCCCATCAGATTTAGCCCCAGGCATCTATGGGCGTTCCATCGGGAATATTGTCGCAACCTCCTTAACCCTCCTACTTCAAAAGACTCCTTAACCGTCCTACTTCAAAAGACGCAACTACTCAGATTTACTCTAGACTACTTTGAATAGACTTACCAGGTAAAATTTCCCCCATCATTAACCAAGGAATTGATCCAAAACCAATTGAAAATCCAATCACGTAGATAACAAAACTAACCAAGGGTAACCATCCTAACTCTGATACATCATATTTCTTGTTTTTAAAGTAGAAGAATGTCCCCAGAGAGGCTAATGTAAGAACCATGGCTACACTTGATGTGTACAGTAAAATCTTTCTTCCCAATCTATCAATGAGAGCAGTAGCAATTAGTACAGATAAAAGATTAACAACTCCAACAATAATTGTGGGAAAGTTTCCATCTTCTTGGCCGGCATCCTGAAATGAAAATGCAAGACATCTTGTAAATATTTTTCATTTACCGTGGACATCTCTATGATTTTTGACCAAGGCGCAGCACATAAAGGTAAAAGTATCTTGTGAGTTTGAATTATTTGATGTGGTTCCCTAATGGCAGCGACAGCAATTCCTTACTCCAAAATTTTGGGGAGATCAAATTGTTTTCTGAAATTACTGAGGAATGTTGTTATGGATCCCCTTTTCTTGACAATATTGTATGTACTTCTCATAATTATAATGCCTTTTCTTATTGTTGTAGCAGTATTCCTCTTAAATCAACTGCATTTCCCATTTTTACTTTCCCTATCCTATAAAAAGTAAAGTATTGTAATGGGCTGAAATTTACGGCGTGGAGTTTTCTATGCCAAAACACGTTTTGAGGTTCCCAGAGCCCAAATCTCGAGTCTCAACCATCGGTCCGTGTGTATGTCTGTCTTGCCTGTAAACAAGTTACGCTTTTGCTGTTTTCTGTCGAAAAACAGGTGACAGAGACTTGGTTTGTATGCTAATTACATACAATACACATAGCACACAACAAACGCTACCGACCATGAGACTTATTGTTCAGAAACACACACACGGGCCATTGTCTGAAACTCGAGATTTGCGCTCTGCTAACATCAAAAGGTGTTTTGACATTAAATACTCGACATCGAAAAATTAGCCGATTACAATACTTTTCTCTTTTTTTCACAGATTTTTGGATTCCGAAAATGTTTTGCTGGCCCTTGACTGAAACTGTATGCGTACCACGTCGTCCTAGTGCGTGGATATTGTTTTAAACCAAGTGTTTTTTTTAAAAAAAAAACATGAACCACCTGTTTTAAATGCGCCAACCTGCACACCAGATATCTAAAATTGTAAAAAATTACCTTGAAAATTTGAACAGTGTAGAATATAACTGCGTTGATACCACTCATTTGTTGGAAGAACATCAACCCAATGCTGATCAACAAAGGCCGCATGTACATTGGTTTGAATACTTCACTGCAACCTGTTGAACCATCATCGTCAGCGTTGCTTTCGTTGTTCATTTTTTCAATCTCTGCAAATTCCCTTGTTATATCTGCATCTTTACCTCTCAGCCATTGCAATGCTTTTCTAGCTTGTTTCTGTTTATCTGGAATGAAAACAGGAAAATTTGTATTTTCGTCTTCAATTCCTCAGCTGGTAATGTTTCTGAGGAGGGACACATTAGCCGTTGTTGCATTTCTTCTACGTAGCGGTCACCAGAATTTGAAGAAAATTATTGTAACTCTGTGTGCGAATGACAGACATTTTTTTAGCCAGTGAAATAACAAACCCATGTGTCATATTTTTTTTCTTCAAATATTAGTTCAAACTCTGTCCGTCAGAGTATTAGGTGTTGAATTCGAGATAGAACAATAAAGCCCAAATTTTTAACTTTGAATACATGCTGGTGTTCATGAGGTAGGACAAATTCTATGAAAGGGTTAATTAGTCTGTTTTAGGTTACCACTTCATTTGAGATAATATGTACTTATACCCTATATTCCCTTGTCCGGTATAAAAAGGAATTATTTTTATTCTGATCAATTGAAGTGGGAATAACGATTTATCAGTGGAATACGGATTTACTTACACTTCTGACGAAAGGTGAGTGTGATGTACACTGGGCCACATAGCCTCACTTCTACTCTGCACATCTTAGAGCTCTGATGATAGTCTGAGTACTATTGAAAGCTCGCCACAAATAATAATAATAATTTTATAATCGATATTGTCTTTATTATTAATAATTTATTTACGATTCCTTGAAAATATTTTATTATTTTAAGTATAGTTTATCAAATATCGAATTAAAATCAGCTAAAATTAGTACTCACTTGTTCCAATGTACCACCGAGGTGTCTCCGGAATGAAAAACATACAAATTAGGAAAGGCACTGGAATTAATGCTCCCATATATGCTAATTGATACCAATTAAGATACATTCCCGCAGTGAAACATAATAGAATTCCTGTGGACAGTCAAAATAATAGACATACAAATTAGGAAAGGCACTGCAATTAATGCTCCCATATATGCTAATTGCTAATTGATACCAATTAAGATACATTCCCGCGGTGAAACATAAAGAATTCCTGTGGACAGTCAAAATTAATAGATACTTGTATTATTGCTTATTGATTTTAGATGATTTTGATACATGATATTAAAATCATGACCAAATATGATTGTGAACAAACCATGTTGCTGAAGTCATTTGTCGTCTACTTGTGATTTCTACATGAATATGTGTGGTGACCACAAAAATATACAGCTTTTTTTAACAATGTTATGCATCATTTTTGGAAAGGTATTGATTCGCTGCTCATTTTTATAGTTTGAAGACAGAAATGGAGGAAGTAACATTATCTCAATTATTATATCGCTTTGAAATTCATGTGATTTAAATTGATACATAAAAATTATTCATTGAGATTTGAATAAAAACAAAAATGTTCTTGGCTTCTCATCGTGTTATAATAGAAAATAATTGTCTTTAAATCAAAGAACGATTTGAAAATTTCTCTAAACATTCTTTTATACGCCATAAACATTTTATGCTGTCTTATCACGGTGGTTCGGGGTTTTTTCAGTTCCAATTCAGGAACTCAAATTTAAACAAAAATATTGAATATAAAAAAAGGTTTGACTTTCGCAATCAGGCCTAACCTTGACATATAAGATGGCTTCTTCGTCACTCTCTCCATTAGTCCATACAGGTCTAATCTTGACATATAAGATCACTTCTTCGTCACTCTCTCCATTAGTCCATTCCATTAGTCCATACAGGCCTAACCTTGACATATAAGATCACTTCTTCGTCACTCTCTCCATTAGTCCATACAAGCCTAACCTTGACATATAAGATCACTTCTTCGTCACTCTCTATTAGTCCATACAGGCCTAACCTTGACATATTAGATCGCTTCTTCCCGACTCTCTCCATTAGTCGACACATCCAAAATGATAATCTTTCATATTTTGTGTAAAACTGCACAGAACGCTGAAAAAAATCTTACCAATATTTCCTAAAAATGTTGGCAATAGACCAAGTGTCCCTCTGACTTCTGGTTGAACAGTTTCTCCTAAATAGACAGGTAGAGCTAAAGATGCGATTCCTACACAAAAACCTGCTATACATCTTCCAGCTAAAACCATTGGAACTCCATTTGCCAAAGCGATCAATAGAAATGCTGAAAATAAATATGATATTAGTTTTAAATATAAATTCAACTAGCTGTTTTCCCGTGCTTCGCTACGGTTACAAAATTCAACAA
>CM022874.1:30787824-30802805 GCA_012654025.1 Pachypsylla venusta
TGAATGATGAATGCGTACCGTTATGTTGATGAGTATGTCAATGATGAGTGTCTGTGGCAGTAAGTGAATGATGAATGAGTAACGTTATGTTGATGAGTATGTCAATGATGAATGTCTGTGGTAGTAAGTGAATGATTAATGAGTAAAGTCGTTGATGATCAACGCAATGATGGGTTCTGACTGGTAATTGTCTGTGGTAGTAAGTGAATGATGAATGCGTACCGTTATGTTGATGAGTATGTCAATGATGAGTGTCTGTGGCAGTAAGTGAATGATGAATGAGTAACGTTATGTTGATGAGTATGTCAATGATGAATGTCTGTGGTAGTAAGTGAATGATTAATGAGTAAAGTCGTTGATGATCAACGCAATGATGGGTTCTGACTGGTAATTGTCTGTGGTAGTAAGTGAATGATGAATAAGTACCGTTATGTTGATGAGTATGTCAATCATGAGTGTCTGTGGTAGTAAGTGAATGATCAATGAGTAAAGTTGTTGATGATCAACTCAATGATGGGTGCTGACTGGTAAGTGTCTGTGGAAGTAAGTAAACGATGAGTAAATTTATGTTGATGAGTATGTCAATGATGAGTGTCTGTATTAGTAAGTGAATGATGAATGAGTAACGTTATGTTGATGAGAATGTCAATGATGAGTGTCTATGGTAGTAAGTGAACGATGAATGTAACGTTATGTTCATGAGTATGTCAATGATGAGTGTCTGTGGTAGTAAGTGAATGATGAATGAGTATATGTTGATGAGAATGTCAATGATGATTGTGTGTGGTAGTAAGTGAATGATGAATGAGTAACGTTATGTTGATGAGTATGTCAATGATGAGTGTCTGTGGTAGTAAGTGAATGATGAATGAGTAACGTTATGTTGATGAGAATGTCAATGATGAGTGTCTGTGGTAGTAAGTGAACGATGAATGAGTAAAGTTACCATTAGTATAATAAAATATATTTTTTTAAAAAAATGTTATGTTGTAATATACATCCTTAGGCACTGCTGTTTTGCTGCACTCCGCTCAAAAAGAAAACACTTGAGAAAAAAACCCAAAAAAATTCACTCGAATCATCTCGCGGTTAAATAAATAAAATTAACTTCAAACAAATTAAGAAAATAAAAATTGTATATTTTGTATATTTCCCGTAAGTGAATTATTATTTGAGTTCATAAGAGTTGATTTTCCGGAACTACTTTGAGTAAAACTCCTACAGTCTTGTGTTGGGAAAATTGAAATTCATCGTCAATAGTAACCATACCATTTGCAGGTGCAACCTATAATGATACGTGTTATAGGAATAATAGACCGGTTTTGTAAAGATCAATTGCAATATTTTTGATATTAACACGCAATTACGTCAGTCTATGGTAATTATACTGAACCAAGAAATAAAATTCCACCTATCGAAGCTCATCTTATGCATTGATGCAGTCATGGTGCTTAATTATGTTCGATAAGCAATACATAACTGAATTTTAATTACACATAAGGAAATCCATTCGATTTAAATCTTACAATTGATCTTTGTGTTCCTTGGGATTTAAAATAGCAAGGAAAATGTAAGACGGTTGTTCGGTGGAAGAGCTTACATTTGTGAGAATCCTGCCACGTTAAATAAAGCCAAAGAATGAGAAAACAATGATAAAGTTAGTGTTCCCTACTTCCGTCTGATTTTGTCATTCATTAATTTAGATGCCCTTGTTTTTAAGACCTCGTCGTTATTATTAGCTAAACCCTCCTTTAATGTTACACGTTTTGAATGTAACTTTTGCGACGCTCTCACTTATACCCTAAGGATTTAAATTGAAAATTGTATGCTTTTTTACCTGTGACCAAGTGAAGTATGTCTTGATTTGCTCTTCCTCCTTCACATCATCTTTTATAACTTGATTAATGTGCAGATGGGTGTCTGCACGCATCAATATTTTCACCATCTTAGTCGAATTACCCAAACAGTTACTAAAAAAGGAACTTTTCCTACCGATCTTTAACCCGAAATTTTTATTTCCAACAAGATCATTAATTAGAGTCCTAATCTAATTCCGTTCAAAATTAACAATTTTTAGTCCAATACTTTTTATGAAAGAAGGACTCACAAAATATCCTATTCCTTCACTCGTATTTGTTCCTCTGAGCGTTATCTAACAAAACCAAATTTATTCCTGTTGTCCGATACTGGAAAGTAACAACGATTTCTACTAATTGACTTTTAATTGTCACGTTAAATTATTACTAAGAAGCATTAGCTTTGTTTCACTTGTATATATAGACATATATCCATGTCTTTCTCCCTCTCTCTGCAACCTTACAGGTATCTATCTATCTCCCTTCTATTATTGTTTGAATGACAAGGATTGGTGTCCGGAACTTTAAAATGTGATTTGTTTGATACTTTGGTGTCTGGAAGTTCATTCATTTGATCAACAACAATGTTTGGTTGTGGTGCCAACTTTTTAATATTACTCACATGTATGTTTTATTTTATAGCAGGTGTATTGTTAATACTATTGTGTTGCTTTTTGTAAGGGCAGTGTTTCAAGCTCAATTAGTTGTTCATTCTTTTACCAGATCACCCATTGTATTTATTTGCCTTGGAACCTCAATTTGACCCTTTATTTTTTATCGCAGCAATCCTCTTGGACTAGTGGATATCACACTGGTATTACTCTCGAGGGACCCGGATTTGCTAATGCTGTAATACCCACGAAAATTGTGAAGACATCGTTGGACAATACCACAAAGGAACTTTCCTTTTCATAAGAGAGACCCTATATTTTATTTTAAAGAAATAGGGTTAAATTTTCCCTCCTAAACTCTTTATTTTTGATATTGATATCTCCCTTTTTTTATCTGTGCTGGAAACCTATAGCCTGCTTACAGAATTGACATCATGAAGTCTAGGATAAGTGTCCATTTATTTCTTAATCATTGCGGTCGGTTTTTAGATCGTACTAAAAAGTAAGAATTTTATTGTTTCATACAAAATTAATTTTGTATGAAACAATTGAGAATTGTGGTTCCCTTATTATTTTATTTATATTTGCACCCCCGCGTTCTTTGTGTTTGGCAAGTAAATGAAAGGTTTTACCGATTCAATTCTCAGTATTGGAGATATTCCTATATCCAAATTGAATAATCCAAAATTCCCAGTAACCTTAAGTATTTTCAAGTACAGTGTATCTAAAGGTTAACAACAATTCTTCAATAGTCCAGTCAACGAATGGTTTGTAGAGTGCGTTGGCTGGAAAGGAAGGAATGACTTCAGAAATTCGTTAAGAGAGGTCTGGAAGTAAACATACTAAAAGTTCCGGAACCTGGGGGGTGAGCGAAGTGGTACGTGGGGGCGTGGAGAAGGTGATTTTTTTCAAATTTTCCCCTATATCTCGAAAACGGTTGGTTGCAGGCTAGAGAGTATTCTCGATAAAATTGGAACCATCTAAATTTCCTACAAGTTTGCCTACCCCTCATAGTTTTTGAGATATCTTCCCACCCCCCACCGCATATTTTTGGGAAAATGAAAATTTACCCCATTTTTCGTTAAATTTTGGTCTGTAGCACACCAGTGCTTCGTTTCACAGCAACAACCAGTTTCAGTTTTAGGATAAATGGTCGAGTAAATCTATCTGTCAAAAATAAGTATTCGCCTTTCAATTATATTAATTTTGTAAGCTGACAGCAATCCATTAATTCTTGTAAAATATTATTTTCTTTCCAACTTGAAAAGTAATCGGAAATGAACACAAATATTTTTCACTAGTCGTGAAGATAGCAGAAGTTCCTCCGTTTTGGTTCTGAATATTATTTTTGTTGAAACTATTCAATTTTTTAGAAACTTTTTTAAATTTTACAATATTATTATAATAAAGAGACACAAAACATATTTAGTAAAACAAAATATCTGAAAAATGGCGTCTCCACTAATAAAGGATAACAAACTCACCTGTCCGATGGTGACATTAGCTTTGAACCCTTTTTCGTGTTCTTCAGCATCATCAGGTAATTCAGGAATTGGTGGAATGTATGCAAAGGCTGTGCCCACACCAACGTACATACTAGCAGCTCTTCTGAAACCTCGTCGTAAATTAACATTTCGACTTCTTTGTATTTGTGATGCTGCATACATGTTTTCTTATTGTTCTTTTTAATTGACAAATTAGGGGAACTTGTTTAATGTTTTCTTCAGGGATTGGTGTCAATTGTTTTAAACTGCTTGAGATTTATTTATTTTATTTAACAAAGAATATTAGTTAGGCACTGTAAATGATTTAGGAGTTGATTTGGCTTCTTCAATGTTTGTAAATTTTTTAAGAAAAAGAATAAAATAAGGAAAACTTTCGTTAAGTGATTATCTTGGAAGTATTTTCAGAAATGATAAACTTTCCATTTTTTATCTTTTCAATATTGACAAAAAAAAATAAAAAAAAATAAACGTCGGAGTTTTTTTCTGTAAAAAATGGCTCTTCTTCCTATAAAGAGAGTGTGTGTTTGGGATGAATTATTATTTATGAGTATTTGCTTTTTATTAATCTTTGTGTCTTGTCGACTACAAGTTGAGTCCGTTCAACACAGCTTATACTTATTTTTTGTCATGTTACCTTTTTTTGTCCAATTTCGCTTCTCAACTTCAACTGCAGTCTGGGATTGCTTTAAATTAATTATTCAGTCGCCATTATTTTTTTAAAGTTTGCAAATTTTATTATAATTTATGTTTTACTTTTCGTGCGAAAATAAAATTATAGTTAAATCAACTACTATCCAAATTTCAGTGATTTCATTTGAAATTTTCTAGACAGGTTTTCAAAAAAAGTTTTTGGGATTGAAGAAAATCTTGAGCAGACAGATTTTCATTAAATTTTGTATTCTTTCCCCTATCCATTACTCTCCAGCTTTTAACTCCTAATTTTAATTTCAAAGAAATGTTTTGAACTTTGGCTTATTGTCTACAATGTTCAGCACCACCCTGTAATTGAATTCAATTTCATCAAACGGGCTATGTTTACAAAAGCATGCTTTGTTAAACATTTTTTAAATTTTTTTAATAAATTTGAAAAGTTAAATTTAAATTGTTTAATATAAATTTCAAAAAAAAAATTGTATCAAACTACAAATATTAAAGAGAGTCAAGAGCGCTTTCGTCCGTTACGACATCGTCTGGTGAACAAAAACAAAATCTTTGATTTTGATTTAGTTCACCAGACGATGTCGTAACGGACGAAAGAACTCGTGACTCTCTTTAATATTTATAGTTTGATACAAAAATTTTTTTTTGAAATTTATATTTCACAATGACTACAAACATGCTAAATAATTTATCTAAATTAAATTGTTTAATTTGATTTTACTATTACTGGAAACCCTTTTTAATTATTTGCTGAACTTAATGTGGTTATGACCTTCTACGTTTATTTGAAAATGGTCACAAACATCTCACACAAAATTTTAGACCGCCATTTGGATTCTGGTGGCCCAACAAAGCCCTCTAATCAGCTAATTTTAATAAACATAATGTGAATGGACAAGGCATTCGAGAGTTATCTTTATGCAGAAAACACAGACGTTTAAAGAAAAATCGTGATGTTAAAACTTGAGCTCACTTTGTTGAGTTAATGAATTTTAATCGTTAAAGATTCTCAGGAGAAATATAATATTGTTCCCTCAAAGGCCGTGTATTTTTTGCTCATAGTAATGTCTGATGTTAAATCAGAATCAATCCTTTATGGTTCATTGAGCTAATAAAGTTATCTTTTAAAAGTTCAAATACATTTTCCAAATTGCTATTTATTTGTTTACAATTTTTTTAATTCATATCATTAGGATAATATACTTCATTTATTTTTTTATGCTTCTCTTGACAGCAAGTGATGTCTGTGACCTTAACTTTATGTGAACTTGAATGCTGACGTAAAACTATTCACTGTTAAATGCTATAAAATGACTTCTTAGGAAGTATACTGTATTACAAACTGGCCAATTTGATTCAGAAAACGAATGTGATGACTCGTTTTAATGTGCTTTGAACTGGTTTCTCGTTTATCATTAAGAAAATATTTTGAAATTTATTTTATTTCGGGCATTTACATTTACTTGCCAGAATAGTTATTCCGGTTTCTTTGTAAGATAAAAAGACTAAGGACATAAACCGTAACATTCAGGGGCGTTTCATATCTTTGGGAAGTGTTTTTGTTAGTTTAGTTTTTATGAGCACCATTAGAATTGTGATAATTTCAACATTCTTCATTCAAATCACGAAGAAAATCGTATGTTTGCGTGTTATATCGTTGGGAATCATTTTGGCAAATTTTTACTTTCTCTTCCATAGAAGATAAAGTNCATTCTTCATTCAAATCACGAAGAAAATCGTATGTTTGCGTGTTATATCGTTGGGAATCATTTTGTCAAATTTTTTATAGAAGATAACCCTCGCGCGTATTTGACCCATTATTTATTAAAATGAAATGGGTTGCAGGTCTCTTTTGGGACTGCAATTATCACTGCGACCTTTATATATTAGAGCTGTTGTGACCAGCAGTGGGGATGGAGTTAGTTTCGAACCAACTGCCTCCTGGTTACGAATCCACCGCCTCAACCAACTGAGCTACTGAGGCTGTTTATTCATTTGACCCATAGCATAAGTTCTTTAAATGAACGCTCTTTTTCATTGTTACCCCCTGTATAGTAATAAACTGAGTATGCACAGTTAATAAAGTTCGTTCTATGTTCATTCGTCGCATTTGATGTACAATTCAAGTAATTACTCCTTATTAGTACCATAATATTGTTCGTGTCTTTTCCTCTTCACTTTTATTTTCCCCTCCAATTCTGTGATGTTGGAGGTAAATAACCTTTTCTCATCATGCGTTCTTCTCACTTTCCCTTTCTATTCTCTTCAATATATCGAAAAGAAAAAATCATTCATTCGAGCTTCTTATTCCTCATTCAATTCTATTTTCACGTAGAAAAAAATATCTGTTCTTTTTTTTGCTTGGATGTGAGGACTAACCAAGGCTTTTGATGTCTCGGGTGAGCCCAGAGTGTGAGTCCCTCACACAATCTTTTATCATACGTTATCTTATCGAGACAAAGGAAAATAAAAAACTCATCCAAAACGGTTGTAGGTGACACTTTCTGAGAAAGAATTGAAGCTAGTTGAAGTTATGTAATCCTTATATCAGCTCTCGGATATAACTGACAATAACGCTGAGCTTCTAGGACCAACTAGTCCCCAAATGTGAATCATCTCAAAGTTCAAGGTAAATGAATAATCAATCTTTACTGACTGATTGGCAGACTCTCACTGACTCATAATGAACCTAGCTAACGTTTGTATGTACCGACGCAATAAGAAAGGGAAAAAGTTCAACTATAAGCGAGTTATCGTTAAAACGATACCATTACATAGTCCAAACGTTAAAAGATATCCTAAAATGTCCGAGAATGGACCTCCCAAAAATCATACACAAATAATTCACTGGTAATAAAAAATCAACTGTATCTTTGTTCGAATCCGAGCAATGGCAGATTTTTCGATACTTGCAGAGAAAAATTAAAATGGAATTTTTTGGCCAAAAGGAATTCTACAGCAACGGGAAGGACGCATAAACAGTTGCCGACATGAGCTAGTAAACTACGACTAGTTTACTAAAATGGAAATATTTGGCCAAAAGGAATTCTACATCAACAGAAAGACACATAAACTGTTGCAGGTATGAGCTAGTAAACTACGAGTAGTTTACTAAAATGAAAATATTTGGCCAAAAGGAATTCTATATACAGCAACGGGAAACACACATAAAAAGTTGCAGGCATGCATGAGCGAGTAAACTATCTGAGGCCTATGCAATATTAAGAAATATCTGGTTTTCTAATTAATTGCTGTTGACATATTTATAGTCGGTAGCCTTGCTTAGTTTTGACGTGCGCGCGTCCACCGACTCGCTTGATTATTTAAATTATTTGATTAGAAATGTATCTTGCTATGCTATAGAATCACCCATCATTTTCTTGTGATGTGAGTGTTATTTCTTTGAAAACAAAGTCTACAATCACTCATCATTGTCATTGGTGATGTTCAGTTACTTCATGACAATTGACGCAATAAGTTAATTTATAATCTCTAGAAGCGGAATGAAATAATTTCCCCCGACAATCGACATTTTCTTATTTATCTACAAAATATTAACACCGATCATTGACTAAGACTAAGTGCATGGTAAATCAACTCTCTTGCAAAACAATGACAACCTGTTCGAAGTGAACCAACCAACTGAATTATTTGGAATTTAACTGTTGCGAATTATTTGGAATTTAATCTTAAAAAATAAATAGAACATATTTTGCATTTTGTTTATAAAATATTTCATGATTCCGAGGGAAATGAGAATCGCCTTCTCACTCAGCTTAAACTAAGAAGATTAATTTGTTATGTAATTTTCAGTTTCTTCCTTTCAATAGTAAACCTTTGGATCTTTGAAATTGACTTAAAAACCCTCAACATTTAATAAACTCACACGTTTGTATTTGACGCAGATTTTCTATTATGGAGACGGTGGCGAAGACTTCGTGTCAAGTGGTGATGGTGTTTAAATTATTCATTCATTTTACTTTTTAATTATCTAATTAATCTCTGAATGGATATTGTCTAGAGTTTCCCAGAATGACAGGTCACTCCCCCCCCCCCTTAACTTTTGAACGGTGACCTTTTAATCTTTAATTTAAGACATACTTTTAAAAATTACCTATTGTCTAGAGTTTTAAAACCCATTCCGGGGTTACAAGTCCGAATCCAGGATCGGGCAAAATTTTTTTTAGAATATACTAATTGTTCAGTTAAAACGCTAGGACATATCAAGGAGATAAATTGATAGGAGTGGACCCCACCAAAACTATAGGCTGAGATCCCAGAACAATAATCATAATTCAAATTTGTTCTACCGTTTTCGAGATACGGCCGATTTTCCGATTTTTGTATGGTTATCACTAATTGTTTAGCCAAAACGGTACGAGATATCGAAAAAATAATGGGCAAGGGATCTTGAAAACTATAGAGTGAGACCTCAAAAATATTATCTTATTATTGCTATATGCTAGCTTGTTAAGCTGTTAATATCTTTGAGTAGACTAGACTAGCCTTTGCGGCCGATTTTTGTATGGAACTTAGAAAATTCTATTTGTTTAGCTAAAACGGTTTGGGATATCGAAAAATTGTTTGGAATGACCCTTCCATTAAAAAAAACTATAGTCCAAGACCACAAAAATATTATCAGAATTCATAACTGTCAACCGATTTCGAGTTACGGATGGGGCAGATATCAAAACGGGAGAAATATCAAAATTTATGGGAATAAAAAAATATAGAACGAGACTCCGGAAATATTATCAGAAACGGCCGTTTACGGCCGATTTGATTTTTGTATGGAATCATAGAATAATATTGGCACGGGAAGAATTCTGGACCTCAGATAAATCAGAACTAAAAAATGTGAAATCGTTTTCAAATGAAAGCTAATTTTTCGGTCAAATTCTACAAATTTTAACAGGGGCGAAGCACGGGAGACAGCTACTAGTTTTTATATTTTCATTATCTTACTAGCTGTTTTACCCGTGCTTCGCTACGGGTTATAATAGCTGATAGAAGAATGAGAATAAATATGAATGTCCAAATCAGAAGTACAGATAATTATAAACGCCCTTTTTTTCCGCGGCTGGCGTCCTTGGACGAACCTACGTACGAAAAATCAGCCACCGGAAATTTACCGGTACGGAGAAACAGGGATAAAAAGATCATAATAATTCATGGGCGCGCCTATTTCCCCCGCGACTGGCGCCCCAGTTGGAATATTAAAAAATCCTTCCTTATTGCACATGTAGAACATAAAGCGAATCTACATACCAAATTTCAGCCACCGGAAATTTATCGATACGGAAAAACAGTGATGAAAAGTGATAATATTTGATGGGCGCGTCCTTTACCCCGCGGCTGGCGCCCCAGTTGGAATATTAAAAAATCCTTCCTTATTGCATAATTGCATATCTAGAACATAAAGCGAACCTACATACCAAATTTCAGCCACCGAAAATTTACCAGTACGGAGAAACAGTGATGAAAATGTGATAATATTTGGTGGGCGCACCCTTTACACCCATGGCTGGCGCCCCAGTTGGAATATTAAAAGATCATAATAATTCATGGGCGCGCCTATTTACCCCGCGGCTGGCACCCCAGTTGAAATATTAAAAAGTCTTTTCTTAATGCACATCTAGAACATAGAACGAACCTACTTTCGAAATTTCAGCCTCCATAAATTTACGGGTACGGAGGAACATTGATAAAAAGGTCATAATATTTTATGGGCGCGCCTATTTCCCCCGGGCGCGCCCTTTACCCCCGTAGCTGGCGCCCCAGTTGGAATTTTAAAAAATCCTTCCTTATTGCACATCTAGAACATAAAGCAAATCTACATACCAAATTTCAGCCACCGGAAATTTACCGGTACGGAGAAAGAGTGGTGAAAAGTTGACCGTCATATGTAAACGCGTCCCTTTTTCCCCCGCGGCGGGCGCCCCAATTGGAATATTTAGAAATCCTTTCTTAGTGCGCATCTAAGACCCAAGTGCGACCTACATGCCAAATTTCAGCCTCCTCGGACGTACCAGTGCGGAGAAATCACGATGAGTGTTAAGTCAGTGTGTTTCTCTTTTATATATATAGATAGATTATTGCTATATGCTAGCTTGGTCTGAAAACGCTGGCGTCTAAGTATGACAGTCTGTGGTAATGCTATCAATTTACTACTACTTCTATTTATAGCTTTAGTGTTAATTTATAATTCTATTATTATTTTATTTACTGTTAACTCTGATGTGCCTTGATTACCCAATGATCTACTAACCTTGAATCATTAATTTTTCTGAATACATCTTGACACATCAAGACATCAAGTTCTTTAAAATTCAGAACCCCTTTTCACAATGTTTCGGAAGTTATTATCACATTGACAGAGATTGATCATCAGATTATAGTCAGGACCAAGTCCATAGATAGGATCTTATACAAATCAATAGGATCTCCCATTCACAATCATAAGGAGTTCTGGCTCTTTAGTTATGGGATTATTCGGTCATTTGGACTCAATACCGCTGTAGATGAACTTACAAAGATGGTTACCGTAAGCAAGGTGACCACATTTGGGGTGTTTTAGTGGGTATAACCTATAATCAAATGATGGCTGCACCATTAAAATCTCATAACAACTGATCTGTTTTGCTTGGATCGAAAACAAATGACCAGTCGGTCATTGGACTAATAACGGGACATTGTGGTCTTAGAAAAGACCTACACAATATGGGAATCTTTAGGGAAATCCCATTGTGTACATGATGAAGGGAGGAAGAGGAGACGGCCTCCCATGTAATCTTTGATTTCAATGCCCTATTCAATTGGAGAGTGATTATCATCGGGCCACTAAGCCCCAAAGATAAACTCCTCCAAAGCAATCTGATAATAAGACTGCTCAAACTTTCTGAGCAGTTGAACCATAGCTGGAGAAATAGGCTTAACACCAATACACAAAAAGCCCATGAGGCTGCGGTGTTCCAAGCCTTAGGGGGCGAAGCTCAATGAAATGAATGGGTGTAACCTACTTGAGGGATTCGGGGGTCGATATATTACCAACTAATATTTATTATGTAATTGGGTGGTGCAAAGCATTTCATATTCTATCACACTAGAGCTAGTCCATATGTGCCTTCATCCTGATTCTTAATCTCATATTATTGAAAGGTTAGGATGGGCTGACAGGATCGCAAGTCAGTGGGACCATGGGACGTGACTGGAGGGGTAAAACGGGACGTAGCCCGTTTTTTGATGGGACGCCGAAATGTGTGGATTCCCCGGGTGCTGACTATCCTGGCTATGTCCCTGATTGGACCTAATCTAGCTCGTACGCAGCATCCATCTCAGTTATTCTAAACATTTTTTCTGTCTCTCGATGTAGTAGAATGGATTTTGTAGCTTGTATGATTACGCGGCGTGCAACATTTTTGTTAAAAATTAAATTCTTTGACAGTTGAAATTACTCGGGGTAAATTTAGTAGATTTTCAAACTGAAAATTTGTTTATCTCCTGAAAATTACTGGCAACGTTCTTTTCTATTTTTGAAGTTATTCGTTGAGCAAAGTGCTTCTACGACCATCCTTTTCATTTCAAAAGCTTTTAAAAATAGTGTTTATTAGATTATGCAATGTTTAGCTTACATTATTCTATCACATCGATCTCGATCCACCATTTCTTCTCTTATTTTTCGAAAAATACAAGAGACAATATTTGAATTGTTGAGTGCACCTTTTGTGGGGGCTTGCATGAATTATATACAGATAAAAGATTTGAGTGGATGAATTCTTTATATTATGGGTTTTTAAGTCTCATAAAATCATTGTAAAACTTCCAATTTAGCAATTTGGAAAATACGTAAAATTACTAAAATTAGCGTTCGGACCTGCAATTCCTGCATACCAAATTTAATCATAATCAGTTAACGTTAAATGGCAAAGTGCTGCTCACGGCCTACGAACATGTTTTTTAAATTTGATTTTGAAACCTTAAATATCAAATTTAGAGGGGTGTATTTTTTAAGAGGATTGATTCCAAAGGTTCATTAAAACAAAAAGTGTATCATGCCTATATTTATGTAGAATTTCATTATGTTCACAGAATTTGTAATTAGTTTTTGGGCCATATTAGATCACTTGTATCAATTTTTTTGTAAATGTTGAGCACATAGAATCCTTGTTTCCAGGCGTTCCATATTACATACTTATTACCAGGAGTTCACAAGCAAAGATTGTATGAGGAAATGAATG
The DNA here is from genome assembly GCA_012654025.1 of Pachypsylla venusta. Taxonomy (NCBI): domain Eukaryota; kingdom Metazoa; phylum Arthropoda; class Insecta; order Hemiptera; family Aphalaridae; genus Pachypsylla; species Pachypsylla venusta. The sequence continues at coordinate 30,800,694 of CM022874.1, forward strand.
GGGGCTACAGTTCACATAAGAAATGGTATTTTCTGTTGACATTAGCCCCTGACGTCGCGTCGTCTGTTAGCAAGTCAATGTACATCTAAAAGGCAGCGGGTAGTATCTACAATTAATAAAAAATAAAAATTGTAACCACTCCCACTATAGTTAATGTTCTCCTTATTTTATATGCGTTTCGAATTAAGTGTCTCGTGGATTACACTGCTTCTTATGCACATTTGCGAGCAGCGGTTTTGGGCCACTAAGTGGGACTAAGTCATGGTGGAAGATAAAGCGAAACATGACCGGTACAAGATTACAGAAGAAAATCTTCTCCAGTGAACGAATGTCGTCACCACGAAGCAACACACACATTCTTTAATAGGATGATCCCCCATCCTACAAAGAAAACAGCAGACACTTGTTAATCTCAGCAGATGTAACATCAGATACAGTCTTAAAGGGAAATATAGCTCACGAATTTACGAATACTCAATAGAATCATTGCTAAACTTTTCCAAGGAAACAGCAGACACTTGTGAATCTCAACAGATGATGTAACATCAGATACCGTCTTAAAGGGAAATACAGCTCAAGAATTTACGAATACTCAATATAATCATTGCTAAACATTTCCAATGAAACAGTAGACACTTGTGAATCCAAGCAGATGATGTAACATCAGATACCGTCTTAAAGGGAAATACAGCTAAAGAATTTACGAATACTCAATATAATCATTGCTAAACTTTATAGAGAAAACAGCAGACATTTGTGAATCTCAGCAGATGTAACATCAGATACAGTCTTAAAGGGGAATATAGCTCATGAATTTACGAATATTCAACAGAATCATTGCTAAACTTTACTAAAGGACAGCAATTTTAGAACTACGTAAGAGATTCTAGATAAATATAGAAACTGGTGGCCACAGGCAAATGGAATTCAGGAAGAAAAGGACATTTAATAATACTGGGTTTTAGGTATGAGGGGGATTAAAAAGTCAATGTGAAAGAACGTTAATTGATAGTGCAAAGATGTTTTGTAAATTAAGGTCCTGTGTCATTATTATAATGCAATGAATATGAACTTTCTTTTGTGTAACAAAAAGCATTCTTACAACCATTTGTAATCTGTAAATAATTGCGAAAGTTATCAATCATAAAACAGGGCAAGGAGTTATTTTTGAATTTCTGATTAAGAAAAGAACGTTCAGGGTGATACAAATGAATCGTAATATTAAACTTTCCGGCACCTCAACAATAAAAACCGAATTCATTCCTTCCAAGCATGAATACGTTTTTATTGCCATTCCCAGAATTTGGAAAGTAACATTTTATTATCCTTTTCTAAGAAGTCTAACTTTTAATGTGAAAAACCATGAACGTTATGAAAAATCCATTGTGAACAAATATTCACTGCATTCAGAATAATAATAATTTGTACATGATGATGATATTGCAACCTATGATGAAAATTGCATACTTCTAAGAACATAAATTAAACTGGTGAAAATAATTCTCATGTTGATTGCATGTCAGATGTGTGCGGTCTACATTAATTTTAATGGTGGCTCATGCCATATCAGATTATGGGACTCGATATTACAGCGGCTACAAAGGTACCAAAAACCTTTAGCAAAGTAGTAACACATCAAGATGCTCTCAAGCAGGGCGAGAATATTGAACGGGATGGATATTGAAGTAATCAACCTGTAAATGTAATATACATCCTGTATACTTTATTACTTACGTTTTAATTATTATTGATTTTTTTAAATTATTATTATAGAACGCAATGTTTGTTTACTTCGAGAAGGGTCGAGTACTGGATCATTCGAGAAGGATCCAGGTATTTTGTTAAGTAGGTATAAATAGAAGACACATGTACAAAACGAGTCAGTATTGTTTGAGTGATAAACGGAGCGTGTTTAATTTTGGAAGCGATATCGTTGTGTTTTCGAAGTGATAAGCGAGTGATTAATTCGTGTGTATTCTCGAGCGTTTTAAATACGGTGTTAGCGAACAATATTAGAACTTTTGTGTTACGTTTTTTTTATTTATTGTAATTTCTATTTTTTTAAAATATATTATTTTAAGTTTTATTTTAATAATTTTTAAAGTTAGTTAA
>CM022874.1:30803650-30816658 GCA_012654025.1 Pachypsylla venusta
AAAAAAAAAAAAAAAAAAAAAAAAAAAAAAAAAAAAAAAAAAAAAAAAAAAAAAAAAAAAACGTAACAAAATTTCTAATATTGTTCGCTAATACCGTATTTAAAACGCTCGAGAATACACACGAATTAATCATTCGCTTATCACTTCGAAAATACAACGATATCGCTTCCAAAATTGAACACGCTCCGTTTATCACTCAAATAATACTGACTCGTTTTCTACGTGTGTCTTCTATTTATACCTACTTAACAAAATACCTGGATCCTTCTCGAATGATCCAGTACTCGACCCTTCTCGAAGTAAACAAACATTGCGTTCTATAATAATAATTAAACGTAAAACAATGTAAACAAAGCATAGCTTAGAAATGGGGAAGCAACTAATATGTCATTCATTTTCTCCCCCTTCACCCCGACCCCTCTTCTACAAGTCTCGATTCATTGTAACAAAATAAAACGAGAGACTATACAGGATGTATATTACATTTACAGGTTGATTACTTCAATATTAATAGACTTTGGCTTCGCAACCTCTTGATATTTTGGATTATACTTAGATTTTATTTAGTTATGATTTATATAATCAAACCAGGAATTTTGTAATTCAAAAAGTCTAAGGAAAAGGGTTGAAGTCTAAGGAAAAGGGTTTAACGTTTTGTTAAAATTGGTCAACACCGATGCTGTTGACCTAACTTTTCATTTGATTTTTGCCGTATTTTTTTTTTAGTAATGTCCATATTGTAAGGGGCTCAGGATTAATGCGAACTTTACAGCGAGCCGCCTTTTATTTATTTTTTTATTGTATGTGAATAAACATAATATATAGTTAATATGTATTTCAAATAATGAGTGCTTGTTTTTTATAATTATCTTATTTCAATTTGTAACCTTGAAAACCCGGCTAGTTATTTAATCAAAATCGGACAAGGCGTTCGAGTTCAGACGTATAAAGAAATACAGAGAATTGTTGCCAAGCGGCTAATTTTGCAATGTGGTGGGAACACTAAGTGTATCCAATAGACATTTAACATGTGTCAGTGACCTTTTGGCTTTTGGCTAATATTCGAGTAACCACATATTAGAAGGGATTTCCGTTGGTGATTTCACTCTTGGGAAGTAAATCTGATATTTTTCCCACCTCTCTTTCTAGACTTTCATTTGAAAGCTTCTCACACAATATTAAAACTTAAAATATCATTTTTTCAAACGGAAATGTCCTTTCTGACTATCAGAATAGAACAGATGTTTGATATGATTAATGACAGAGTCGACACCATTGTTGTACTTTTAAAGTTAATGGAGGAAAATTTTTAATGGAGAGGAACGGGGAAAATGTTGTATGCAAAAGAATATTGGGAAAAGGGCGCAGGGGATGTGAAAAACAAACTTTAGTTTAAGTTTCAAATGTAGATAGTTTTTGGCCTCTAAATTTTTCGGGGTCATCAAATTGGGTCAAGTCAATACTGTCATGATCAAAATTACACTCCTGAAAAACTTGAGCACTTAGCTTTACATAAGAGTAACGCAGAAGGGGTCACTTTTAAGGGAGGGTAATTATGTTCAACACCCCGAGCGCCGATTTTTTTTTTTTTTTTTTTTTTCAAAAAAAAATTGCCTATTTCAATGAATTAGGAATGTTTATTGACCCAAATATCTCAGTTGATGTTTCGTGCTCACAGTAATGATGGATTTGTCTCAATTATTTTTACATTGTGAGAATATTTCTTACGCTAAATCTATACTCATAAAACGCAAAGCCCAGTGTGTACATTGATTCACTGGCTGACTGATAATAAACGTAGCTCCACGACGGCTTAACCTAGAGACTAGAAATTTGGCACACAGATCCCTTTTAGTATGAAGGTGCGTACTGAGAAAGGAAAAAAATCGAAAATGTTCCACAGTACAAAAAGTAATATCCTTGAGTAAAATTGTAAATTCTCTAAATTAGACCCATGCTCACCCTGGGCTTCGGTTCCACCGAAAATCTATAATTGAGAAGTACCAAAATAGTATATAAGGACCCCATAAAAAATATAAAATTTGAAATTTTCCGGTTTTTTCCCGATTTATGAACGTTTTTCACCACCAAAGAATGGGAATTGAGAAGTACCACTTCGGAATTAATGAGAAAGCTGAAATTCGATACAAAGGTATTTTGCAGTACAAAAAGTAATTTCCTTGAGTAAACTCTGTGGGTCGGTTCCACCAAAAATTCAAATTTGAGAAGCTTTAATGTCACAATCTCAAAATTATTGTTGAATTTCGTAACCGTAGCGAAGTACAGGTTAAATATGATTTTGAAAAAAAAAAAAAATTGGATTATGTTGAGAAAGATGTGTGAGGACATGTTCGAGGAGATGTACGTCTTATATTTTGAATACATTGTGTTATTGTATACATCTTCCGCATGTATGAGATTCGACCACCGCAATTATCTTTCACACGTCACTCCCCACTGCCATACCCCCACTCCCATTCCGCCCAAAACAAAATCCAGCATTATTTTTATTTTTCCATCTGCAAATTTTTGATTTTATTATTTTCCTTTTGGTAATCTCTTTTTCCATCAGAACTATAAATACTCACTCTTTCCTTTTGTTCCGTTCGGATTGTGGAGCCACAATGATCCCACACGCTGTTTTCCATTACTCCCTTTATCTGATGTATATTTTTTTTTCTCAATATATTTTTCGTTTCATTCCATAGTTTAGAAATTTTAAGAACTTTTAATGGTGGACCATTTATTTTACAGGGTTTACAATCCACAGTATCCTGGGATCAAATAAATAAGAAAATGCTATATCAACATAGGTCCGTAAATAATTTTCCCCTGAACTGTAGGGCCGGAGAGTTTGGGGAAATTCAGTGTTTCTTAAATAATAACAGTGCTGTCATTGAAGTTTAATGTAGGTAAATATTGCAAATTTTAGTTTTAAATGTCAAATGTGGCCGAGGGCAAATTGGTTTTAAAATTATGAGCTACCTACAGATTTTTTGAGCTGACCAATTTGTAACCTGGATGTTGGTTAGAATTGAAGCATGGACACAAAATTCCACAATAGCATGGGAAGTGCATTGTGACAAACTATAGATTAACACAGTTAGATTCTCCCCCCCCCCAAAAAAAAAATTAATATAAATAAAAATATTATCAAAAAAAATCAAACTACAAATCCATATAACTGATATGAGAAGTAACACACAACTCTTTCTTTCGGTGGAAATTAAATTATGAATCACACCAGGTTAATGGAATTTTCATGAGAAATTCCCATTTAAAAAAAAGAAATATACGTCAGTTATATTTAATAACTGACGTTACTATTGTGATTGCTAGAAAGTAATTAGAAAACAAATTTATGAACTATACTATTATATACCATTTAAATTATACCATTAAACCTACCAATTTCTTAAATAATTTTTTTTAATAATTAATTCAAAAAAATAAACTTTTATATTGCCAACTTGACTTATTTTCTATACCAGCATTAACTTTGGGTTCTTTAGGAAGGTCTCATTGAATTATGTATTTGTAAATTTATCACTTCATTTTAAGCATATTTCTAATATCTTTAAATATTTTTTGTATACTTTAAAAAAAAAAAAAATGTTTGAATTAATAATAATTATAGAAAATAAGGTTTTGTTGAATTCAGTCACTTTTTAAAATATAAATTAGGTTAATCTAAAATCACCGCTCTTAAAACTAGGTTATGTTCATATCATTTAAAGCGCTCTAAATGTGACTTTAAGTGGAAACTTTATCACAACACGTGCTTTGAAATGGTTTTCGTTTCATAGATATCGCGAAACTAAAAAAAAAAATTAATTTTTATTAGGAAAAATCCATTTTTATGTATATTTTTTAAATTGCAATACTAATTCATACTTATGTTTTAATATAACTAATATGTATCTGAGTATATGAATAATAAAATACGATTGTATGAAGAAAATATTTAAACACCGCTGTTTCGTAAATTTTGTTAAAATAGAAAGGCGCCTCAAACATCGATCCCTTCAAATTGAACATGCCGCTTACAGAATATTCTGACTCCTGTAGCATAATATTCTTCTTCTTTTTAAGACTTGCGTATTTTTGTGCTTTTCAATTTTTTTTTGCATGCCCGTTTACATTTATGTTCGAATGTTTATTTTTTGTTTTATAAGAAAATGGACAATATCATTTATATTGGTGTTACTAATGTCAAGACAGTCATTTCTGTTTTATTTTACTGTCCCTCTAAATTTTATTATGATATTTTATATTCAAAATACTTCTCACTATTTGATTTTGAGATGAATGAACACATCTATTTATTTTTTAGGAATGGTTTTATAATAAAAATGCGTAAAAAAAGGTCCACACAATAAATACTTTTGTGTTTTTCTACATTTCTTTTCCTGTCTCTGAATATTTTTTCTGCATTACATGAGAAGCTCTTGAATTTTTATCAGAATCATCCAAAGGCTGAACTGTCCAAATGAGTTCAGCAAATATGAATTTAATGAACATTTTGATAAATATACTATTTTTTGGATTTGTATAATCTCACTGCTTCGTAACTGACGTCAGTTATTATAACTTTTACATGCAAATTGGCCGTAAAACCTGAACATCTGGGTTCTTGAGGGATGCTTGTCTAAATTTATAATTTATATGATTGAAACATTGTTTCCTTAAAATCATTACATTCCTTTATCCTATCAGTTGAGGGGAGGGGTGGTATCGAGGCTCCCACTTATATCTTCAATTGTCAGTAGTATTCTTAAACAATAAATTTGAGAAAACTGTTTCGATGCTAAATTTCTTGAAAAATATCATTGAAGATAGGCAACGTCCAGTAATGCTTTACTTGGTGGGTGACCACGTGGTTTCGAGCCTAGTGATGGGTGAGGTCATTATGGGTATCTGCTTTGTAAGTTTCCAGCGAATGAAGATAAACCCTCGTCTCGAATGACCCAATATACGTTAAGTTAAAAAAAAAAAATGGCAACTTGAAAAAATGAGGTCATTCTAAATTTTGACAAAGCAGCGTAATTTTCAGGTCTTACTGTCACAATAGAGGAAAAATGTTTACCTGTTTTAGGATTGCCTTTTTGTGTATTCCAGTCTTGCCGTTTTTCATGATAATCACAGTTGAGTTAAGCGTTTGAATTCCTTCATCACTGTCACTGGATCTTTTGAAAGCATCCTCTGAATCAGACAGAACCATATCCGGCACTGTTGGTGATGCTAGTAATAAATTTAATTCTTTTCTTGTTCCCAGCGTCATTTTGTTTGATCCTTTGTTATAAAAGTTATGTTTTGGAATGGTGTATTGTCTATTTTTTTGGTTTGACAGGTTTTTACTTTTTTTATTACTAGAAAGTTTTATAAGAGCTGCAGTACTTCCAGCATTTGTTGCTACCGAAGATGTTGATGATGTCGCAGATTGCATGATGGTTGGTGGTGCTCGGTGATAACTACTAAGTATTCTCGAACCTGCTCCATATAATTCAGCTAATTGAGCCTCAGTTAAAGAATCAGTAGATTCATCCTGAAATCAAAAGGAAGTGTTGAGTTAATAGACGAATGTAACTTTATGTTGGACAGGGGACTTTTAATGCTCGTCCATTTAGCTTTGGAGTATGGAAATTGACCAGATCTCATTTGCATTATTCTGTTCTACATAATTATGATGTTCAATATTTTCAATTTAATATTACTTTGTGTACTCAGAATTTGCTTTATGTAGCTATGGATATTAAAATTGAAATATTTATGAAAGAGAAATTACAAATGATTTTCTATAAAATATGTGTATAGAAAATTTTTTACAGGTATTTTTCAAAATCAGCAAAAAAGAGTCATTTCTGAATACAAATTCTTATCCGAGTGAAAATATCGTGCAAACATCACCGTTTATTTTATACGCGACAATATCCAAATGATCAGAAGCAAGAAAAAAGTAAGCTAAATCCACCAGTCCAACTTTAACATTATGAATCATTTTGCCTGATTTCCAGAAAAAAATTGGGAAAGGCAGAGATTACAGACTTTGGACAGAACCCAATTATTAATATTGTGAACTGCTCTTAGGCATGTTGGCTTTTATCTTTAAATTTATCTATAGGATGATGTTCATGATATATATCTCTTTTTCCCCAATACAGTTGAATAAAACAACGACCTAAATTGAATTTCTTTTAATAATGTAGCAATAAGCACATTATTGTAATCAGGAGTTTCTATACTTATTAGAGTGTGTTGGAAATAACCTGTTACTTATTCTAAGCATATGTTAGCGTTAATCTGGCTCACCCTGTATGTACAAAGTTCAAATTCAGCTTTTTGTTTAACCAAAATCTTTCTTATTGTTTCAGGTAAGTGTCCTGGGGAATAAAATTGAAAATTGTGCCTAATAGTTTAACGTAAGTAAAACACTCGCATGTTGTTATTTATACCGTAAGTTGTTTTATAGCAGATATCGGTGTCCGACTTGTTATGACCATTCAGCTTGGTTTAGGAGGCTGTAGGTTTGAAACCTGCCTCTAGCAAAGAATTTCGGATCGAATTTTCTCATTTTCAGAATGGCATATCTGAAAAAGGGAATGCCTTGAAATAATGCGAACGCGGTTCTGGGGCATAACCCCTTTTAAAAATAAAAGAAAAAAAAACAGCCCATTAGATTGGAATTCGGTATTTGAAACTAACTTAAGCGGAACACCTTCAAATAAAAAAAGTAAACCACACCTAACTTTAGTAGAATATCTTTGTTAATAAGCTTACATTTTTGAAAATGTCAATCGTATGATCAAATGGAAAAATGTGATATTTGAGGGGAGAACAAATCGCCAGCGAAATCTTAGAAAACAATCAAAAATATTGTTCAAAATTAGACAAAAATGTTTTTTAATTTTTTAAAATGAATGAATGAGAAAAATCGTTTTAAAAAAATTATCAGCTCTTATTCAAATTTAGGTTGCTTTTTTAAATTATAAAAATCATAGATATTGTATGTTCTATTAAATGTATCTCATTATATTATTGTAATATCCTCAATGTCTATGCGAACTCGAAACGTTGACAAATAGACACAAATATCTAATTGAAATTCAATACTTAATTTATATAAATACATAACTTTTAATTAAATAAGAATATAGGCGTTGAACATTTTAAATTAGAACATAACAAAGAACTTAAAATGATCTTGGACCAACTATTTTTTTTAAAAGAAAGAAAACTCAAAAGATTGTTAATTTCTGAATTTTTTGAAAAGTTTGTTTTCGAGGTTGATTTTAAAAGAGCGTTAAAAAATCACACTATGGATTATATAGCTGTTTTTCATATGGCAAAAATAAATGATTGGATCAACTTGGCATTTTTATTTTCACAATTTTCATGAAAGGGTCTGATTGTTTTAGTCATGGAATTTTTTTCAAAGGCGATCGTGCTGACTGATGAAGAACATCACAGTGATAAAATTTATTCAATGACCTTTTTTCTTCATTCTTCTTTATTTGTTTTTGATATGATTTGTCATTATCAACTTTTTAATTGATGTTTACTCCTTTCAAGAATAACATCGCAACAGGCACAGTTTTTTATGATTCAACAAATAGCTGCTTCGCGTACTGACTTAGAGGCATGACTATTCCGAATTAATTAGCATCAATTTTTCGACATCTCTTACTGGTATTGGCCAAATAATTCGGCCTGACAAGCCAAACCACTTTTATTTATGCTGGGCTCAATTTCCAAAATCACTCAATATGAGAAACAAACGACCAATATGCAATCTGAAATCTGTAAAATGCAAACCCAAAATTCGTCATTGAAAGTATAGTTCAATAGTTATCAGTGCATCTCTTGGGAGCCATTTTTGAGAATGTTGGAAAAGTTTTATTAGTTTATGAACTTGTTCATTTGGTTATAATTAATTAAATGATATTTTCATTATCGAAGTAGGTTAGGATAGTTTGGCCAAGTATGGAAAGGAGACAATGGGAAGGAAGTAGAGAAATTAGAAATAGGAAAAGGATCAAATTTGAGAAGACTTGAAATAGGCGGAAACATTGAACAGAAAGTTAAAGCATGAGAAGATCAACGAGGGAAACGCTGACTCCAAAAAGAATCGTAAAAGGTGCTGTTAAAACAAGTTGACAATATGTTCTTCAATCGGACATTTTAATTTTAAAACCACGTTAAAGAGACACAGGACCGGCAAAAATCACAGATACGACAAAAATGGGTGTATGTGGAGAACTTTCATAGACATCACGTATCTGACAATGGCCTCTCCGAACGTTGCTTGACGAAGCATCAGTGTTGTCAAGACTTGGTATATCCTTGCAAAAACACTGATTTACTCACCCTCTGAAAAATTTATTTAATCTACTTTTTAAAAACTTACAATCATTGCTACCATTCCTAAAACAGTCACAAGGTGGCTAATTTCTATTATGGAACTCATTGAGCCGTAATCACTAGACATCGGATTATATGCAAATGCATATTGCATATGCATCTGCATATTTTTGTCGTTTTGCAATAGTTAGGTATTTTTTGAGAAAAAATACTCAACTTTCCCCTGTTCGTGCTCAAAACAGTAATCGTGATACTTTCCCTTATTACGGAGTAAGTGGTATGTCAGGTATAGTTTTCATCAGCATCAAGTTTCTACCCCAGCTAAACTCGGGGTCTCTTTTATTACTTGATAATTCTGATTTAATCAGTCAGTATTTTCTACTTATTATGCGGGGTAGTTCATTCACTTTTATTTTACGCGTGTTTTTCTTTTCTAAAATGGTTCCAGTTAAGAAAAGTGTACAAAGTTCACTTCACAATGTATTTATTTTCTTAATTTACTTAAATTAAACTTAATTTAGGACCTATCAATAGATAAGAACGGAAACTCCCTTTAAATTGGTGCAATCGGTGAATTTGATTATGCATATAATGTTGCATATTTTGGCCATTTGATGATGCTTATTGCAAGCATATTTGGGCCTTTTTATGATGCACCATAAAAAGGCCAAACTAATCCGATGTCTAATGATCACAATCAATTTGTACTCCCTTACCATACACATTATATTTATTATTATCTGGAGATTCATTTGTTCAAGTGGATGTCTTAGATTGCATTAATAGGGTTACTCCTACGTTCCGGGCATCAAACTGAGCGATTGCTTCATAGACTGTTGTCACTAATTTTTTCAAGATAGGTCTTTTATTTTTTTTATCGTTTTCTCATTCATATCGATAGTCATAATATTTAAGTACCTACATTCCATATAATGTGAACATCACACTACTTTCCTTATCTATAAAGAAAGAAATTTTCGATGTTGAGTTTTCAATGCCAAAAAACATTTTGAGGTTCCCAGAGCCCAAATCTCAAGTGTGAACAAAAATTCTCGGTAGGATTTGTCGTGGTCTATGTATACTAGTTATTCGCATTTTTCATCTTTCTTTACACGTGTACACCTGACGTCACAAATATGTCCAGAACTTTCTCGGAAAATTTGAAGATATTTTTGGAACACATGGAAAATTTCTGTTCAAATAAAATTACTTTCATGACAAGAAAGTTTGAGTTAGTTTTGAGCTAACTTGCAATTTTTGATTTTTTTTTTTTTTTTTAAGAAAAAGAAAAAAGCAACGAGAATCTCGCGGTGGCCCAAATTTTTTTGTTGTGGACAAAAACGGAAAAAACATCCCGTCATCAATGAAATTCCAACGGTATATTAATTTTCCTTATAACTTCTATCTTTCTGGAGATTTTTTTATTTTAATATAACAAAATGAAAATCATGCTACATAGCTCTTTTGCCAAACCTATTTTACATTTTTAATAAATTGCTTTATCATTATTTTTTAATAAAAATGGTATAATTTGACGAAAATAAACAATTTCAATCGGTTTGCCTAAGGCAAACCGATTTATTCGCAAACGCTTTAAATCACTACGCAGATAAATCCATACATTAAAAATCGTAATAAATAATGGGGAAATAGCGCAGGAACTGTTTGGTCATAAATGCAGGTATACCATTTAACAGTCACTGTTACATGGATTGATAAATTTATCCATTAAATATTAATATTTTCATTTTAATAAAATTATTAAACTCAGTTTTAAATAGAATTGTCCATTTCCGTCAAAGTAGGTATACCATTTTTATTAAAAAATAACGATAAAGCAATTTATTAAAAACTAGCTAATACCCGACGAACTTTGTTTCGAGAAGATGAGAGAAAAAATGAGAATAAATCTGAATAATACATTAGTTATCATATTACCAAGGTACAACTGTTTAAACGCGATCCCAACATACCACGTATAGATCACATATTATCTACACGTTTGTTAACCTATGTAGAACATGGGGAATAGTAACGGGTTGTTAAGCTGCGTAGAACGTTTTGACTTTAGGCTGGGCCTAAACTCAACATTGAAAACTCGATCGACATCGAAAATTTCAACCAATTACAATACTTTCCTTTTTATAGGATAAGGAAAGTAAAAAGATCATTATATGTAGATTGTTAAAATGTAATAAAGGTGTAGGTTCTATCATTGCAACTTCCTCACCATAACTTTCATACCGTCCATCTGATTTTGATAAAATTTGAGGTCATGTACAGTGTACAGGTGTTTATGTAAGTGGGGATAAAGACATAATTCCTTCAATTATTTGTATTACACACTAATTACAATCTATTAGAAAAAAATCGCTTCATGGTCTATGCTTTTAGATTGAGACCATAAATTGAGGTCACCTATACAGGTTTCAATTGATTTTTGATACCCGCTCTAGGTGATGGAATAATCACACACAATTCTGTGTCACAAGCGTGTTAGAGGACACAGGAGTACACTTTTTCATTTCAGTGTTCATTGCTCGGATGACACATTGCGATAGGATTGTATCATTTTAGAAAATAGTGATATCTTTCTTTGTATAAGGCGCTCGCTTATCAAGACCATGAATATTTGATAACTATGTATAATATGCAAAGTTTTCAATGGAACGGATCATTGACACATATTATGCTCTTTTCTTGGCCTAAATGGGAAGTATTTTTTGTCCTCTCACCCATCAGAGGGACTCACTGCAGTAGGGTTTATGGGTTTTGATTTTCCATCGGGTGAAATATTTGATCCAACTTGATCTGATTTTTTTTTTTTTTTTTNTTTTTTTTTTTTTTTTTTTTTTTTTTTTTTTTTTACAATTAATGAAACACATAATGATCTAAGTGTACGCACATACTTACATAGCAATTGAGTATATAAATATAATCAGTACTCATGATGTTTCAAACAATGCTAAGATAGAAGTAGATCTCCAGATAAGTTCAATATCACATTTGATTCATAGAACAAATGATTTATAAAGTCTTTATGTTTTCAGATATACATTGTTCTTTCGTAAAATTATTCAAACAGAATAGGTATTATTTAAAATGATTTATTCTGGCGAGACCGGAGAACTAATATATTATTTATGGGTATTAAATATATCTGGTGGGACCATCACTTCGTCAGAAGCGTCAGTAAAGCGTTGATTATTTTTAAAAAAATGTTTGCAAGAGCAATCGATTCGAAAAGTATTAGGTGGCAAACTTTCAATAGTTCTCAGACTATCCTCATCAGAGCTATGTTGTCTCTATACGCAATCTAATACTTCGAAAAGTATTTGGTGGCAAACTTACAATATTACTCAGACTATCCTTATTAGAGCTATGTTGTCTCTATACGCAATCTAATACTTCGAAATGTATTTGGTGGCAAACTTTCAATATTTCTCAGACTATCCTCATCAGAGCTATGTTGCCTCTATACGCAATCTAATACTTCGAAATGTATTTGGTGGCAAACTTTCAATATTACTCAGACTATCCTCATCAGAGCTATGTTGCCTATATACGCAATCTAATACTTCGAAAAGTATTAGGTGACAAACTTTCAATAGTACTCAAATTATCCTCATCAGAGCTATGTTGCCTCTATACGCAATCTAATACTTCGACAAACTTTCAATATTACTTTCACAAAGTAAGATTGAAAAGTGACAAACTTTCAATATTACTCAGATCTTCCTCATCAGAGCTATGTTGCCTCTATATGCAATCTCATACTTCCACAAACTTTCAATATTACTTTCACAAAGTAATATTGAAAGGTGACAAAACTTTCAATATTACTCAGACTATCCTCATCAGAGCTATGTTGCCTCTATACGCAATCTAATAGTACTTTCAATAGAACTCGGACAAATCATCATCAACATTTGACTCTGTTAAACACCGTAGATTCAAAATCTACCTGACGATGATTAATCACCAATAATTTGTCCTCGAACACGGAAATCGAAACGTAGATATACAAAATGACGACCTTTCGAAACTTTTTTCAACTGACCATCCATACTTCTGTCCAATAATAAAGTTTTTACATTTATGAGATCGCACTAGACACAACAAATCTACTCCGAACTTCTGTAATGAACAAATAATTCTGACGATGTTCTGGCTTCCTCAAAATTTGTAGACTGAATTTGATAGGTTTCAATTGATTTCTCATGATGCTCCGGCATTTTTCGCCCTTTTGGACTATTTGTGACGTCACCGTCTGTTTCTTATAAGTGTGGAAAATTACCAACAAATTTCATATTGAACTGTTTTTCAAAAAGGAATTGAATTATTAATTTTTCATCATGAGAATTATCAACACGAGAAATTATTTGAAGAAAGATGTTTTATAACACTTTGTTGTGCCCAACGGAATAGGTGTTATAGGATGGATAAAAACAAACATTTATATACAGGGTGTAACACTTTGTTGTGCCCAACGGAATAGTTGTTATAAGATGGATAAAAAAACAAACATTTATATACAGGGTGTAACACTTTGTTGTGCCCAACGGAATAGTTGTTATAAGATGGATAAAAAACAAACATTTATATACAGGGTGTAACACTTTGTTGTGCCCAACGGAATAGTTGTTATAA
>CM022874.1:30824613-30837038 GCA_012654025.1 Pachypsylla venusta
TATTTGACTTGGCGGGCGGAGCGCTGCCGCGCTCCTCAATATCAATGAAGAAATAGGGAATCAATGTGGTTTATACAAACTGTATAAGTGTAAACACTAGTGTTGAAGGAACAGAAACTGAATCTATAGTCTAGGTAAAGAAGACTTATTTGCTTATGGACCCAGTTTGGGGAATGGGGGAAGCGTAAACCAAATGCTGTCAAAAAAATTTAGATCGTGTAAATTGTTTAAAAAAGTAAGAGAGTGATGAATGCCAAGAGAGATAGATAAAAAGGACAGTTCGATAAAAAAAAGGAAGGCAAGAGAAAGGAAGGTGGGGTTTTGGTACCATTTTTTTCTCTCTCAAAATTATTGATTCGGTGCAAAAATTGGTAAAAATGGCGTGTTTCATTTTGTTAAATATCGTCTAATGGATGTGTCATATGATATTTACATGACCCCCTCCCCCCAATAACACACCATTCTCTATAAAAAATGTTTTTGAGACCTACTGGAAATTATAACAAGGTTCTCAAATGAAAGACCGAATTTAATAAACAAAACCTGACAAAAAAGGTGAGGTAAGCCCAAACAAAACACACGTAAATAAAGAAATATAGAAAAACGTGTAACACAAAATTAACACAGACCCCTCCAACCATAGACCTCATTCATTTAAAGCGCCATGAGCTGAGTGTACTATTAGTGGTTTAGTGAACTATAGACCTCATTCATTTAAATGACCAACAGCTTTATGTACTACTCGTGGTTCCGTGAACTGTTGATCTCGTTCATTTAAATGGCCAAAAGCTTTATGTACTATTAGTGGTTTAGTGAACTATAGACCTCATTCATTTAAATGGCCAACAGCTATATGTACTACTTGTGGTTCAGTGAACTATAGACCTCATTCATTTATATGACCAGCAGCTTTATGTACTACCAGTGGTTTAGTGATCTATAGACCTCATTCATTTAAATGTCCAACAGCTTTATGTATACTATTAGTGGTTTAGTGAACTATAGACCTCATTCATTTCAATGGCCAACAACTTTATGTACTACCAGTGGTTTAGTGAACTATAGACCTCAATAATTTAAATGGCCAACAGCTTTAAGTACTACCAGTGGTTCAGTGATCTATACATGGGCGTACGCAGCATCTCGTCTAGGGGGGCGGCCGATTTTGTGACCAGGGGGGTCAACTTTCTGCAACAGGCGAACTTTTTTGCTTCCCTTATCCAATGAAGAGAGAAGTATTGAAATTTTCGATGTCGAGTATTTAATGCCAAAACACGTTTTGAGGTCCCAGGAGCCCAAATCTTGAGTTTCAGTCATTGAATTTCAGTCCGTGTGTGTGTCTGTCCGTCTGTCTGTATTAGAAATGATATCTCAAGAACGGCAAGTGGTAGAGACATGAATATGGTATGTTTGTCAGCTTTATGATGAACGGAAAAATAAGCTTTTGGTAGAAATCGAATATACCGTTGACGGTTCTCCGCTTTTCAGCGGTTTTTGCTTAAAATGAAAACGGTAATAGCTAGAACTTTAAACTTGTTGCTTATTCAATTACTCATATCAATTTCATACAAGGAATTGAAAAATAAAACCGATTTTGATCGGAGATGTTTCATTTGGTTGCATCTTGTGTAAGGGTATGCCTTTTGATATTTTTGTGCTAAAAAATACCCCCCACTACCCCCATTCTTCAGAAAGGTGGTTTTGAGCACTTATTTAAAATTTAAAAATCGTATAGCTTTTCATCCTAAAGTCGTATTTTGATGGAAAAAGCTTGCTATGTTTCATTATTACCCAAAAGAAGCAGAAAAGTTTGAATATGGAGGAGGATAGGAGGTATTTGGGAGGGGTAAATAAAAAATAAATAGGGAATAAATTATTAACTGAGATACTTTCGTACACCTATAAACCCTATATTATTGAGGTGCGCGACAGCGCTCAGAACGCCGAGTTAATTAGCGTTGCACAGGTGATAATATATTACTTCACGTCACAAAATGTCCTTTTAGGGTCTCTCTGGAGCCCGGAAAAAATATGTGGAGTGACTTTTGTTGAATATTGGAAAAAAAAATACGGGAACACGGAGAAAAAAACATTTGAAAAGTGTCATTATAAAACTGTCTTAGTCTTCTTCATCATCATCATAATCTCCTTCTTTGACGTTGACGGGGCTACAGCCAAATCTACGAACAGATTTTGATGGGAGATGTCTCATTTGATTGCATGCATCGTAAAAAAGTTCTCCCCACTACCACTAATTTGCCCAAAAGCCGGTTTTTAATAAGCATTAAATTTTTTAGAATCTCGTTTAAAAGATAGAATGAGATAAACAATGCTTGCTATGTTTCATTATTGTCCAAAAATTTATAGAATGCAAAAAAAAAAAAAAAAAAAAAAAAAAAAAAAAAAAAAAAAAAAAAAAAAAAAAAAAAAAAAAAAAAAAAAAAAANTAATACATAATCTTTTCTCGATAGTAGCCGTGTTCAACCTAGAGGTAGGAATCGATAAAAATCTATAATTGAGAAAAAACACATCGGGATCAGCTAGGAAGCTGAAATTGGAAGCAAAGATGTCCCACAGTACAAAAATAACGTCCTTGAGTAAATCGAATTTCTAAGTGAATGGGGGCCGTTTTCACTTTAGGGCTGTTTAGGGTATGTACGAATAAAAGTCAGAAATAGAAAACTGAAATTTGAAACAAAGATGTTCGGCAGTTCAAAAATAATATCCATGAGTAAATTGTTCATTTTCTAAATAAATAGGAAACGTTTTCACACTAGGGTAGGTACGAACATATATCCATAATTGAGAAGTAGGTACAATTCGGGATAAAGTAGCATGCTGAAACTTAAAAGAAAGATGTTCCGCAGAACAAAAATAACATCCTTGAAACAAATATTGATTTTCTAAATAAATAGTGCCATTTTCTCAGTAGGATAGGTATCATCAAAAATCCAAAATTGAGAAGCACATTGCGGAATTAGCAAGAAAGATAAAATTTGAAATAAAGATGTTCCGCCAGTACAAAAATAATATCCTTGATTTACATCTCGTTACCTATATCACACAAAACCTATCACAATTTGTTTGAAGTTACGACGAACACATAATTGACCCCATCAAAAAGAATTGAAATCCCACCCCCCAAAAAAGCCACTTCGTGGTAAAAAGTTCCCGCCAAGTCATTAGTCACAAAAAGCACTGAAATCAAAACAGTGCCCGCCTCAATTGTATATCATTTTTCTTCCTTTTTTACATTAATTTCACTAATTTTAAAAATCTCACAATTCTTGCAAACCACTTTTTTACGCCCTTTTTTCGCAACTTTTCGCACTTTAGAAACTCTCTTTCACACCTTTGGCGGTGTGACTTCTGAACAACTCTGACTCATTAAGTGGGCACACCTCCAAAGGTGTGAAAGTGAGTTTCTAAAGTGCGAAAAAAGAGCGTAAAAAAGAGGTTTGCAAGAATTGTGAGATTTTTAAAATTAGTGAAATTAATGTAAAAAAGGAAGGTTTAAAAAGGGAGAAAAATGATATACAATTGAGGCGGGCACTGTTTTGATTTCTGTGCTTTTTGTGACTAATGACTTGGCGGGAACTTTTTACCACGAAGTGGTTTTTTGGGGGTATTATACTTGTAAGTATAATGTGAAGTAAAAATTTTCATAAAAAAAAGGAAAAATAATGAATGAGTTCTTTTGGGCAAATTTGAAGATTATCTGGCTTAGGACAAAATTCAATTGATTAATGTTCTAGGGGTTTTTTTTTGGTGTGCAATTAAACATTGAAAATGGACGCTTTTAACATGCCCTCCGTTCGTCAGTCACAAGGATCTTCATTTATTATGAAATAAAATTTGTATCAACTACATTTTGATATATTTGCGTAGAGGAATATGGAAGCATGTCCTGTGCTTGGATTATATCCCGCATCATTTTTTTACCCATAGAACAGGTGGTTCCAAATAACTTATTATTACTATTTTTAATTTTTTTTGGTAATTTCTGTATATTCATTCTTCTTTGTATCATAATATTGACTTATTCGAAAGAAAAATTCAATTTGCTTTTTTCTACATAAAATAAATGCCTGACAATTGAAGCATTATGCTACAGATAACCATTTTCAAATATTGCAAAGCAGCAGTTTCAATTTTTTGTATTATATGAAAAAGGTCGGTAATAACATTTTATAAAAGGAACTTCAAATGGTTAGAATGGACAGCTTAGAAGAAAAAGAAATATGATATTAGGTATATAAATTGTATTTGCAAAAAGCAACAAGGAACGAGGACATCAGAACGCAGAGAAACGTTCAAGAAAGTTCGCAGTATTTTTTTATACTTCTCGTCGTTATCAGGCATCCTAATGATAAACATAGCGCCTAACGCATTTAGTTTCTTGCCAGAAATTTTGAACACCAAAAATCAACAGAACCTTTTGAAAAATGTTAAACCTTGGCAATATTTTTGTGTACTACGTGCAGTGCATGTTTCATTTATTCTAATTCAACCTTCTGCAAAATATTAAACCCTGGTACTATCTTTGTTTACTAGGTGCTGTGCAGGTTTCATTCATTCTATTTCAACCCTCTGAAAAATGTTAATACTTGGCAATATTTTTGTTTACTATGTGCTGTGCAGGTTTCATTCATTCTATTTCAACCCTCTGAAAAATGTTAATCCTTGGCAATATTTTTGTTTACTAGGTGCTATGCAGGTTTCATTCATTCTATTTCAACCCTCTGAAAAAATTATAATCCTTGGCAATATTTTTGTTTACTATGTGCTGTGCAGGTTTCATTCATTCTAATTGAACCTTCTGAAAAATGTTAAACCCTGGCAATATATTTGTTTACTACTTGCAGTGCAGCTTTCATTCATTCTAATTGAACCTTCCGAAAAATGTTAAACCTTTGCAATATATTTGTTTACTACTTACAGTGCAGGTTTCATTCATTCTAATTGAACCTTCTGAAAAATGTTAATCCTTGGCAATATATTTGTTTACTACTTGCAGTGCAGGTTTCATTCATTCTGATTCAACCTTCTGAAAAATATAAAAAAATAAATTTCAAAATAGAAAAAGGTTGTATCAACTGCAAATAAATTGTTGAGTCACGAAAGCGCCCGTGACTCAACAATTTATTTGCAGTTGATACAACCTTTTTCTATTTTGAAATTTATTTTTTTATATTTCATAATGACTGCAAACATCCTATATNTAAACACAATGCCAATGTGACAGGAGAGCTCATCTGAAATATGTAAACACAATGCCAATGTGACAGGGAACCTCATCTGAAATATGTAAACACAATACCAATGTGACAGGGAACCTCATCTGAAATACGTAAACACAATGTCAATGTGACAGGAGAGCTCATCTGAAATATGTAAACACAATGCCAATGTGACAGGGAACCTCATCTGAAATATGTAAACACAATGTCAATGTGACAGGGAACCTCAGCTAAAATATGTAAAAACAATACCAAGGTGACAAGAGATGAAACAAAATACAGATTTGTTTTTGGACAAGTAAGATTAATGGTGAGAGACCGGAAATATTTATAATTAATCAGTCCCCAATTCGAGTTTCGGAACGAAGAGCGTGTAACCTAATTCTTTTGCGTAGAACTATATTTTATCCTGTATGATTAAGCGAGGTACAGTGTTTGCATATCTAATATACGGCGGGTTCCTTGTTTAAGTCAATATATCGATGGATGTGTGTGTACGAGTATCTATTCCTAATTGTATTACCAAAGCGCCACCAGAAGTCGAAAAAATATGGGAAGCGACCTCTCTCCAGCCATAAACAAAATTGTATTATAAAACTGGATTCCCATAGAGTTGATCTATAGGAAAAAATAAAGAGATGTATGACTATAAATTTATGACAATAAAAATGTCAGTAGATAGACACCTGCGACTTCAATGATTTCCTCATTTGGAAAAGATATTTCTGAAAAAACATTGAAAACAGCATTCAAGAAATTACAGATACTTGTGAAAATAATAGCTCGTCTGAAGTATGTTCTCATAGATGTGCGTCACTTAGTACACGAATACGATATGCACAGAAAATTAATCATTTTTCCTCTACCAGGTTCAATGAATATCTTCTCTATGAGTTATATGTGGTAGATATACAATATACCAAGTAGGATGTATTTTGATATTTGCAAAGTATTTTCTTTCAAAATGACATCATTTATTGATGATACAAGATGAACAACAACATCCACATGAGTATTATGGCTTCAAAACAATGAAATCGTTGAAGCAGTTTAAAAGTAAATGCGGAAAATTAATTTTCCACGTGCTTTGTCATGTATATGAGAGGAGATCTTCATTTTCACAAAGATATATCTAGTTTCAATATTTCTATTTCCATTAATGCCTGAAGAAAAACTTCATTCAATATTATTATGCGGTTTAGTATGTCGTGAGTACTCCTAGTGTTTAGTTGTTGTTGTTGTTGAGGATGTCGTCAAGTCTGCAGGATTGCATCATTGACTTCTTATACATAAAATGCTATATTATGCATATTTCATACTTGGTCTTTTAAAGATGTTGACATCTTTGAGTGTGAATAAAATGTTTTTTAAGTGAAGACCTTTTTGAATATATGCAGCTGTTGGAAGTAACTGGTAATATAATATTAGTATTAATTAGAACTAGAAAAAATAAACACAGATTTGATTAAGGATAAAGCTAGGTAAGAATTTTGAATTTCAATAAAATGTTCCTAACAAAGTGAATAAACCAAAGAACTACACTGACTTCTATTTCTGCTCCTCAGCAAATACTTATAGTCAAAATAAAATTAAGTTTACTCGTTGCTAGCCAGCTCCGCCGGCCTCTGTTGAAGCCTTTGGCATGTTCAAAGCTTTTGAACATGCCACTCTCAGACATATAAACTATCCGTTGGAAAAGAAAAATCACCTCAATCTGTTGCTGCATAAAAGAACTACAAAAACACACGTTTTCGTATTTATAATAGTAGCAGAATAAAAAACTTTACAAACTTCTTTTTTTAGTTTAAAATTCTTTAAACTTCTAATTATTCATAGGAATCTGCATAATATCATGATTTTATTATCTGAAAATTTGAGATTTTTTTATTGTAACTTTTTATACAGGAAGTCAGGGATTATTTTTTTTAAAAAATTGGTGATTTTAGCATCCAGTAGCACTACCTCAAAAAAAAAAAATTATTCGCTTAGTTTNAAAAACAAAAAAAAAAAAAACTGGTAAAATGGAATAGTTATTCCACAAAAATGGTTTCTTATTTTTAAACATTATTCCTAATTTTAGTAAAAATCTTAACAATCTCATTTTCATGAATACTGCAAAATCAGTAATAAATACTGGAAACTGGAGAATCAGTAATACATAACAACACCTTGAGTAACAAAAGCGATATTGCATATTGCACCTGGCGAAGCTGTAGCCTACCAGTTACAATAGTATTTTCAGTCTAGGAAACACAAGAATAAAAAGCATTGTTGCTATTTTGATCTAATATGAGAGGAGTGAACAAAAAACAATAGAATTAAAGGTCATAATATTTTGTGTAGGAACATTGCAAAAAATAAACTAATAAAATATGTCCAAGAGAACCCCAAGGCCAAATTAGGATATCCTTCTTGCTTTCTTCGTAGAGTGAAAATACTATAGAACAATATCTAAAATAGTCAAAGAAAAGGACAACATTATTTCGTCAATATTAATGTATTCAGTGTTTCTATAACATTAAACATAATTCTTTCTTTATGTTCATGTATTCAGTGTTTCTATAACATTAAACATAATTCTTTCTTTATGTTCAGCCACTAGCGCCAGTTGTTCTTCCTCCACCCGGTTTACTGTACTGGTTGATACTGTTCAAATGAGCTTCAGCTTGTTGACAGCAATCTTCATCTTCTTCGTCGCAATCATCATTCTGATGGGCGTACTTCAAACTGTCACATTTCATTTTCATTCTATCCTTTAATCTTTTTAATTTCTCTTTCGCCTGTTGTTTTCTCTCCTTTTCTCGTTCTTTTTCACATTTATTACGTTCTTTTATACATTGTTTCTCTTGTTTAGCCTTTTTCTTTTCATATTCTTTAATTTTTTTTCTTCGTTCTTTCTCTTTGTTTTGTCGTTCTTTTTCCTTCTTCTTATATTCATTAGCAATTTCCTTGGCTTTCTTTTTACATTCTTTTACTAATTGTTTTCTAGTTTTATCTTCCTCTTTTTGTCGTTCTTTTCTCGCTTTCGCCTCTTCTTTTCTATCTCTACCCCCTCCACCACCACTTGGCGCCTGAGTTTCATTTTTTCTATTATATTTCATATCCATATCATGAGAACTATAATCTGGATCTCTATTACTAAATTGATCTGAATCACAGCATGACATACGACATTGTTCGCCTTTGGCTTCGCACATATTCTTTAATGTTCTTATAATTTCCGTGGAGTCATCACCTTTGGAAACGTTAAATTCAAATCCAATACAATCACTTCTGGGTTTATTCATTTTGAATTAGGTTTTAGAACTAAAAGTATGTTAAAAATTACAAATGTGTGACTTGGGAGAAAGTTTGAATATTGTGTGTGTGAAGAAAATTTGTGTGTGAAAACTTTTTTGATTTTGTGAACTGATTGATTTTCTTTATTTATGGACTGGTCGTAAAATTTATTGTAAGTGGTTGAAAAAACTCATTAATATACACTGGCAAAGATAAATTTAGTATGGGATAGCAGCCGACCAAAGGTTAACGCACTTGAATAAAATGATATCATAAATTTAGATATTGGAGTCATCGTATCTAACACCATGATTTTTCTATGGTTCGTCTTTTTTATACCACAATAACTCTCGAACGCCTTGTCCGATTTTGATGAAACTCGTCATGGATACTCATAACGTTTATAGAATTAACTTTAAAAAACACTACAGTTATTTATGACGAGGATTCGTGGAGTGAATAGACAAACATGCAAATGTTTCTTTAACAAAAATTGTTTAAAGAAAAATCTTGAAGATAAAATCCGACTGTCAATTATTTAAAAATTGTTTTATTCAAGACACGCGATGAAAATATCGCTTCGTCAATGATCTACCGGTCATCTCTCCTTCGTGATTGGAAACAGTATGATGTATGTATATGTATTTCTCTGTTTATTATGTGACAGTTTTTAGTAGGCATCATAGCATTACAAGACATTTAACAAGTATACCAATATAAATTTGCCATACGCCAAAATATCAATTGACCTCAGGTGGCTGAGTAACCAGAGCAATTAGAATTTCTTTTAAAAAAATTCTCCAATTTTTGACTTGACTAGGTTTCGAAACTGTTTCCTTCTTGTTATAAGCTGAGAGTCTTAATAAATTAGAAATTTCCTCCAAAATTGTGAATTGATATTAGGGTTGTGTCCTCAAAGTTCAGCTGCCCTAAAAAGATGTTGCCTTTAGTTTTATAAGGGCTCCATAACTCCATCATTTGTCACAGACTTCATTTAATATTTTACCAATGATAAGGGACCATAGGGAGATACTATTGAACTCATATTCCGAAGAAATAATGTCTCAATTAGCATCTTCTGCGGAGTTTTTGCACAATGTTTCCAATTAATATTAGCATAATTTATGTTCTTCAAACATCAATGTTAATATTTTGGCAATAAATTACCATGTCTTTACATAGTCCCGTCTTATTTAAACGTATTGTATTGTGATTATTTCCCTACAGCTAAGACCACTATTTATATTTAGTGTATTTTGTATTTCATTACTAGTGGCTCAGTGAACTGTAGGCCTCGCTCAATTTCGACGATCGTGTTGATGCATTTACCTTTACTCATTGATAGCGTTGATGCATTTACCTTTACTTTACTCATTGTCTTGAATAAAATCCTATTTCACATCTGGCAACACTGTGTGGACAGACCTACAGACGACTATAGTTGTTCTTGACGTTAGACGACTGACTACCTGTTTAGACTTAACCTTGACTGTTGATTTTTTTTCTCCAATATAATGGAAAAGAAAAAAATCATAAATTTGTAAATTACTAAATTAATATTTTATTGGGATCGCGTGCGTTAGAATGCCGCTGTCTATTAATAAACTACTATCTTCTGAACTTTGCTTCAGTATTTTCCGATAGTTCCCTAATCACAGAACTGTTATTTGCTTTGGTTCCTCTGTATGCAGGGTGTAAAAAAAAAAATGCGTTTCTTGAAATCATATATTTTATGAGCAAAGTAAGAGAGGACGTTCTCCGAAAATTGTCCAAAAACGCTTTCCTAAGAAAGCACACGTCCCCAAAGATATCATTTTTTTTTTTTTTTTTTTTTTTTTTTTTACTTTTTGTAACCGTCACAAATCAAATTTTAGTTTAAATGAAAACCAATTACAAGTAGGGAAATGGTAATGACCTTCAATGCCGAAGTGCCCTCATTTCCGCGTGTGCGTGATGGGTGTTGAAAACCTGCCATACAGAAATTGTTGCAAAAAATCATGAACAAAATGTAACTTTAATGGCGTGTTCTGCCGTTGATTTGTGGGGGTTTTATAGTTAGTTGACCCTTAGCATATGAAACTCTAAGACACGCACTTTTTTCTGTTGAATTCTGTATAGTGGCCACACCTTACTCAAAGTATGTGCTAGTTTGATGACAAATTTGAAGAGATTGCAAAATGAGTGATTGTAGACATTGGTGTGTTCTAGAGAAATCCATTTCACAAGATTGTTTGAACGAAGCTAATGTACTAATACTAGATCAAATACTTATTCAGCCCGCAAATCAGGAATATTTTTTGAGACATGGAAAAAATAGACGAGCAGATGTACGTAATAGCAAAAGAATTACCTCCTGAAGTATTAATTATCGCGATACCTAGTTCGAATAAAACAAGTTTCCTATAATAGAAGGGAATGTTGAATTCTACTGTTTCCCAATTTTCCTCTTTAGAATACAATACTTTATCTTCTATGGAAGAGAAAGTAAAAATAACAACAATAGTTTGTAGTGGTCTCAATTTCGCAATGAAATGACGCCTTCATGTGTCATTTCATTGAAAAGGAGAAACTTATTCTCGTGATTTTCAAATTTTCACACCTTCACAGGGGAGACGCCAAAAATGGTCATCTTTGAAAACTCGAGAATATAATTTCTCCTTTTATTGTAATAGGTACATTCGTTGAAAAGAGTACATTGACATATCCAATACTCAAATAAGATTCGGAGTAGCTAGCGTCTAAGGCACGTTGAATACACCAGTTCCCGTTGGATCACTGAAGTTAAGCAAAGTCCAGCGAGGCTATTCCATGTGGGTGTCCACGTGGATTTGCGTCACTTCGCGCCCTCGTGATGCTGGATACTTTTCCGGCCCAACCCAGGATAGATGAGATCATTGTGGGTAGTTGGTTTATTAGTTTCCAGCGAATGGGGGGTAAAGCCCCCGTCTCGAAATGGACCAAAAAAAATCGGAGTTATTCGGAGAATCTAATTAAGCATAACATATGGAACTATTTAAATACTGATGGCAACATTAATTTCAAATGTTATGTTTAGACAGCGCCTATGGCACGTTGAATACACCAGTTCCCGTTCGATCACTGAAGTTAAACAACGTTCAGTGAGGTTGTTTCCACGTGAGTTCGCGCCCTTGTGATGCTGGCTATTTCCGGCCCAACCCAGGCTTGGTGAAGTCAATTTGGGTAGCTGATTTGCATGTTTCCAGCGAATGGATAGTGAAACCCCCGTATTGAATGACCAACTGAAAAATTCAAAAAAAAAAAAATGTTATGTCTTATATACTTCTAAAAAATAAAAAAAAAAATCAATGACAGTTCATGGTCAAAGTTATAGGAATCGAACCTAAAATCTCGAGACGCAAGATACATAGTGGCGTAGGCTTTTGTTTTTATTACTGACGAATCCTCAAAGTTTGGTAAAAATCAAGTTGCGAAAAAAAAAAATCGGTTTCAAAACATTATCTTTCGTCGGATTGTCTTTATTATGGTTTAATTCAAGTCCTTGATAAAAAAGAAAAATGGAAAGCAATGTTTTTCAATTTTCAGTAACTATTGGAAAAATTAAATTTCAGAGCTATAAAAAGAAAATCCGTTGTTAATTCCTAAAGTTTAATTAGAAAGTTAACACACAGTATACGTATATCGGGAAGTACATACTTTTATTTCCTGTTCAATTCGTCTCCAGGCAGTGCCAAAATTTTTAAAACTAGATACTAGAAAAAAATTGCATTAGAAATCTATACTTATAAACAAAGCCCAGTTGGTATACTGGTTCCTGACTTGACTGATATAATCAACGTTGCTCCACGATGGCTCAACCTAGAGAATTGAAAGATCTCTTTTAATCGAAAAATCGAAAGTTCAAGCGGAAGCAAGTTACCGCCAGAA
>CM022874.1:30847436-30891161 GCA_012654025.1 Pachypsylla venusta
ACTAGCAGAATACGCCCGCTTCGCTTGGCGCCTTAGAGGCATGGCCGTTTATAGTTCCAACCCCCATTTTTTCGCAATAAAAAGTAGCATATGTCCTTTCCTAAAGTTTATTCTATCTCCATACCAAATTTCATCAAAATCGGTTCAGTAGTTTAAGCGTGAAAGCGTAACATACATACATACAGACAGAGTTACTTTCGCATTTATAATATTAGTATGGATATGGATTATTAATAAAACGAAAATGAAAGTTAAGAAACATTAGTCAGTCTTCAAAACGAGACTGGCGAATTAGTGAGCAAAAGAGAAGACTCGAGCGGGTTCATAATGATCGAACCATTAAAGTGAAGCAGAAATTCCACGTCTTCTGTATGAAATTTTTGAATACCGTTTAATGACACCCCTCAATAATGAGGTGGATGATACGCTGTCATCAAATTAATGATCATATTTTAAACTGTAATGTGACAGAGATAGGAATAGTCATCATCATATTATAAATAATGATAAAAATAGTGAATCACTGATAACAATGATAATAACATTATTTTGATAGCATCCACTTTTCCATGACAGCGACATCATCAAGACCCGCATCGTGCCGAGTATATGATGAATATTTCGCAATAGCCACTAATAATATTCCTCCAAGTTATGAGGGGGGGGGGGTCCACTGGATAAGATTTCATCTTCTATAAGGCCATACATATAACTGGACGTTGATAGCATCTTCTTATCATTTGATACCCACTGCATAATACTCCTCCAAGTTATGAGGGGGGAGGTCCTCTGGATAAGATTTAATCTTCTATAGGGCCATACATATAACTGTATGTTGATATCATCTCTGTATCATTTGATATTCACTGCATAATTTTCCTTCAAGTTATGAGGGTGGGGGTCCTCTGGATAAGATTGCATCTTCTAAAGGCCATACATTTAACTGGACGTTGATATCATCTCTGTATCATTTGATAGCCACTGCATCCACGATGATATGTGTTTTGCATCCCAAATCTCTTTTTTCCTTTCAATATTTCATTGATGTAGTATTCCTTATTTCTCTGGATGTTTAGATATAGTCAGATATCGAGAATCGAGAGGCAGGGAAAATATTTTCTATACAAAGGTTATTGTCATAAAATAATAAAAACTAAACGGAGATATTTGCACATGCCAAAACTTCCCCAGTATTGCAACTTCCTGTGCGCCTAAGGATTTCTGCATTGACCCCGCTCACTTGTAGGATCCTCCTGTGTGATCTCGAATGATTCCAATTTCTTCAACAGTGTGGCGATCCTGGTCTGTCTGCTCCATACAGTAATATAGAAAACACAAGCTCCATACAGTAATATAAGATTGATATTCAGGCTTATGCAGCCTAGTACTTTTCTCATTTTACTGAAACTTGCAATTGTTTTTTCCTTATTTATTTTAATTTCTGGCGATGTCTCTTGAAAACCCGCTCGCTGACTAATGTCTATTTGATTGACCTCATCAGTTTCCTCTTTTACACTTACATGTACCTTATAATAGTTCTCCCTAGAATGTATTAAACTCATAACGGAAATATTTTAGCCTTAAGTAAACTTCCCGTCTCACGCAGAATGCCTGAAGCAAAATATGTTGGTATTTTGGTAGAGGTTAGGTTTTCCCAAAACGGATTAATATTTGACTGAACGAATTGCGGTGTAGATTAACCTCGGTCATTCTTTTGCCACTGCCGGCGCCAGCGCGACTACAAGTTCATGCTACTAATACAGGGTGCGGCAATTAGTTCTTCCACATTTGAAAGAGGCAAAGAGCTGGTAAATAAAAACGACATGAGATATTTGAAAAATTATTTTGTATTCAGTAAGCTTGAGTATTCTAGTTTTTTTTCCATCTATGTTTTGTAAATAATGTCGTCCAAATGACGGCCTTTGCGAGTGATGCACTTTTGGAGACTTTCGCGGAAGTTCTCCATGACTCTCGTCAGCATACCTGCATCAATATGGATTATTTCTTCTAGAATTGCCTCCTTTAACTCTTCAAGGGTCCCAGGGCGATGTTTGAAGACCTCAGCCTTGAGGTAACTCCACAGTAAGAAGTCACAGGGACTCAAATCCGGCGACCGGAGAACATGTCCTGCGGAATCTCACGAGAACGATTGGCTGCATGTGTAGCCCCATACAGCCTAAAGCTGATATGTGGTCCGAAAGTTGTGAATTCAACTCAAAATTGTTTTTCGATCAGGAAATGAATCCGTGGAGTGCAAACCATACCTTGTGCGGAACGCCCTCTGAGTGGCTATAATGGTTCACTTTTTTAAGAAACAACTTGACAACAAACGCATGATGCACGCTCAACCAAACCATTCGACGTTGATGAAATTCCGTCCGTATGTCACGTATATAGGTTTGAGCCCCGTAGTGCTGGCTATTACCGGCCCAACCCAGGGTAGGTGAGGTGAGGTCAATGTTTTAGCCGTGTTTAATGTGCTATATATTTTCAGTTTTTGGAATATTGACAAATAGGTACACTTCAAAACCGGGATTTCAATGCCAGAACAAAGGTCATTCGATTGCCCAATGTCTACTTGGTACAGTTGTCAAATAGGCGAGGATTATTTTTTAACTGTTCAAGGGTTACTCATTGCTGATAATAATGAGGGAAAATATTATTTCCTTATGAAAGACACAGGCAGGTATAGGTATTTAAATTCTATTTTATACAATAACGGCGCCTATTATTTACGTCTGATCTTTAGAGAGGTACTTCTAGAAATAGATTTATTCCCGGAAATCCATTTTATATTTGGAGGAAAGTCCCCAACATAAAATATCTAAATATTACATGTTTGAAATCTGATGTGCCATATTTTAAGTAATTTGTAGATATTTTTCAGGTTAGAGTAATTACTATGAAAAGTGGAAATGAAAATACAGCGTGTCCCAGAATAACCGGTCACATTACTATTTTTTTTTAATTTGGCTTAACGTCTCTTTAACATGTCACATTACTATGGAAAGTGAAAATGAACATACAGCGTGTCCCAGAATAACCGGTCATATTACTACGGAAAGTGGAAATGAACATACAGCGTGTCCAGAATAATCGGTCGTATTACTATGGAAAGTGGAAATGAACATACAGCGTGTCCCAGAATAACAGGTCACATTACTATGGAAAGTGGAAATGAACATACAGCGTGTCCCAGAATAACCGGTCATATTACTATGGAAAGTGAAAATGAACATTCAGCGTGTCCCAGAATGCGGTCTTCCCCCCCCCCCCTTAACTTTTGAACGGCTTGGAATTCTTGAATTTAAAAAAGCCCTACGGATAAGAAAAGGGTCATGGCCAATCGACCGATTATAGTTAGATCCAGGTACGACCCCCCAGAAGTCGCCTTTATTGACAAAAAGTCGATTACAAATGAAATGGTCCAAATATTGTTTAAAATGTTTCAAAAACATATTCAGGGGCGGAGCTAGAGGGGTCTAAATTTTAATTTTAATTATTACACTCTGTATAATGGTGTTTATTTTAAAGTTTAATATAAAAGTTCCCTTATTGTGCTCCAAAAAAAGGGTTCTCATCATCAAAAGTGTACATTTTTATTTTCAGTGTAGTAAGAGGACAAAGTCAAATCTCATTTTTCCCCTTGAAATTAAAAATTCGACGTTTTGAAAAAGGTCATTTTCGGGTAGAAATTCTGAAGTAAGGTGGTTATTTGGGACAAACCGTAATAACCAACATATATAAGGAAACATTTCAGCAAAAAAAGAAAAATATTATGTCCTTCTCATTTCTTTCACAACAGGGCCAGAGGAATGAGAAAATTTCAGGTGAAAAAGAATTGAGAAGGTGAAAATTTTCCTTTTTTCGTTAAAATGTTTCCTTATTTAGGTTAGCTATCACTGTTTGTCCTAAATAACCACCTTACTTCAGCAGACATTCTACCAGAAAATCTTTTTCAAAACGTCCAATTTTTAACTTCCAGGAAAAAGTGATATTTGACTTTGTCCCCTTACGACACTGATGAAAAAAAATAAACGCTTTTGATGGTTTAAGTAGATGAGAAACCTTTCTTGGAACACAATAAGGGAACTTTTACATTAAACTTTAAAATGAACTTCGTTATACAGAGTGTAACAAAATTAAACTTGAAAATGAAAAGATATAAGTTTTTCCTTCTTTTATTTGTACTTTATTTTTTAAAAAAAATATTTGTACCATTCCATTTAAATTTCTTGAGAAATGGACACTTTTTGTCAATAAATGGGGACGAACCTAGATCTCACTATAACCATTCGATTGGCCATGACCCTTTCCTATCCCTAGGGCTTTTCAAAATTCAAAAATTTTCAAAGCGAAGGGGGTGACCGGTCATTCTTGGATATGCTGTATAATTGCAAATTTGTTTTTAGTCATTTATCAATTAGACTTGTATGTACGAGTATACTAAAGGCGAAACCACACACTAGTCATGGATTCCAAAATTTTTGACAAAATTTTGTATATTTGTTTATTTATGTGTTTGGTATATATTTGTGCCCCTCACACTATTTGATGAGACTTTCAGAAAAAATTATTTCCTTTCATATTTTGTTGTGTTTTACACCATAGCAACCAGATATTTATCTGTAATAAATATAATTTTGATATTTTCTATTTTACTAATACGATTTCTAATTGAAAGTTAATTTAGTTTTTCTTCACTTGTGTATATTTTCAATAATTCAGAACATAGGTGTACAAAGACGCCTCAGAAATATTTTTTAAAGGTAAGATTTATGAAACAGTTTTCAAAAACCATCAAATGTGTTTAAACCCTATCGGACTATTTACACAATTTTTGGTAAATTTTATGTTTGATTATGTTTGATATCAAAGCAATCAAATAGCGAATTTAATCAAATATATTTCCCAATCACATTGTTTGGAACTGTTTGAAGTCCAAAAAAGACGAAACTAGTTGATTAGGTGCTATGGTCGAAATTTTCTAGTATCCGTTTGTATTTAAAATTTACTTTTTTCTGTTGCTATGTTGGGGTGGATGCCTAATACATTTGAACGAAATAATTTTGGGGAAGGAAATAAATCAGTTCATCCCATTTATGATCGGTTTTATTTAATTCAATCTTTAAACATAAAAAGCATTTTACCTTTTTAGCTCAAAAGTTTTGCTTGGGAACGCCATAAAAAGTATGCTTCGCGTATTTTTTATGCTCTTAATTAAATATGTTCCTAAAAATGAACCCATACCATATTTCAATAGCTGACCTCGCGTAATGAAATAGACAAATATACCAATTATACTGAAAACCATTTTTTTTTTCTTCTTTAATTCGATGTATTTCAAAAAATATTTTCATGTAATTTTGTAATGAGAGTTAAGGATTACCGCAATGGTAATAGCCTCTGCTGGTCTGATCGTCTGATTAATGCAATAAACAAAGGAGTCATTTTTAAATTAAACAAATCAAAAATTGAATGTAATAATTGGTTGTTATTATTCATTATACACATAATGACGCAATATCTCTATGTTATAACAAATTTGTTTGTGCTTAAAAGTGAGTATAGTTCGTATCTTATAAGGATTGTCATTGGTTCGATCCTTGTGCGTGAATACATAGGACTGAAGTATTTTGATGATTCAATGTGTTCAAGAGCAATAAAAAAAATATTTTCATTTTTAAACTTACGTTATCTTTTTGTTGAACTTTTGTCCATCTCATTTTCGTTGATTTCGTCATTTTTCGGCTTGGAGAACTGACCAAAAGCCGTTAATCCAAACACAAGAATACAATTTCACACAGAACACTTGAAATAGTTATTAAATAAAATATATGCAAATGAATTTTGAATTTATAATTCAAAATTAAACTGTCAAATTAAAAATTTGGAATAAACTAATTTATAGAATTTAATAAATAATTAAAATAACAGTTATTATTTTTATGAATTAATAACGGCGGCGCGCGCGGTTATACTGAATGATTTATTTTTTAAAAAATAACACAAAAATAAAATTGGTGGGAAACACACAAGAAAACGTTACACTCAACGGACTATTTTTTTTTTGTATTTTCGGGTTCAACAGTTGTCGACTTGTTAACGTTTATGTAGCGTGTGTAAAATAAGAGTGAGACAATTCTATTGATATTAGTGTCTATTTATAATTTTTTTACCTTTGGATACAACTTGTTATAAGATATCGGCACCAATTAAATTTTGATAAAAAAATAAAATATAAAAGTACCTGTTCCATTTTTCTTCAAAGAAGTGTGGGTATACTTTTTATTTTCTTTTGGTTTTAGAGTGTTGTAACTGTTGTAAGTTTTCCATTATGTGGCTCGTGATACAATTCTTAGTGTTTTTCAAAACAATTGGAATTTATTTGAACTTTTGGTTTCGTATTTTCATGATTGAACTTTTGGATTATACAGGGTGACTTTTTTATAATAGAGAAAATACTATTTTATTTTAGTGGTTTTCAAAACTTGGGTTACTTCAGGGGAGGCTCTGGGGGGACTACTTTGAAATTTTAAACATCAGTGTTACCATTCGGACACAATCTTTTTTTTACGAACCTTCTATGTTAGAAGCCCGATATAAAAAAGAGTATGTACGAGTAAAACGTTGACCCCGTAGTTTTTCAGGAAAATTTATATAACATTCGCCAACGGTATCTATTAAGGAGTTGATAAAAGGGGGTGTAATGCCCTGTAAATGGATACTTTTAAACATATAAAATACGTTAATGAAACAAAATTAGTTTTTTAGAGGATACATTTTTGGGTCCGTACTTTAAGTTCCCAGCGATGGGCGATTAATGTGAAAAATATGAATAGCATTCCCAATGCAGGTGCTTATTGATCTAATGTTTGTGGCCTAACCCTAATTCAATGTCAAATAGTGTACACTCGCACTTTGTGCTAAAATCGTGATTGTGTCTTGAATTACATTACTAAGTTCGTTAAATTGGGATACTATGTCAAGTAAAGCCATAATGAAGGTTGAAAATTACGATATCTTCACTTCAGGAGAGGACGAAACTATAGTTAGCTCTTTAACATATTTTTTAGTCAAGTGAAGATATAGTAATTTTCAACTTCCATTAGATTACTAATTCAATGTTTGGAGGACTTTCAAAGGTTCAAAATTGTAAATTTTATGCTCGGATTTGATATTTCATGCGCTTATACATAGCGGAAAAAACATGATCAATTGGCAGTGTATGTGAACGCTCCTCTC
The DNA here is from genome assembly GCA_012654025.1 of Pachypsylla venusta. Lineage (NCBI taxonomy): Eukaryota > Metazoa > Arthropoda > Insecta > Hemiptera > Aphalaridae > Pachypsylla > Pachypsylla venusta. The sequence continues at coordinate 30,854,682 of CM022874.1, forward strand.
CCCCAATGTTCTGATAACCTTTCTAGCAATAACTGATTTGATTTCCATACATATTTTTTATTATTAATTAATAGAGAAAGATAAATAGTAAGTGTGATAGAACAGTGATGTTGGAACAGTGCATGTTCATGAATATTATCTTAATCGGTTGAAAGTTACACTGAAAATTGTGGTCCCTCCTCAGTGGCGTAGCTAGACATGCTGGGGCCCCAGTGCAAGGTAAGCTAATTAGGCCCCAGGAACGTGACCTACCTGCACCAAAAGGTCTGGCAGAGGGGTTAAAAGTACCCCCCAATTATATATATCTACAGAGTTTTTTCTGTACATATATATAATTTATGTATATCAAAGGTTTATTTTCGGATGAAAAGCAGTTGTTTTTATGGAAACATTGAACGCTGAACCTTCTGGTAATAGAAGTAACAATAATGGCCCTTTTTAAGATTTGTTCAAAGTTTATTCACTGATAGTCTAAGCCTAAGGGAACTGTCAGACGGACATGCGCGAAGCTCAGTGCTAGGGTCTCAATCAGCTGTGTGAGCGGCGGGCCAGGGACGGTGGCGGGGTGCTCGGCGCCAGACACTAGACAGTGCGTCAGCTCAACACAAACTCTGTTTGTTGTCTCTAAGTAATTTATGCTGAATAAAGGTTGACTTACATAAAAAAAATCGGGTGTGATCATCACACGATTTCCTTATATATAAAGAAGAAAGTATTGTAATGGGCTGAAATTTTCCATGTGTTTTGGCATGGAAATTTTCCATGCCAAAACACGTTTGGAAGTCCCTAGAGCGGAAATACAATTATATATTACACTTCATCCTAAGTTGTATTTTTCAATTTCTTTAATGAAATTGATATGAATAGGCACCAAATATCAAGTTCTAGCTCTTTCCATTCCGGTTTTAGGCGGAACCCCCTAAAAGCGACCAACAATATATTACACTTCAACCTAAGTTGTATTTTTCAATTTCTTTTATGAAATTGATATAAATAGGCACCAAATTTCAAGTTCTAGCTCTTTCCATTCCGGTTTTAGGCGGAACCGCCAAAAAGCGGACTTCAACCACTAAACAGCGGTCAACAGTTCATTACACTTCAACCTAAGTTGTAATTTCAATTTCTTGTATGAAATTGATATGAATAGGAACCAAGATTAAAGTTCTAGCTATTACCGTTCCCATTTTAAGCGGGATATGCAAAAACCGCTAAAAAGAGGCATAAAACCGCCAACGGTATATTCGATTTCCACCAAAAGCTTATTTTGCCGTTCATGGCATAAAACTGACGTACATATATCAAATTTCAAGTCTCTAGCATTTGCCGTTCTTGAGATGTCTTGGTCACAGACAGACAGACACACACACACGAACCAATGGCTGAAACTCGAGATTTGAAAACTCGACATCGAAAATTTCAGCCCATTAGAATACTCTCCTTTTTATATAATAAGGAAAGTAAAAACACGTTACAAATTATTTGCCTTCAAGCGTAAATAGAAAACCAAGACGAAAATATTGAGTTTGGTTATCAAAAACAACAATTTCGGTATTTTTCTAAAAACGCAAATTTTTACTGGATTCGGGCCTTGGGGGCCCCAAAACTAGGGGGCCCCGGTGCACCACACCGGCCTAGCTACGCCCCGAACCCTCCTTATTCACATTACAAATGCTCCTTAAATTCGATAACATTAAACTAAAATACAAACCCATTTGAATTCAAAGTTAAGAACTATCCATTTGCATTAAATACCCTGATCAGTAATGTGTGTGTAGTGTATTCTAAATAGTAATGGCTCTACTTCTTTTGAAGCAAATTTGAACACAATCCAACTTAGGATACACTACGCTTATTATTATCGAGTTATTTATTATGGAATATCTCCGAAATTCCAAGAGTAGGTCAATATAATGTTGAATGAAGATCATTTTCCACGATTTTTCACCCTGTATACTATACATTTTACCACTTTGCTGATTGACCCATTTATTTCTTAATCGATTTCGTCTTGTCTTTCCTAACATGCAGGTTGGTCGACAGCAATTTCTAATCATTCGATTTTTCTTCCAATTTTCGAAAAAAGTACGTATTTCGTTTATGATGTTGTTTTTTGGTACACTTTATTTTATACAGGGTGTATTTAAATACAAATATTTTCTACAAACATTTGACTAGTTTCTTTATTTTTTCTGAATTAGCATTATACAGGTTGGTCACCCTTTGCCATAGATTTCATATCAATCAGAAAAAAATTTATGAAGACCTTTGTGTGGAATGTGCTTACATACGGATATGAAAGAAAAAGATTGGAAGCGGTGGGGATGTGGAAAATCAAATTAATTGGATATATAATTAGACATCATAATTTCATAAAAAATATATTTGAGGGTAAAATTTTGGGAAAGACATCACGAGGCCAAGACAAAATTATTTGAAGGACCTGTATCAAAAACTGAATGTAAACTCCTGTGAAGAAATGGAGAGAATGGCATCAGATATCAGACAGAGGGACATGGCTGTCTCAACAAGGCATAGCATTTAGTTATTTATGATGATGGGGGTTCATATTTAAAATTGAAAGATGACACCGTTTTTCGGTACCTTTAAAAATGTTCCTGTTATTCCTTTTGTCCAAAATGGGAATTGGTTCCGAGAAAGATTGAGTAATGATAAATTGGCGACTAGCCTGTATACCAAGATTAGTTTTGTGGAATGGAAAACTTTTTTCCAGGTGGAAAGTTAATCATATATTTTATCACTCACTTCGGTATAATGTTTGTTCGCTCCCTGGGTAATTCTAAAGAACCAACAAATCAGGCTATTTGATAATAATCATTTGCTGATTTTTATCAGAAGTAAACCAAACAAAAAGAAAAGAAGCAAAGTACGAGCGACATGGCAGACCCAATCCAGCATAGGTGCTGATTGGCTTACTTGCCTATTCTGAAGAAGAAAAAAAACTAGTTTACTCTGTTTGATGCCCATAAAGGAGGAATCGCCCCTTGCTCTCCTGGTCCACTATACATCATCCCCATAGTATATATCTCCAGTATTTATTATTTTTTAATTACATTGATGTATAGTAATAATAATCATAAGCAATATGATAAATAAATTAAGTCACTTGGCGTAATCTTAAATTTATATCACATAATACATAATATATGTTTGCGTGATTGCATTGAAACATCTGACGACGATCGCACCAGATTAAGGAATGCACTTTCTATGAAATTGTTCATGCATAAAAACAATAATAATTACCACAACCCAAACATTCAGATTAAATACTTGTGTAAAAAAACATTTAATATTATTTTATCCAAAATATGTTGTTAAATAAAGCATTCAAATGATTTTTTTATGAAACAAAATTAACTTACTTTCATAATTTAAAATAAAATCAATATAGTTCGAAGATCAAGACGCACTTTTATAAAATTTAGAAAAATAACAAATCAATTTTCACAATGCAAAAGAAGGTGAATTGCAAAATATTCCAAATTTAGATAAACGGCAAATAAAACTTTAAAATTTTAGACGGAAAGACAAATGAAATTGCACAATGCATACTTATTTCTACTACCTATCTAAAAACTCAATTACGGAAAGGAATATGTCCAACTGTCTTTAAAAAAAAGTACATACTTTAAAGGCTTGCTGCTTTAAAGTATGTAGGTACTCTTTGTAATTAAATATTTCAATTAAAAAACCTTATTTATTTTTATTTATTTATTTTGATTATCTAAAACATTTTCGCCCAGTTGATGCATTTATTATAAACGTAGCTAAAATCTAGTAGCACAGATTACTATTTCTTACTACTCATAGGAATTAAAATGAAATTTTCGTTTGGCCTGTCCAAATTTTAAGACATTGATTTTGTTTTTGAGAATAAATGCAAAAGGACATAGGTTCGGTTCAATGTCTCATTTGTTGACGTAAAATGGTCTGAACATTAGGTTTTTTCACTTCCTGGCATACTCAAATGATGTAACATTGCATCGGTTTCAAGTCCTGATTCGTTTGTTAGATCATGTTGAGAGTTAGATTTTTAAATTTATCTAGATAAATTATCATGCAGAACACCCTTAATATTACTGAGAAATTGTACAGGCCCAAAAAAAAATCTCATATGTTAAAAATCCCAAATAACCAATAGATGTTAGAGACGTTAAGCCAAGTAAAAAGGAAAAAAACAACTTTCACAGGATCAAAGTTCTGGCGGTTTTTAGATGTTGGAGACCAGAGACTCATGAAAAATTCAAATTCTGTTATTATTTATCTAAATATATAAAAGTTAAGTATTTTTGTCCGGAATCGGGTAAGAGATAGAGGAAAATTAATGGGAAAGGAACCCCAAAACCTTAGTCTGGGACCTGAAGAAAATTATCAGACCCCAAAATTGCCAAACCGTTTTCGGGTTTTGGCTAATGTGTCGGTCAAATTCATCTAACATTATTAATTTATCAACCTTAAGCGGGAAATTTTAATATGAGTGAAAAATATTTTGAAAATATAAAATTGAAATGGCTTTGGACACGGGGTTCAACATATATTTTATTTTATCACCAACACAGCCCTTGTAAAACGCATCAATAAACAAGAAATTGCTATGATTTTCTTAGATAAATTTTGCTTTTTAGGCATATTAGGTTTTTCAAACGTCGGAAATGATGGCTGATTTAATAAACAATGATAATAATTAATCACATAAAGTGCAAGTATTAATTTTTATTATTTTTATCCATTTTAAAAATTAATTACTTGTAAAATATTTCTCAATTACAACACAATGAGTTGGTTATAAAATGTCACTAACATGCATGATAACACTGATCTCATGAGAAAAAGTTGAGTATGCAGTATCCTGATGAACATTTGTATACCTAAATTGGTCATTTAATATTGACAGCAGTTTTCCTTCAATTTTGTTCATTCATGATTATATCAATCAACATTAGGTGATAGAATATTAAATGTATGATTACTAATAATAGTTATATAGGGTGTACCAAGAGTTTAGCGTGCATTTGATTCCAATGATTAATACGGGACACATCAATTTTATTTATGTTTGGCACGTGTTCCTAACACGACATCACATTGTCCATAACTCTTTGGATATTTTTTGTAGATTTCGGGATGTCTACTAAAAACATAAAAACGGGGCAACCGTGAACTAGACCCCTTACCGTATTCCAAGTTTTACAAATTTTTTCATTTAAGATCAAATATTAGACAAGTAAATTCGATGGAAAAATAAAATAAAATGAATCGTTATGAAACTTTCTGATAGAATAAGATTTAATGAGATATGAGATGTATGAATTTGAAGGGAGAATAGCTTTAATTATGCCTCGAAACTTTTGGGTGCAATCTGTCATTTTCCCCCTATCAACAATTTGAAATTTTTTAGCGCCACATCCGCCATCATGGATTAATATAATCAGCAGAATTCCGAAACATTTTTTTGCTCTTCTTGCAATTAGAAATAAATATTTTATCAACACACTGTATATTTCTCTACATGTGTGTTTCATTTTAATTAACGTCATAATGTCAAAGCGATCGACCACAAAGAATCTACCTAATACGTTTTGACTTTCTGTGACAAAATCTGAGAAGTTGTTTACACAATATCAAATGAAACAATGATCATGGCAGACATGAGATTCACTTACACCACGGAAGGCGTCGTCTGCTCAACGTCACTAGTCACCGCACAATAGCCTCATCTTCTGTTTCACATATCTCGACACTTGATCCCGACAGTGCTGATCAACAGAGCAGCCATATCAAACATCATCCAATGACTATTCCATAAAATACAACCTTCAGTGAATTATCCTTTTCATTTAGGGTTAAAATCATCCTATTACTATTCTATAAAATACAACCTTCAGTGAACTATCCTTTTTATTTAGGGCTAATATCATCCAATTACTATTCTATAAAATACAACATTCAGTGAATTATCCTTTTCATATAGGGTTAACATCATCCTATTACTATTCTATAAAATACAACCTTCAGTGAATTATCCTTTTTATTTAGGGCTAATATCATCCAATTACTATTCTATAAAATACAACCTTCAGTGAATTATCCTTTTCATATAGGGTTAACATCATCCTATTACTATTCTATAAAATACAACCTTCAGTGAATTATCCTTTTCATTTAGGGCTAACATCCTCCAAATTACTATTCTATAAAATACAACCTTCAGTGAACTATCCTTTTCATTTAGGGTTCACATCATCCAATTACTATTCTATAAAATACAACCTTCAGTAAATTATCCTTTTCATTTAGGGCTAATATCATCCAATTACTATTCTATAAAATACAACCTTCAGTGAATTATCTTTTCATTTGGGGCTAACATCATCCAATTACTATTCTATAAAATACAACCTTCTGTGAATTATCCTTTTCATTTAGGGTTAACATCATCCAATTACTATTATATAAAAATTTTCAGTGAATTATCCTTTACATTATAAGTATAGATTAATATTTTCCATTTTTCTTTGTCATTTGGTAAATGCTTCAGATGACACGCTAATGTTTTGCAAAATTTTCTTCCAATGAGAACTCGAACGGAGGGGGTAAATTAAAGGTAAATTAAAGCGAATATAAAGGTAATGTCGGTATTTCAGATTTCGATTTTACGATTCTTATGTTCCAATAAATAAAGATTGCATGCAACTGCATTGTCTCTGGGAGCATATTGTAAAAGAAGATTGGGCTACGTACTTCAATGAATGTCTACGGTGGTCTATTGAGAATCTGAAAAAATGTCTCAAATAATAACCTGAGCATTGGAAAGAATATGTGCAATATGATATGCATACAGAAGTTTCTGATATTTGGTGTTCTTTTATTTCTTATTATGTCATAATATCATTACTATTATTAATATATGGCCAAATTTCTTTGCAGAATTTAAACTTGTTGTGTCCACTGCTTGGCACTATTGCACACTTATTACTATAATTATAATTCTTGAACCCACCACCATCTATGAAATTTGGGGTTGAATAACATATGATTGAATTTTGTACGTTATGGCTATGTCAGCTGAATGAGTTTAGATTTATGTGATTGTATACGTAAAGTAGGAGGAATATTTTTCCTCTGTAAATAATCAATAAATCATAAACTTATGGTGATGATATAGTCCCGTTTATTTCCATCCATTAAGCGAGATAGAGGTTCTAAAGCCAATAAAATATAAAAATCCAACTCAGAAAGACGTATGAAGGTAAGGAATACTACTTAAGCCAAGTCAAAAAGAAATTTGAAGAGAACAAATAGAGGTGACGAGTACAACAAAGACCGCTTTCGGGGTCTCCGAATTTGGGTGCATCTGAAAATTAAACAACAAGAATAATTTCTCTCCCTAATATAGTAATAGTGAATTCAATGATACAATGTCAGAATAACGAAAGAAATTATAGGAAACCCAGAATATCCTAAGAATTATTCCATCTCAAGAAGTAGTTTTCCGGAAAAAACTCATTAGTCATTTCAAGATCCTGTTTGCAGTAAAATATGGAAATCTTCCATTAGACATAAAAAAGGTCATTCACCTTTTGCAAGTCCTTGTAAAATATTATAGTAGACTAGTTTAACCGTTGATCAGTGAGTCATGATACAAATGAGGAGAGAGTTGTTAAAGTTGTGGAGGGGTGACTTAAAGTTGTCTTGGTTCTTAACTGACTCCAATTATCTTGTATTCATCTGCAGCATTGGAATATTCCATTTGTTGAAGATAGATGTGATTGTGGCTTATGATTTCACAATAATTATCTTGATATATTGCATCTTTGTGATGCGATAGGTTTCATTAAAAGTGGAAGCAAAAACCCCAAGATATAATAAATAATACAGAAAATGAGTATCAAACATAGAAGGCCAAAAGACCAGCTGGCTTGAACAATGCAAGTAAACATAGTCTCTCGAGGAGCTGTGAAGCTTGGATATTATTCATACACTCGGGCTGTATTCAAGTTAACGTGAACCAATCAATCCTAATACTGCCGATCCTCCTTTTGGCAGTCTCGAATCCTGAATCTCGAATTTTAAGCTTTGGGGACCTTAAAACGTATTTGGCATTGAAAATTTGACATCGAAAATGTCAGCCCATTCCATTACAATACTTTCTTCTTTTTTATAGATAAGGAAATTCATGTGATGTTCACAGCAGATTTTTATTGGCGGTTACAATGTTCTTGTAGGAACGGGTTGTTACACTATTTTTCTTTCTTTTTTATAATTTTCAAAATTAGTTTGGACCCTGTTACTATTTCATGTTGGTGTTCATTAGAAAGCTATATCTAGCTAGGAATTTAAAAATATATATTTTTGTTATAAAATTATCTGCGTAACACAGAGCCCGGCAACCTGCGGAACGAGTGCTAATTGGCAGCACGCGCAAAATTCTAATCTCTTTATTCTCCCGTAGAATCATTCTGGCTTTTCAGTTTGCGTTACTATGCCCAAATTTTGTTTGCCCGCGCCACCAAAATCTCAATCAGGGCAATATCGATTTAATGTCTCAAATTTGGGCATGGTAACTCAAACTCACTACACTTCTACTGGCAATTTATCTTATTCGGTGACAGTTCATCCAAACATGTATGGAGATTTTTTGTTCAACTTAACACGCAAAGTGCCCACGACATTTGAAAGTATTATTATCTTCATACGTGCAATAAATTATTTGCATTGTTTCCTTAATACGTCATAGGTATTTAAGATTTGTGGTAACACTATAGACAAAACAACTGAAAGCGAGCTAAACAAATAAAAGTACTTGTAATTGATATTTAGAATTGCTGAAGGTAGGAAATTGCTATTGTCATTACCACGGCAAAGGTCATCCAGATTGTTTGAATTGTTTTCGCCACTAGATTATTAGAAATGTGATTGCTGTGGATACAGAGTCTTCGTCAATCAGTTCCTCATTCTTAATAGACCACTCCAGACTCTCTCGAATGATCGCGAAATCTATTATATCATTATCACCCAATATCACCCATCATGCACCCTTCCAATCTGACAAAATGATCGTCAATTTGACTTTTTCAAGAAATACGTGTTAAAGCAAAAACATGTTGAAAAAGTCAAATTGAGGGAAATATTTTAGTGAACCTTTGTAATCGTCACGAGAAAAATCCAATATTTTGTTCGGTGCCTACTCCCTAGCTGTAACCCTCTCTTGGCACGGTAACCCTATTGATACTGCGTAGAAACTAATTTTTTCCTGATGATCTCTCATCATTGGTTTGAAGCAGGGTTTTTAAGTCTGGGTACCCTTTCTTTCAGTATTACTGTCTAAAGAGAGAATGCTAAGACTTAAGAGACTTGATATTTAGTATGTCATCAGAATCGGTTAGCGCCAACTGGCCAAAGTGCCCTTCAGCGGGGTAAGGTCCTCCCCCTCTGAGCGGTAGACAAAAGGATTTTTTTCATTTGATTTTTTTGGATTCTACGTAGGTACCTACAGTAAAACGTAAAATATCAATCTTTTTGGGGGGCGGGGGGATTGTCTAGTAAAATAGTAAACCCATTTGTTACATTGGCAAAGTTTTTTTTTCGTGCAATTTAGTCACCAGTCTTTAGCAATTTAGTCACCATCCATTCACCTACGTACTTCTTCTAATTGAATAGTTTAGTTATACAGTCGAGGTTGGCAAACTTACCTTTGCTAAATGCTCAACTCTTTTTGGTTTATGTTACCAAATTGGTGTGTCTGGACAAAGCTGTAACATCTGATAATGAAACAGGTTACACATCATTGGAAAATTTGTGTTATAAGTATTTATCTTTGAATTTCTTTTCGAATTCATTAGCTAATAATTAGCGTATTATTTAATAGCATAATATTACATTCACAGTTCTTTATAGATCACTTAACTAAGACAAAACTCAAAGTTGACCTCATAAGGGCATTAGGTAAACTATATTGACACAAGAAAATAAAATAAGAACATATTTATTTTAATAAATTAGTTCTTATTCTTAGGAAAGCCACTTGCGTGTGTGTGCAAGGTAAAATGGCTCAATGTACAGAGAATCGACAAGCCAAGACTCCTTTCATGCCTCTTCTGTGCCTCTTGGACGCGGACGTATCCAGAGGCGTAGGTGAAGCGGTGGCGCTATTTTCTTTTAGCTAATCTATCGTTTGTTTACGCCACTTCTGTATTCCGTATTTGCTTTTCAGTGCGCCTGGGGCTTAGATTTCAAAGTTTCTAGAATCTATATATATATATATATATATATATAAAAGAGTATTACATAAATTGCAATATTTATGCCTTCAATGAAAGACTGACTAGGGGTCTAGAGAAACAGATCACCTGCACAGACTGATGGGGTTCAAACTTTGAGAGAGCACGTTGTTAATTGGTGTTACCTTTTAATGATCAATTTGCCATTGATAAGAATTTATTATTATTATTAATTTGTTATCAGTTAAAGTTATCTAAGTGAGAGAGAGAGAGATTTTGTTTGTTTTTGTATTTAATAATTATTATCGAGTAATACATATGTACAATCATATACAGTGTTATTCTGATGTGAAGTGCGACAGCTTGCACATTTCTATAGTCGCAATTATTATCGTCGGAAATGTGTTTGTGGACTAATTAAATACATCAACATGCACCAAAAAACCAAAATAATAAAATAAAAAACTAGCAACTTTGAAAGTACCCACTCGCCAAGTAAAGTGACTGACCTGAATGTTTTAATTCCAACTTAAACATTCGTTTAAATAATTCTCGTTTCGGAAAATATCGAGAAAAGAATCACACCGTAAACTGTGTTCCGAGTGTATTTTAAAACTTAATCACGTATTATTTATTTATTTCACATCCGAGTCGATATTGAAGCGCCAAAAACACTTAAATTTTTAAACGATATCAGCAATACAAAAGAAAATCTAATGAATAAAAGAATAATTGGAAAATAATATCGTCCTTAAAATATAATTTAACGAGACCATCATTGACTTGAGAATTGATTTTCTATGTACTCCGTTATTTTGTCCGAGACAAACACCAATTAAAACGACTAGAATTTTCTAGTTTGGATTAATTAATAAAAATTGCGTGTCGCCAAATATTTTTGCATGAATCTTTAATTCGATCGAACAATATTTTAATTTAGAACTCTCTATTAACGCACTGCGTGTAAACATATCAATAACATCAAAATATGTCCTAGATGCTGATGAGAATGAATGTACTTTTTTGATTTTTTGAAAAGTGTACGTCAGATCTCAAAGGATCTCAGATACCGAAAATAAATAACATTTTCCGTTAAGGGAAGCGAATTTGGAAGGGACGCAAGTAAATATATATCATTGCGTGTGCAACGCAATTGAGAAAATGACAGAAGCTCAATGACAGAACATGCTATAGGTCAAATTTATCACTGTTGGTTAGTACGTTAGTAGGAACCTTGTGGTTGGAAGTTGTTTACCAAAGATTTGATTTTTAGTTCAATACTGCTGACAGCTACTCTCAGATCCGGTTCAACGATTGCTCTGAAAGCTATTGAGGAGATAGACTAAACACGAACTGGACAGGTAATACGAAATTGTGATCGCTTCAGACGCGATCATAAAAAATTCAGAGCGGTTAAAGATTTCAATTGAAAATTTGAAAGAAAGGAAAAAATGGGTTCCGACCTCGATAAAAATGAATTTTGGAATCGAACCGCGACCCCCAGGTTGGAAGGTATATGTAGATCAGAAACAGTATCAAGTTTAGCTTTCAGTCATGATGTTGGTATTCTTGGTCGACCTAAAGTATCTGTCAGTTTAAGTGAATTATTATTTATCTTCAGATCCCGTGCTATATAACCTATCTATATAACCTGACGAATTTATTTTGCATTTCTGGCACCATCCTCTGATCCTAACATCCTGATTAACATAAATTAGGTACATTATTTTATTTTCTTAAAATTTTGCATACCCAACGACCTTGACTCAGTCATGTTTGCCAATCTGATACGACATAATATTATTTTAGCATCAATTTTTGTTCATTATTTTTAAGATATAGTGTTTATCATTTCCGAAGACATATTCCAATCAACTCAGGTGTACAGGGTGTAACATAACTCGATGTCAATTCCTTAAACACATATTCTTGAGAACAGAATAAGATGATTTTACTGTATAAAGACACGTTCCACAATGCTCCTTCCCCCTAGTTTATAAATTTTCGTAAAAAAATTAAATTTATGTCAATTTAGTGGCATTTATTTGTGAAAAGCGCGTATGATATGATTTTCAGGGGCGGAGATATGGGGGCCTCTCAATCTTAATATAGGTCGCAGGGATCTGATTTTGTTAGAAAATATCTTTTACGACAAAGAATTTTAGAATTTTCATTTTAAAATGAAAATTGAAGGCCGGAAATCGGTTTTGATGAGACCAGGAACATTACGAAGGCGCAACTTCTGACAAATATTTTTTTTTGTGTGAAAAGTGAAATCAAAGTTATTGAGAAAAAACGATATTTTTCTGTCAACTTCCGGGGTCTGTAGATTGGAGGCAAATTATATTCGGCATGGCTTATATAGATAATGTGAAATAACGGATTGACATCGAATAATGTTAAACCCTGTATAACTTGTACGAGTACTAACTTTTCCATTGTGAAAAATAGGTCATGCCTACTTGAATTTGTGAGAAGTTGGTTGAGGGTCACATGTTCACGGGCAATTTGTTATTCAGAAGAAATACATTAAAAGATCGTCATGAGGACCCCGATCCCAAGTGGCACAATAGGGCCGGAACAATATTCTAAACAAAAGTACTAAATTTGATCAAAATGAGACCTCGCGTTTGAGAGTTTCCATGGAACAAAGAGTTTAAAGGAAAATTGTCAAGTTATACAACCCGAAAGGTTAAAATTACAATGATAATCGAATTTTATTTCTTTGAACAATGGATTAATCCAACTCACTTCGCATTTTATTTCGTTGAATTTTGGAAGCAAGATTGTGAAAACAGCTGATTCTTCCTTTTTTTATTAACCAATTTGGCCACTAGAGGCAGCGTTCTCACCTCAAAATATGGGTCTGGAACAGGGGAGGATTGTCTAGCAACCCTTCTCAAAAAATTTCCATTTTGGACGGTTGTACATACGAAATACAGGCGTGGTAGTAAAAACGTCTCCTAACCCCTCTAATTGGGTTAAAATTGGTAACAAAAATTGGCCAGACACTCCTCCCCGGTTTCAGAACCCTCAATGTGTCAGAAATGAGGTTAGACTCTACAAAACTAAACAGAGGGAAAAATTCAAAACAACAAACATGAATCGGAACAGCCAATCAGAATGGGAACAAAAGTAAAGAACAAAATGGCGGATTTGGGAACCAAGAAATACTTGGGTCACAATTCTTCATTTTCGCCATCTTGCTTCTAAATTGTTCCCGAAATAAAATGCGAAGTGAGTTGGATTAATCCATTGTTCCAAGAAATAAAATTCGATTGATGAATGCAACTCGGGGAATACCTCAACATGTGCTTCTTCTACTAGGACACAGGACATATACTCTGACGTCAATCGTGAGTAATAAGCTAATCAATAAAAATAATTAACGGAGGCCTGGCACTTTATCTTTAGGATTCATATTTGTTGACTTGTGTGGGTGTGTCAAGAGAGCCAAGGTCAGGAATGAAGATCATAATGCAGGCTCGGGCTGATTGGGCTTAACCGCAACAGCATGATTCTTACTTTATGTTTCTAATTTCACAAATGGGTGTTACATCTGTTTGTTCCAATGTTCTGCCACTCGGATATCTGTATTATAGGCCAACATTAGATTCTTTTCAGTCAAGCCCAGTATTTGGGCAGGCAAGCTGGTGATATTCGTCCTAGATGGAAAGAAAATCACATTTTTCGTCTTCACCCCCTCAGGATAGTTCTCTACATAGTGAAGTGAATAAAGCATCAGCTCTAATATTGTGATTCTGATGTAAACAATCTATATAGAATATTATGTAAACATCCTGTATATAGACCGCGTCACTTCTCCGTTTTATTTTGATTTCTCCTTCTGTGAGATTCGAGAAAAGTTTTTTTTACTTGTTTACATTGTTTTGTTGTTTTGCTTACGGAGAATTTTATAGAATTCGAAGTTTGTTTACTGCGTTTTTTCCAGGAGGGTTGTGTACTAGATCGTTCTAGAAAATCGATAGGGATTTATAAATAGAGGGGTCGCGAGTAGAAACCGAGTCGGTTTTAGTTGAGTGATAAGTGAAGTCAGTCTAGTTTTGAAAGCGAAGTCAGTCAGTGAGTTTTAAAAGTAATTAATTTTTCGTGTGTGAATTACGTAGTATTTTTGCGTGTTTTGAATACGGTATTTGCAAGGTTACAGTATACGAATTTTTGTTACGTTTTTTTTTTTTGTATGTTCTTTCTTTAATAAATTGTTTTAAGTTTCTTTTCTATTTTTTTTTAGTTAACGCGTTTTTAATCCACGACTACTCAATCCTCGAACCCAATTCTACAACAATAGGGTTATTGGTTCATGTAAATTTGTTTCTTGATTTTAGTAGTTTATCTTGTCACAGTTCAATCTCTTTCTTGATCTGAGAAATTTGAAGCAGAATCAATGTAAATTGAACTATAGCGCATATTGAACCCAGTTCATGCCATAACCACCGTGTTACACAGTTACAATCCAAGCGTGAATGAGTGTATCCTTCTCGCACAGGTTTCGTGGGCCGTGATGGGTCTCTTATATAACATAGGTGAGGCGTTGTTTTTGTTTTGGCGTTGAATTCGTTTCCATTTCAGATAGTTAATTTTATTAATATACTCCCGACTAAGTCGAAAATTGTCAGGAATTTAGCAAACCATAGGTTGGTTATTCTCCCAACCAAGTATTAACTTCCTCAATCTCTGACTCTCAATCAAAATAGGGGAGAAGTTAAAATGCCGTGATGGATAAACAACAGACAGGGCTGTGCTCGGGTAGTGATCAATTTCCCTATATATAGTGATTTTTCCCTATGCATTGGCCTGAATCGGTAAAGAACAAAAAATAAGATTTCGCTTTCGTTCTGTTCTGTTCATAGGTACGTTTTTTCTAACAAAACTGCTTTCCAATAAGATACAACTTTGATTTTACAAAAATCATTTGTACCCTCGTCCTCAAAGACCTAATTCTCCCAATTAACTGAAGGATTTTTTAAACCAAAACACTTTCGGCATCTTTGGGTTGAGCAAAATGTTACAAATATTAAGGACACTCTACAACTCTACAGGATATTATTGAAACTTACGAAAATATCCTTAGAAAAACAGATGTCCAAAAAATAGAGGAATCAAAATTTCTCCTTGTTTAAAGTATTTTTTTCCGCATTAAAAATTCCTCCCGCTTTAAAATACCTTAATACCGTTTTTCTAGTATATCAATGGCGTCTGATTGCCCAACTGCGTTTGTGCTGTGAGGTTTACAGCATTTTTCACTTTGAAGACCGCGACGTGTCTTTTATATAGTGTTGCTGAACATTGCAATTTTTGTACTCACAACCGAACTCATTTATCATTTTGTCTGTCATATAGTCCAGTCAACGAATGGTTTGTAGAGTGCGTTGGCTGGAAACCAAGGAATTTTTTCAGAAGTTTGTTTGGTGTGGTCAGGAGATAAACATACTAAAAGTCCTGGGACCTGGGGGGTGAGCCAAATGCAGGGGGGCGTGGCGAAGGTCACTTTTTTNTGAGGGGTGGAAAAAAATGAATAGAAGCAAACTTGTAGGAAATTTAGATGGCTCCAATTTTACCGAGAATACTTTGTACGCTAAAAGTAACCGTTTTCGAGATATAGGGGAAAACTTAAAAAAAGTGACCTCCGCCACGCCCCCCTGCATTTGGCTCACCCCCCAGGTCCCAGGACTTTTAGTATGTTTATCTCCTGACCGCACCAAACAAACTTCTGAAAAAATTCCTTGGTTTCCAGGCAACGCACTCTACACCCCTATTTTGATCATTCATTGACAGGACTAATAGTGTATTTTTTGACAACTGTAGATATCGCGCCTTTGGGGAACACCAATTGGACCCCATAGAGTTTATAGACATGCTGAAAGCCCCAACTTTCTCCTCTGTGACTAATTTAATAACTTTTGGTTTATTATTTTCAATAATGAACCTTTGGAATCGTCACTAGAGAAAAAATAAACTCTGCGTATGTGAAACATGGGTTTATTATTTTACTGGCTAAAAAAATACCCCCCCCCAAAAAAAAAATTGAGGGGGGCATTTTTTTCTCGTGACGATTTCAAATCTGAGGCGTAGTTAGACCCTAAATTTGACATACATACCAAATTCAAGTCTCTGACTCTTACCATATTATTTTTAGTCAGGATAAATGAAAACCGTTTAAAAGCGGTAAAAACCGCCAGCGGTATATTTGATTGCAGCTAAATGTTTCGAACCATACTCAGACTCCAAATATGATACGAGTGTACATACAATTTCAAGTTTATAGCTCTTACCATTCTCTTTTTAGAGAGGATTAGTGGAAACCGCTGAAAGGCCGCGAAACGTGCACAATTAGATCAAAGATGAGACCTATATCTATATACTAAATTTCATCCAAATCGGTCAACGCTATGTGGCGTACGGCGCGGCGGACAAACGGATTTTTTTATTCGATGTTTGTATTCTATGTACCTTGAAACGTGTAGGTAATATGTGATCTATATGTGGTATGCTCTGATCACGTGTAAACGGTTGTACCTTAGTAATATGATAACTAATGTAAAAGTCAGATAGTCAGATTTATTATCATTTTTTTCTCTCATCTTCTCGAAACGAAGTTCGTGGGGTATGAGCTAGTTACAAATAAATACAATTATTATTATTTCCAATAAGACGTCAGTAAAAGATAGGTATAGCAACCAGTTATCCCCAAAGGAATCAAGTATCTAGGGGAGAAGTTAAAATGCCGGATGGATAAACAACAGACTGGGCTGTCATGGTTGTGTGACATTTGCTGATGAGTCTTTATTTTCCCCACTCTCCTTGAAATCACATACCCAAATTTGTTTTTACAGATGTCTTCTTTGGCGGTTGTTAACTCATCTGTGTCATACCGTTCCTAACTCTTCTCTTATTATAATACTTAAGCGAAATGTCGCCACATTTGCTGAAATGAAATAACATCCTGCGTCATTCTCCCATCTCCCCCCACCACACTACCCCCTTATGATCCACCATCTGACTCATTAAAAAAGTTCCCCTGTCAAGATTTCAATTAATACTCCTTTAGTGACTCAGTTATTATTCTGTGTTAGGCAAACTGCTGTACACTAATTTGACATCATTCCAAACGAGACTCGAGTGTGACTACTTGAGATTATAGAATACTATATTTGTTGTTATCATCATCGGACCTCGTGGCGCAACGGTAGCGCGTCTGACTCCAGATCAGAAGGTTGCGTGTTCAAATCACGTCGGGGTCATTAATTTTTTAGATTTTTTCGATGTTTAGCCTGTGCCTTTTATGATAGGCTCAAAATATTTTTTGAAAAATATTTTAAACCATATCTGTTCAACAACTGAAACCTTTTTTTGGTTTATTTGAGTAGAACCACTCTATAACGAAGCAATGTTCATTTTTCTTACCTTGAGAATAGGAAACGTTTCTGTAATGAAAAAAGAAATCCTACCTAGTTAGAACAAATGTTTCGAGTCTTGTTCGGTTTACCGCTTTGTATACCGATGGCGATGAGGGTGAAGAGATGGCCAGTGCAGGACCACAATGGCAGGCTAGGTGGCAAGGTTTTCTTAATAAGAAATATGTGAGCCTGTTATTGCTAATTCTCCCATACATTCGAGCTATCACGATCTCCTCCGGACTTAAATGTCCATGGTTCAGTGTTAGGTTTGAACCTTTTCATATTATTTGATGGACTGATGCTATATCAAAAATTATAGATAGGTATCATTCGGGATCATGGTTTTAACGAAAAATACTCCGCTCAAAATATAATATTTTACTTTTCAAAAGTATACATTAACATACTTACCATTACTTGCGTAGAATGCAATAATTGAATATAAAAATGCGTCATATTTGGTATGTAGGTCTCATTTTGTTAGTCCTCTAAGCTTGGAGTTATACTGCCACAGTCCCATACAAGGGGTTTTGTACAAATAATTAACCCATGTTAGTGCTAACCAGGGCTGCGGAGTCGTGGAAATATTTCACGACTCCGACTCCAACCCCGGAGTTTTAACATAATTAAACGACTCCTTGACTGGGACTCCAACCCATTATCATAGGCTTTGACACCAGGATTTTAATTTTTAAGGGTATCTTTGACATTACTTGTCAGGTAGATTTTTATCTCAATTTAATTGATGTGTAATGCTGCCACTGGGTGCTGCCCTTCATGTGGGTCCACACACTCAAAGTACATAGCGCGCCGCGTCGTACGGCATTTTGATTTCAAGACAAATTCACACTTTTTTTCCCCTTGCGCGTTACTCTGTGTACCTAGTACCTACACTAAATTAATATCGTTTTCAAAAGGTACCTATGTATTTCTAGTTCCCGATTCACTTTATGATTTCGGAGTTTGAGTTAGTCGCTTTCCGACTTCGATTCCTGTTTCTAAAACCGTACGACTCCCACTTCGACTTCTATGAATGAAAAAATGTTAAACTCCGACTCCGCAGCCCTTGTGCTAACTACTAATTTTTTATAAAATAATTTCATAGGGTGGCAAAATCAAACTAAATTCTTAATCTTCTTGAAAGGAACTAACTTTCGCGAAATTCAAATCCTTGATTGGATTTTAAGAGCAGCTGTGGAAATCCTTTTTTTCACAACCAAGTTAAATTAGGGATTTATAGGCTCTCGTGTCGATTCACTTTAATCAACAACAGTTACTCAGTTGTGTTGACGAGGCTCCAATAAGGCCAGCTATTAGTGTCCCTGGGCGAGTACTACGTGGTAAATCTTTTGCTTATTCAACCGAATAAAATATATTTTTGACGTAAAAATCAGCATATGTGCATCTCTAATCATTGGAGTGTTAATTTAAATATCACAGGTTCCTAAATAAGCCTTGAAGAATTCATTGATCTCAGTAAGAA
Source organism: Pachypsylla venusta (assembly GCA_012654025.1). NCBI lineage: Eukaryota > Metazoa > Arthropoda > Insecta > Hemiptera > Aphalaridae > Pachypsylla > Pachypsylla venusta. Next base: position 30,873,824 of record CM022874.1, read on the forward strand.
TACCTCGCACTATAAAATAAAGTGCATAATGACATAACCGATTCTTGTCTATAGAAATGACCTGTTGTTAAAGCACCTCTCCGTACTTGATGCAAAAGTCATTAGTGTACCTTGTAGTTTGTAGTGCAATCAAAATTAATAATGACTGAGCAGATTTGTACTCTCTACCAAATATCGATCAACCATCAGATTTTGCAAATAATATACTCATTACCGGGTGTTAGGTAAAATAATATGGCAAATTAAAAAAAAAAAAAAAAACTCTGCCAATGTAACACTTGGTTTTATTATTTTTCTGGCAAAAAAATAATTAATTTTTTTTGGGGGGGGGGCAAAAAAAATTGAGGGGGGATTCTCGTGACGATTCCAAATCTCGGGCGTAATTAGACCCTAAATTTGACATACCTACAACATTTGAAGTCTCTTGCTCTTGCCATTCTCTTTTTAGACAGGATTAATGAAAACCGCCATCGGTATATTTGATTGAACCCAAAAGTTTCGGAGCTAACTGAGACCCCAAACATGACATACATACAAAATTTCAAATCTCTAGCTCTTACCATTCTTCTTTTAGACAGCAATACTGAAAACCGCTAAAAAACGGCAAAAATCGCCAAGGGTGTATTGGATTGCACCCAAAACGGGCACAATTAGAGCCCAGATGGGACCTATATACCAAATTAAGTGTCAAAAGTGCCCATCACGGCGGACGGCGGAAAAACGGATTTTTTTTATTCGATTTTTGGATTCTACGTACCTTGAAACGTATAATATCAAATTTTGAAGGGGGGTATTTTTTTTTTCGTGACGATTCCAAAGTTTCATTATTGAAAATAATAAACCAAAAAATACAGAATTATATTGCCCAATATCACTGGGTGATTGGAACATTGATCAATACAATTGACCCTGTGCTGGCGTTGTTCATCACTTGTTAAGTTGCTATTTTTCTTTGACCTTAATGAAAATGAGGTTGTTTTGAGAGAAAAAATATTTATCAATACACTGCTTGTGTGTATTTGAACACATATTGACATAAAATATTGACCTCATTGATTGATTATGTGCCTTGCTTAAACGAATTCTATTTTGTCCTGTTACAGATGCGTGTCTCCGATGTCAAGCCGAAAACAAAGAATCAAGTAGTGGCAAACAAGACTGTGTGGTTGTTTGGGGAGAATGTAATCACTCATTTCATTATTGCTGCATGTCACTTTGGGTAAAACAAAACAATCGCTGTCCATTGTGTCAACAGGAATGGTCCATTCAACGTATGGGCAAGTAAAGATATGGAGCGATGGAGCCTGAGGAGGGGAGAGAAGATTTACATGGCCAGGGTCCTGAACAGGGCAAGAAGGTTTGCATGGCCAACCTATCGACAAGTAGAGAGGTGGATAAATTAGCGTCCTGAAGAGGCAGGAGGAGGTTAACATGGCCGCGTTTTGACCTTTCTCTTATTATCTTTATCATAAAAAAAGTAAGTTTTTTGTGAGAGAGTGGAAGTAGAAAAGTCAGGGTAAACGAATAATCTATATATACTTATAAAGTATACTGACTGATTCAGTTAGTACTCGTATACTGACTGACTCATGAATCTCATGATCAACGTAACTCGACGATGGCTAAACCTAAAATACAGAAACATGAAATTTAGAATACAGTTTTCTGTAGTATGTAAATATGAAATGAGAAAAAATCTTTACTTCAATCACCAACGAGTTATTGTCAAAACAACGCTTTTCTAGTAGCCATGCTAAAAAAGTGACCGGGAATGGCTAAAACATGTAGGTAAAATATAGAGTTAAGTGCGCCTTCTTTGCGAAATACCCTTCCTTCCTTAATGTAATGGTAATGCCATTGTTTCGCGACGTTTCTATTGCTCAGCACAAATTTAGTAGAGAGACGGAGTGCTTTCGAAGGACCCGCAACTGCCCATGACTTGTAATAATTAATTAAATAAACTTGTAATTAAATAGAAAAATCAATTAAAATGTTTTATTTAATTTTTATTATTATATATCTATTTATTTTTTTACACGAAAGGTAGGTAATACTCAAGTAAAAAAAAATTGTTACGAGCATAAAACTATTTGGAAAAAAGTAGAAAAAATGGACGAAATGTGTTTCTTATGCTGAAAGACGAAGTACCGAATAAATCAGAAAGGACAACTAACAGGGACCAAACGTTTGAGACCCTCAATAATAAATATTTCTTTTTTTTTTGGATTCTTCCCGATTTATGGCTGACTTTTGGATCAAAAGATACAAAATTGCGTTAAAAAAATATTCTGAAATAAAATTCGAACCGTGATGTCTATAATCAAGTAGATCACACATAATTCAAAATAGAATCAATTAGTTTTTAACTAATGAAATAGAATCTATTAGTCTTTAACTAATGAAATATGACCAATTCCAAGAGTAAAATCGTACAAACACGATTAACCTGTGCAATATACAATATCACAGACATAAAAGTTGCAAAGCCTCAAAATTACTGGACTTCTTGGCTTACCATTAATTAAATTTAGTTTTATCCTAAATATGGCATTTTAGATGTCGAGATTTTCCAATAAATTAAAATTATTTCGTTAAATTTATAATCGATTGACGCTGATAAAATTAAATGCATTCCTGTAATCAAACCATTTGATTGTATATATAAATATGTACCTACGAGGTAGTAAAATCTTATATTGCTCAGAATCATCACGCGTCGGTAAACAAGTTATCTCAAACTTAATTTCGATTCAGATTAAAATTAATTGCATTCACATTTTTAAAAAAAAAATGTTTGATCATCCCCTAAAAAAATGGCAATATAGTGGGCTTCAAGACTATCTACAATTTTGAACCAAGAATACATAAAAGAGATCAAATTTGAATTAGTATTCGAGCAAATGCCCTTTCTTAAATTTTTGATTTCTCACTCAAAAATGTTATCTGAATGGCAGTAACTACAACGCTACTTTGAACACATTATAATACACACAAAGATTCTCCAGTTCAAGATGAACTCCACAGCACTGCTGCAACTATTAGTACTACACTTGGTATAAGATGGGTTACGCCACTGTAACAGGATAAACCTTCGTGACTGATAATGTATTTGATCATATCGGGATATCGACATTCTTGATCTGAAACAAACAAAATCATTATCACGAATTGATCTCGATGTATATAGAATGGTTAAAATGGTTTTATCTTATAATTTGAAATTTTAGTATCAACCTGATCTATTATTTTCAGCAAAATAAAAATAAATTGGTAGTGTACATATCCTATTCTCTATCTCACTGACGTCATTTCATTATTTCTCTAAACCAGACAAGTCTTTGACGTCATACAGTATAACTTGTTAATCTTACTGACATCATTTGGCTATTTCCCTAAATTTTAACGTCATTAATTGTACAGAGCACCTATCTCAATCTCAATGACATCATTTTGTAATTTCTCTAATCTTTGACGTTATACCTTTTTTCTCTTACTGACGTCATTTTATTATTTTTATAATATTTGACGTCATAAAGTATATCTTTTCTTATCTCACTGAGATCGAGATCATTTTATTTTTTTCTCTCCCCAATTTTATTTTAGTAGATTTTCAATATCGTTAGAGTACACCTCCAAAATTCTGGGGGCTGCAAACCTCCCCCCCCCTCCTCTAAATATGCTTATGGACTGTTATGGGTACATGATGTATGTCTCGATAAATAATATGTTCTTATTTGTGCAACCCTACTCAGATTATAGTTTCTAATGACATGTGTGCTGCGCTCTAGTGACTGCGTTTGAATATATTGATAAGAAAAACGCAGCAAAATTTTGAAAAAGTGTAAAAAAAAAATCATTTTTAAAAATTAATACTTCATAAGAAATTATAAGTGTGTGTTTCGAATTATCTTTGACCAGTGTTTTCCTCCAACAATGAAATGTTGGTGTCGCCAGTTTATTTAATCACTTACATTCTGTTAACCATACTCTCCTATATTGGTGATCGAGTTGTATTTTCAATTGATTCAAATTTTCACACATGCAAAGCGATAACAGACGGTTCATTTCATTGTGTCATAGCTATACTATCTTGGTTTTTAGTTTACTGTCCTAGTGGACATAAAACTCATGTCCTCAAGAATATATTCTATGAAAGTTTATTATCCGGATTTATGGGAACGGTAATAGATGTGGATCATCTAATTGTAGCAAGAACAATTTCCATCAAAGTAAGTAAATAGAATATATGGTCATTATTTCTTTTAAATGATCCAATTACCAATTATAATTAAAGACATAGTTTGTAAAAATGATCTTTCATAACAGTATTATGTCGATTCAGAACCCCCTGGTATGGAAGATTCGGGGATTTTGTCACATGGGTAAGATTAAGTTACAGGTCTACATTAACGTGTAGATATTATGGCCTTTACTGGGGTACCTTGATTTAGATAATTTCCAGTAATGTTGGGCATCAACTGGTAAGTGCTCCCCAATAGAAAAAAAATCTATGGCAAGGGAAGTGAACGACATTAAGTACGTGCAGGTTCTATGCACTGGAACGCATACCCTTACAATTCTGTCCAAGAGGAATCAAAACCTTTCGTCATTTCCACCATTATTTTTCCAAGCCTGAATCTGGAAATAGTTGATTTTCAGGGGAACCACTACAACAGCCAGCAAGTGCAATTGATTGCTGTCTTTAGCAGTATTCATGGTTTTTCCGTAATCGACTGTAGCAATTCTGTTGTCCTCACGAGGTCGAGTGCTTCCCAGTGAAGCCAACGATGCGCGTTTCCCCGGGCAGCCTCCGGTTCAAGTAAGCACCACGTTCAATGTTGCTTAACTTTGTATTGTATAATTAATTTGATTATTCTTTATAGCGAAACCGTTCTGTCTTATTAAGATATTTTTCCTGTGTAAACAAGGGTTCCCAACGATTATTCTATTGAAAAATAATTCGAAATTATACCCGCCGCAGTCGATTACAATACAGTGTGGCCAGTGACTCATCTACAAAGTGAAGACAGGAACTCCAAGCATTGTACTTATTTAACCAAACACAAACTGACTTGTTTACAACTAAAACTTTCTTATTTCTAGAAAGCATTGAACCATGTATCAACGTCTCGCCCATTCTTTCATTGTACAACTTTGTGGATTCTAATATGTGTGTCACTCTCATTCATTCATCAAAACCTTGCAGTATTAGTATTTACTTCAGTCTTCAGCCACCATCTCCGTGATGCTGCTAGAAGAGGTCTATGGTTGTATCCATTCACATCAACTCCGCCATTGCCCACTTTGGTGTATTTAAGCTTAGCCGTAAGTCTTCCTGTGGTATCTAGTTATTTTATAAAATCGCAAAATACTAATAAATATGGACCAATTTTACGTATATAATTACTTTTTAAATATTTTTTTTCCCTTTGTTAGTACTACTAAGACTAATAAGTGTTCGTGCGGAAAGAATATGCCGATTTTTATTTTAATATTTTATGTATATTGTACTTATTATCCTTTAGGCAAAAAAAAACCTTTTCTGGACTAGTTCTTTTTTCTACATAAACAGAACACTCACCTGAACACCTGAAATTGGATGGTGCATTGTATCCTCCAGAATGAGGAACTCCACTTGATGTTCCCGACACAGATATAAACAATGGTGGACATTGATATGCAAAATCATAACTGGCACATGGATCTTCCAAGGGTATTTCTATTATGTCTGAACTGACCAAAGATTTGCATGTGTAGTCTCTGCTGTTACCATTGGCATAACCTCCATTGGAATAAGATGAAAATGAAGAGGAAATACTTGAGAATAGTCCTGAAGACGGAGGTTGCTGTTGTTGATAACCTGCCTGTCCTGGTTGATATCCTCCTTGTCCTGGCTGATACCCACTTTGACTCGATTGATATCCACTCACACCGCTTTGATATCCATTTTGTCCAGATGAATAAGATCCAGATCCTCTAGAGGAGTATCCTTGGTTGTTTCCATAATTTGAGCCACTATTGTTGCCGTTAGGATGTGTGTTGAATCTGCTGTAGCAGACCATCAAATTGCCGTAACCCTGTCCTTGAATCTGAAAATATTAAGCGGACAAAGGTACAGTGGATGCTGCCAACAGCATTGCCTCGATCATGCTAATTTAATGTGTACGATAAGTCAGCCTCCCAGGCGAAGTGTCCAATGGAAGCAACTCGACTGGGATTCGACAATTATCACTTACGACTATAACGTCTTCTCAATGATTAAATTTGTTAAATTGTAATTTGTTTTTCCTTAGAAGCTAATTATTATCTTACGAAAGATTGGTGTATTATATTATTAATATTATGATAATTATATTGCATTTATTGCGTTTGCTAGTGTGTACTGTAAAACACTTTATACAAAGAAAACACATAGGTATTGCGCCATTTGACACTGCGCTTAAAGGCAATAATAGATGGTCCTTATCAAAATTGTAAATATGAGATGTAAATAACGGTGATCATGTCTACATAAAGTTCAAAAAGTTCATCAGTATATTCTGTAGAGGTATTTCTTTTATTCAATATGTGAACATCCCTAGACACGACCGTAGCCAGGGAAGGAGGCTCTTGTGATTATGAAACTTACTCTAATTCTTGGATTTTGTGAGTTGTAGAAATAATTTGCTGGTAACTTGTAATACTTGATTCCATTTGTTTCCACGTAGTCAACATACTGTATGTTATCATACCAATCACTGAACCAATTCGATCCACACATAGGATTGATGAGCCTTTTTTGAACTGAAAAATGAAAATAATATCATTGGAGGGACCGAAGAAAAAAATATCTTCCAATTTGAATCTTGGGTTTAATAATTTCTACTGACGTTGACTACTGATGAAATACTCATATTTTTCTTTTGTCTGGTACGGAATACCTTTGAGTGTGATGAGAGTAACGAAAAAAAATTGACGAACAATTAGACACCAGATGGGGCGTCGCTAAAAAAATCTTCTGCGTAACTTGGAACGTAAAAATATCAAATTTTCAGAAGGAGTATATTTTCTTCCTTTCTGAAAACATGCTTTCCGACCAAGCAATTCAATTTAAATGTGATACACAGTATGAACACTGCATGTCTGAATCTGGCTTCCAATTTTCTGTATCTCCACTGTATGCCGAAAAGTGTCGTTTGTCAAAGATATGATGTAGTTACTTACGATCTTTAAGTCTACTGACAACAGGATCTATTGAAGTTTGAACGTCTCCTGTTTGTAGTGTGAATACATCACGTGGATCTGTTACATACTGGGTGAATCTGTCTCGGGTACCATAAGACAAAAATAAAAAGGATACATCTGGAAAAAGAAATGATTACTTCAGTCAGATGTGCAAAACATGTTGTTTTTTGAATTCCGTAAATCTATCAACAGACCACCCTGTTAAACTTCCCATTAAATCTTGTCATTAATTCAAGAATTTAAAGTAAATATGGACACAGCCTAAACATGAAGGAGAGATGGGAGCAGATTATTAGAAGTTCAAAAACATGATAACAAGATTTATCAATAAACTGAATTTCAAACTCACCAGGTATTTGCTGTCTGAAGAGTTGTAAAGTCTGCCAGGTATAACTCCTATCAAAATCATTATAAGATTGAACTCCCGTTTGAGCAGGGATAAAAAGGGCTACTCTGGGACGTCCTCCTGATATTCTGTTGATTCTGTCATGATCTTGTAAATAGCGGAAATCATCTCGAAGTACTGCAAGTAGTCGGGAGAAGTCGAAACCGCGAGTATCTGTAAAAAGGTAATAAATATAAATATAGTGAATAGACTAAAGATTCGTGCGGAATATATTTGTGATGTAGGTATATCTAGTTTCCATGACTAGCATGGAAATCTATTACATCACATTAACACATTATTTCTTTTGCACGAGGGTTTTCACTATTGAAATATACGCACATTCTCTACAATTGCACAGTTAGAGTATTACGATATTCTGATTATCTATATCTACTATTATACTCACATGTGTAGTAGTACGTTCTGTTGAATTGGTTGAGAACATCCAATGAGTTTTCGGTCGTATTAATTATTCTGAATCCATCTTTGGCGTTAAGAACTGTTACTGAACTACCGTATCTACTTACTTCCAGTTGGTCAATTAAATACCTGAAAGTTGTTAGGAGCATTCATTAAATTGTTATAATATGATTTAATGTACAATCTGGCATTATCATCATAAAATTACAAATGAACATTTGGTTGTTTTAGATGTCTCAGTGACACTGTGTATCTCACTTCCCTTGCACCTGAGAGGTATTGGGATATAACTATAATACTAATATTAGATATTGTTTATTTTATAGTTTCTCAAACATGGTAATCTTCGACGAATTAAAAAAAAAAAATTCAACTTCATTGGAGCATGCCATTTTGAAATGCTGAGAGAGCGTTATAGCTGAGGTGGTGCACAAAAATTGATTAAAATATTCTGAGTGTAATTATTTTATTGTGACATAGCCACTTGACAATAGAAATCGTATCACTTACCAAAGTATTCTTTGTATTTCAAAGAAATCCCATGAGCAATCGACAACAAGATACAGATCTACGCCAGGTCGAGGAGCGACAATTTGGTTTGGCCCTCCTTCGTTCCAACATGCTGCATCATTTCTTAAGGTTGCTGAAAAATAAAATAAAAATAGTTTAATGTGATTTGATTTAGAGCAGCTCTTTTTACTTCTGGGTTAACTAATGTATAGCTTCCTGTGACGATTCGCTGTAATCAACAGCAGCTACTCAGTTGTCCTCGCGAGGACAACTGAATAGTACCCCAATAAAGCTAACGGCTCCCATCCGAGTATTCACAACGATACTTAAGTACGTCAGAGATATTCAGGGAACTGAATTCCAACTGAACACACCCGACTTCATTGATCTGACGGAACTGGTGTCCGTTGAATACACCAGTTCCCGTTGACACAAAATATTTTGAGAGAAATATTATCTCATGTGGCGCATGTATTTTACTTTGATTTTAAAATACCTCTCCGGAACTAATACAACATAATTCGACCTCATAAATTGAGTCCCAAATCTGTAACAATCCGTGGTGATAAAGATATAAGATATACTTACCAATATAAGAGTTCAGTTTGGACACAGCTGTTTGAGAGAAAGCGTTGATTGCGGGTTCCTCTAAGTTCACAGAGCTTGTTAGTTCATTTTGTAAAATATATGCAAAGTTTTGTGTCTGAAATCAGAGAATAGAAAATAAGTGAATGTCAAATTTTGGTCCACTGCAGATTTTAAGCGGCATTGTATCAATAATTTGAAAAGTTGAATAATTTTGGTTTCATCATACAAAATAATAGACGACTTACTTTAATTATCATTATAAATATTTTCTTGTAGGCTAATAATTGACAAAAGATTGTCGAACCATGTCACTTACCGCAGTTTATTGTGGGCCGGGGATGTTATTTTTATGGGGTGTGTTATGAGTAATATTGGGTTAGGTTACAAAAAAAAGAGTGTTGAAGTATGCCATGTTTTGGCTGCGTGCAACACAGCCTAACCTTGCGCAGGTACCATATCACTTATGGATCAGTGATCATGTCATCGGGGCCGCCGCAAATGTGTTTGTAGTTTGATCAAATTCATTTTTTTCTTTAATTACTTTTGCGTTTAAGTTCAGACCTAATTGTATGCACTCATAAATATTAAAATGAGTTTAGTGAAAATCTTACTAAAATTGGCAATCTAACATATCGTTTCCGTAACCTTTAATTTTTATACCGGTAACACAAAGAAATGAGTTGTTTGACATGTATGATATTATTGAGTTAACATTTCGGAAATATAAAAGTAGTGTGTTGATGTTTTATAATTTTGTTCCGGAGTTTTCCACCATGAAATGTATGCAGATAATAATATATTCTCAATTCTCATAGCGAAGCCCTATAACAGAGTAAATCGATGCAACACAATTTCCATCTATCTCACCTGTTCTTGCAAAGTATTGGATTGTGAAATAATGGACTGGATGAGTTCATTTCTTCTGCAGACTCTGAAGTTCTTGTCGAATACACCGCGTTCCGAGTAGTACATGTCCAATATTTGGGAAAGTCTTAGGTTTGTAGTTTGTCGACTCCATTCGTATACATTGATTGCAAGTAAAAGACCTGTGGTAAAATAATTATAATATCATTAGGATGATGTAGGTGAAGTAATCATAAAATCCAATAAAAATATTAACTTCCTGTGGGTATTTCAGGTGAGGAAAGAATAAATTCCCACGCTCACGACGATGGCATTTTAAAATCCAATAACCCCACCAGAAGTTAAGAATCATACTAAAAATATAGTAAAGGATAATATCCTTCCTACTAACTACAGCAGAAAAGGGAGGGTCGAAAGAATACAGATGATACACAGGCGTTAAGCAAAAAAAAATCACCCATTAATATTATATTATAATTATAAATGGGTTGTTTTACGGAGCAACGAATGGGTCATGGATCTCAGGATCCTGGTGAAAAAGGCGGGTGTATACTTCAGTAAAATGAATAGCCCCAGGGTTTCAAAATCAATACCTACAACATATAGGACATGATGGCTGGTTCTACGCATCAGGACGACCTGGATCGCATATGAAATCCCGGCCAACAAAACTTTTGTAACCTCATTGGAGATTGCATTTGAGAGCAACCCCACTATAACAACAATAACCTACAAGACATCTTACCATCAATGTCTCCTCGGACATCTGCCTCACTTAATGAATCCTTCAACTGTTCTCGTAGAAAATAATATTTAGGGATAAGCGTATCATTCCAACCTCCCAAAACTCCAAGACGTACTCCAAACTGTGATGGTCCTTGCAGTAAAGCGAGTTGAGCCAAATCACCTAGAAGAAAATATTTTAATGAATGAAGGTCAGTTGGTGTGCTACCTAGTAAATTTATCAGTAGCTCTGTGAACTGAAGACCAACAAACAAGTTGACATTTGATTTTTTTTAAAAAAGACCTAACTCAGTTAAGCCGAATAGACAAAATATCAGTTCGTGCCGTAATTTCTGTATGCAATGTGTTATACAAAAAATATCATGTTTTTTAGCAATTGATTACAAGAAAATAGCATTTACTGTCCGCAATAAGAGGAGGGGGGGCAATTGTATGAACGTAAGGAATGTCCATACCAAGTACTATCAAAATCGGACTGCGGTGGTCGTACATTTGAACATGGTCGTGTTTTCAAATGACATCGATTTCTTCTGTAACTAGTTTTTTTTTTTTTTTTTTTTTTTTTTTTTTTTTTTTATGAGGCTAGGAAAATCTTCTAAAGACACCCAGCCACCTCCATCCCTGGGGTGTGGGATTTTTACCCACTAAAAACCTATCCTCGTAGACGTATAAGACCCCGGAACCGAATAATACATTACTTCGGGGTCTCAACCCTTTGCGCTTCTCAGTTATTCTGGGCCCTTACACTCTCACCATCCTTCATTTTAATTCGCACTATCTTTTTAATCATACATTTCCATTTCTCTTCGCTCTCTAACAATTCCTTTATTATATTTCCCTTTTCCACTCTTTTGCCTATATTATTCTCACATTCTGTTCTTATCTGTTCAAACCTTGTACATATAAAAAATTTGTGTTCCGGGGTATTCTGAAGGTTACAATAAATACAGATGTCATCACAACACTTCCTCATCCGCAACAAATAGTTTCTAAACACTCCATGTCCTGTTAGAAATGTTACATGAAGAAGTCAGCACAGCTCATATGACACATTGCCATGTGCTCTTAACGTCCATTTCTCAAAGTTATTGATGAGTTCCTTAGTCCACTGTCCTTTTTCAATTTCCTGTTCCCATTTCATTTTCCACTTTTCCTTCATTTCCTCTTCAATCTCCATAACACCAACTCTTCTCGCTTCTCTATCTTTATTATATTTATACAGCTCATAAATTTTAATTTTTCCTTCAACCATTAGCTCTACCGGTAATGTTACAGATATAATTTGGAGTGCCGGTTTTGATACCGTCCTGTAGGATCTACAAAGCCGGATCATTACCTTTCTTTGTACTCTGGTCAGCAGATTTTGGTACTTTTTCCATTTAAGCACCGAGCCTCCATACAAAAGCGAGGAATACACCACTAAAGCTAGACTTTTCCTCTTTTCGTTATCCGGGCCACTAATATTAGGCATCAACCTACTCAAACTTGTCGCGACTCTCTCTACTTTCTCTCCCGCACTCTTTACATGTTCCACCATTCTCAGATTTCTGTCAAAATAAACACCCAAATATTTTGCCGATTCCTTTGAACTCACCTCCATCCCTTCTACCTTTACCACTATCTCTTTACATTTTCTTTTACTTCTTAGCAATACCACCTCTGTTTTCTTTGGAGCTACTTTTAATCTCTTTTCTCTCATCCACTCTGTTATTTTCTCTAATGTCAACTCAATATCCCTTACAACTTCCTCTTTATCTTTTCCTCTCGTAACTATCACCAAATCATCCGCATACGCAACCGTGTTTGAAGCAGGGGGTAGCTCCAACCTGAGGACAGGTTCGTAGTATATGTTCCATAACAAGGCTCCCAAAACGGAACCCTGCGGCACACCACTAGACAAATCCATCACCACACCATCCTCTTTTAATTCAAAGTTATCTTATTTGTTGAGATCTTATTTTGGTATACATTTGGGAGCACGGAGTCCTTTCTGTAACTTTTTCGTATTACTCTTTTGTGCAAATGCAGTTGTTGACATTGGTTAGAAGTGACATACATTTTTTCAGGTGACACTATGCTTGGGAGTAGTTTTAATTATTTAATTGATTTGAATTACATTTCATATCAGGAGGATGTCAAGTCTCATGTGTGAGTAGGAGAATCTTAATTGTGTTACATGAAAAAGGTTAATTGGATGAACTGGTGGCCATGTTGTTTATGAAACGAGAACATTTTGTTTGATTAGTATTTGACCGTGTGATATTTGATTATATTAAGATAAAGCTTCAAGGAATCTTTGATTGTTTTTGAGAAACCATACACGCCACAAACATTTCAGTCAATTTATTATTTTTTTTCTTGCGTTAATAGCAATAGGAACTTTTCTTTTACTTTTTTAAAAAGCCCCCAAAATAATTTACGAGACAAAGTAAAGATCTAGTTTTAACTCCGCAATTTTTCTTTTGTTTGTCTTCCTTTTGTTTCTTTTGTCCATTAGGTTCATAGAATTATCAGCATGGTGGATATTTAAATTGTGTAAGGTCCAGATTTGTCGCATTATATTATATTTTTTTTTTAAATATTTTGCATTGGTTTTAATTGTTTTCGTTCAAATCAACATGGTTGTTATGAACATGAGCAAAATCAATTTCAATTTTCTTGTAAACAATTCTTCTTTGGTTCTGCAAACATTTCTAGCCAATCATTAATCATCGGCATAATGAATCATCACTAAAAATACGAAGATAATATAAGAACTACGGTTACCTTCATCTATACCAAAATTATTATTTTATAGCATAACTTCTCACTATGAAGAGACCGGTCACAGCTAACCATTATAGTGTAGAAATAGTCAAGGCTGAGAAAATGGAAGAAGTACTTGTAAGGGGAATGTGGCTAATATTGGATACAGGGGCGGATACAGAAATATATTTGAGGGGATCAACTGGGAAAATAATTTTAAATTAAATAGGCATACAACACGATAACTAGTAAATGACCCATTAGAGAACAAGGAATATGGGTTGCAAGCATAAATTAATCTTCCCAAAGTTCGAATTTTAACTGGGCCTCCGATATAATTCAGACTCAAATAGATACAGTTTCGAATTAGTTTGACCACATATGATTTTCATAAAGTGCAAAACATTTTTTTTTTTTTTTTTTTTTTTTTTTTTTTTTTTTTTTTTTTTAGATTTTGATAAAGTGCAAAACATTTTTTTAATTATTTTAAAACTATTCTTTGTTAAATTCGACACCTCCCCTCACTGGATACCTCCCTACTGTTTATAACTTGGTTGAAAAAGGTGCACAAAAATTTAGAAAATAATCATATAGGAAGCTTCAAAAATTAAATTCAGATTTGATTGTGCGATATTTGTTAGTTATTATTACGGTACAGCGAGTTTTGATTGTGACAACGCAGTACCGGAATGGTGAAAGTTAGCGGAACCAAAACAACCCACCTTCATCTGGCTACTTGACACATTATGATTTTTTTGAACACAAAATATGTTGTAACTAGTAACAAAAAATTCAAGTATCCACGATGAATTGGATTGGGTGGTCGAGTTTCCTTACTGTACCCTTCCATGGTTATACAACACAACCAATTACCCAGAATAACATGGATACATATTAACACAAAACCTTAACGATAACAGATAACTGACATCATAAAAACAATGTTGCCAAACATTAATAAATAAAACAATATAAGGTGTTCCTTATTTTATATTTTGGCGATTTTTTGAGGCACCTTATATTTCTTTAATTTTTAGGATGTAATAACTGAAAGAAGGAATTTTTTTGAATTTGTTCCTGAGGTGGTGCCGGTTTGCGTAGGCAAGTTTTACCTCAGCAAAATCGGTAAACTGCCTAGGTATTTTGGGTCCCTGCTGAAATGCGTGGTTTCATACATAATATTTAAAACTTTTTTAACTGTGTTTAAAAGTAAACCCGATAAAATCATGTTGTATCCCATGATGATCTGCGCTCCCCTACATTATGCTAACGCTGTTGGAAGTTTCCAAGTTATCTTTAAATTCTTTAATAACAAGTATAATATCAGCACCTTCTAGTCTATTGTGACCTTCAGTGTCGATGTGACTGTTATTTTTAGCTCCCTAGATATAACAGTTATTGACATTCTATTGGAAATAGAGGATACTTTATCAAATTTAGGTAATGGGCCATTAAGGAACAAAGGTAGTTTGACAGTTTAGACTATGTTACGAGAATTATAAATTTAATGACACCAGTGTTCCATAATTCCTCGGACAAAACTCGTCGAGTCTGACGAGTCTGTTGTGTTGACATTTTAATTAAGTCCATATTTTTATTTATAAAATCAGAATTAAAGATCTGCTTACATCGAAAAAAAGACCTTGTTCTTTTCCTTGTACAGGCCTGCATTTTTTACATGAAAAGTTGTTGTTTTTGAAAAGAGGCTATGTATGTTTTTCTCTTTATGTAATCAGTGATCAGATATACGCTCATGTTACCACCTTACCTGCCAGAGTGGCTGCCCATTTATTATCAATACTATTTGGTGGAATGGACACAGATGGTTGATATGGGTTATCCAAGGGTACTGGTCCAGTTCTTGGATTGCCCGATAAATTTGGTTGTTGTGGTCTTCTAGAATTAATTGGATTTTGATAGTTATTGTAAGATGTTTGTTGGAAATTACTTCTTTGAATGCTTGATACACCCCCTATTCTATTTTGCATAAGTGTTCTTACATTTACAACTTGTGGTTGCATTCCAGCAGCAATACCTGCTATCAAAGGACCTGCTTTGAGTGCTCCCCACCTAAAAGTTAACAAATATTTACAACATTACTTATTTACTAACTGAAATCAATGTTTTGGGAGTTAAATTCCAATTTGTCTTGGTAAGTTAGAAAATTGTATTTTTACTCAAAAGTCGGAAAAGAAGCTCAAGTTTTATCATTTTTTGGGAGAGATAGCATCGGTAATATTTGTTGGGAAAGTCGAAAACCACCATTATCCACATAGAATGTGAGACATGTGAGTACCTTGTGCACTTGGGTGTATGCTTCATGTCAATGTTACGTTAGCCTGTACTTTATGAAGGATTAATATTGAGTTGGTGGGAACTTTGTAAAGTTTTTTTTTACAGGCACACATCCTCCTTGTTATACAATGTTGTAATGTTCAAGTTAGCCATCTATTGTTTCATGCTATTCGTGGGAAATTTTCTCCGTGCTCATAGTTCACTTCCAATGGGAAGCACTGAGGAGGATTGAGGTTATTATTTCAGACAGTTGGTAGCTATTCTACTTGGAAGTCAACATGGGCGTAGGAAGGGGGGCAGCTGCCCTCCCCCTAGAAATTCTCGAGAGTATGCAGCACGGAAGGGGCAACTTAAATTTACACAAGATAAAATGATTTTTGGAAGTAAAAAAGTCATCAAGTACCGAAATACGATAAATGCCACATTTTGTCCCTAATCCAACAGCCCCACGGTGAACAATCAAATGTATCTGTGGCAAACTTGTCGTATCGTTAAATGGCATTTGGTAAATTTGGTGGGAAAATTCAAAAAAATTAACAAACGTTGCAAAAGTATAGGTTCCATCTGTTTTTTTTTCGGCTTTCCGTATAATTTTCCATTGTAAAACTCCTCCTGCTAGTTGAATTTCGCCGGTTTGGCACTTTCCTTTATCGATATTTATCGCAGGCCCTGGGGTCGCCCCTCCCCAATAACTGAATCATCAGTTACCCCTGGGGATTTATTATTAAATAAGTACCAATTTACTTTATCGACCCCCCCCTCCCTACATGAAAA
The DNA here is from genome assembly GCA_012654025.1 of Pachypsylla venusta. NCBI lineage: Eukaryota > Metazoa > Arthropoda > Insecta > Hemiptera > Aphalaridae > Pachypsylla > Pachypsylla venusta. Next base: position 30,890,376 of record CM022874.1, read on the forward strand.
TCTCAGCTGCCCCCCCCTGGCCAGATGCTGGCTACGCCCTTGGAAGTGAAGATGGTCATTACAACAAGGTGAAATAAGTTTATGAAAAATATTTTATTCTCAATTCTTAATACTTTCGAACAAGAAACCCTTAACAAAAAATGATCGTCCAAAAAACACAACAAAACTTACTTCGTCATAATGACTCCATTTTGAACAGGACAAGTACTCAAAGGAAAATCAGAGTCTCCATATCGACTTACTCGAGAGAATCCTGGATCATAGATTCCCCTGTCTGGCAGTCCAGGCCTGAAAATTAAATTATTTTTTTTTTTTCATCAATTTAGATTTTAGACCATTCTTCAACTGTATTGTTTTTTTCATCGGACTGACCTAAACATTCTAAAAAATCATTGAAATTTTCTGAGTTTGCCATTTCAATGACAAGTAATGCACTTTGATTGCAAATTCCTGTTTGCGTGGTACAGGGGCGTACACAGGATTTTTTTTCGGGGGGGGCTGACTGGATAAAATGTATACCATAACAGCATCGTGGCTTTGAACGCATCTACGATCATACCACGTTGAATACACAGTTGTCGTCAGATCACTGGAGTTAAGCAACGTCGGTCGTGGTCAGTACTTGGATGGGTGACCGCCTGTGAACACTACCTATCTTTGGCTCTTTTTTCCGGCCCAATCCAGGTTGGCTGAGGTGTGGGTAGCTGGTTTGCAAGCGAATGAAGGGTAAAACGCCTGTCTTTAATGACCAATAGATGTTAAGCCAAATTAAAAAAAAAAAAAAAA
>CM022874.1:30900651-30931506 GCA_012654025.1 Pachypsylla venusta
TGGAAAATCGGCCATAAAATCGGCCGTAACTAAAATGGCCGGACAATACCGTGCCTATAACCTTCCCCGGGTAAAAACAAATAAGTGTGCAAAGTTTCGTGCAATTCCGAGCTGTAGTTCGTAAGTTATAAGCGAACAAACAAACAAACAAATAAATAAACAAACAAATAAATAACCAAACAAACAAACAGACATTCACTTTTATATATATAGATAGATGAGCCACTTAAAGGTTTTCGTTTTTGGGAAAAAGGAAAAGAACATGATCGGTTTTTTTTGCTTTTTAACCTGAGAAGGGGTCGAGGAGTAAAGTTTAATCCAGCACTCAGACATTATTTGCAACTGCGTATGCATTTGTTTGCATTTCTATCCCCAGAGAATGCTCTCTATTTCCACTTATACCTAGTTGAGTGGATACCAGAGCCGAATATTCCTTGTTAATTTCTTGACCAGTGAATACTGTCAATAATTTCAGATCTGACATTATATACCGCGACCTAGTTCGCGTTAATTATATCTATTATCTTTCAAAGAACAAGGAGAAAAAGGTCCATTAAGGATTGATTCGTATAAATTACTAAAATAACTCTCTTTATATAAACTACAAATAAATTCTTGATAAATATGTTTTGAAATTACTACACACATCATCAGTACTATGTACTCGTATGTACATGGGAAACGGACAGTTTTAGTCAGGTACCTACTCAGGTAAGTAGTGGAGAGAGATGCGGTGCCAGGTTTTCGTTTCAAGAACCCGTGCCATTTTAGATTTTAGTAATAATGAAGCCTTGGACAATGAATCATCGTGTGTTCTCCGGCCATATACGAATAGTTGCGTTAAATGGTGATCCTTATTGCCATTTTGTGAATGATACCTATATGAAGTTAGGTTAGTATAACGTGATTCTAAGCTGCAACATGATTTTCAGGCCAACAGAAACGTTGGAAACTTATGGTCACAGGATCGCATTGCAGATTGGAACTCCGTCACACCAACTATAATAAAATGGCAACAAACATGACGTACGTGAACACTCGATGCTCTATTGTCCAGGGCTTCAATATTACTGTAAAATGGCAGAGCTTCTTGAAAAGAACGGCCCGCATACCTCATTTCTCTCCCACTTCTTCCACGTGTGTAAGCCACCCTCACCTTGTATATCATTGTATTGTTGTTGTTTCAGTGAAGCTGATACAAATCAACATAATTCTGTATTAGAATCAGAGGGCGATTGCCACTGAGTCCATTTTGTTCGTGTACATTATTAATTTAGTTACCTGTGTAATAGTGCTGATGATAGTGTCCTCATGTCCATAGAGTAGCTATTATAATCTTCAATCTTTCTTAGGAGACTAATAAGTGTGTTGATGGTCATCGGATAAAGATTGTCTTTGTTAAAGTACATCGGATATTTATAACACTCCAGCAATGAGTCAGGAATAGACGCTCGTACCTTGTCATGTTGTTGACAATTGAGTTCAATAACAGTCAACATTAACACCAGCATGGGCACAAGCAACATCTTTGGTTGCCCCATCTTTTATGGGGTAATCTGAAACTATTAAAAGAATTTAATGAATTAGAATTTTAGAATCCCATGTTCTTTTGCAGAGTATGCTGTGTTTGCACGAGAGAACAAAATTACAAATGGTGCACTTGTGGCCCAGAACTCGACGAATTTGGGAGGCAAACTATCATACCTTATGTCTTCTTAGTCAGCATGTTCCTTTACGGTGACTGCAATGTCAATCTATATGAATATGCACCAAATTTCAAGCTATAGCACTTACGTTTCTCTTATTAGGCAGAAATCGTCAAAAAGTGACCGAAAAACGCAAAAACCGCCAACGGTAGATCATACTGCAGTCAAAGGTGCTTACGCGCAATAAATGCATACAAATAGCACGGAATTTGAAGCTCTAGCTCTTACCGTTCTTGAGATATCTTGTTTACGGACGGACAGACATATACGCACACAAACACATCGAAAATTTCAGCCCAGTGCAATAATTTCCTTTTTATTAAAGGCTTTTATTTAACTTATGTATGTTTGTGGGTAAATCTTAGAAATTAAATTTAACCCACTTCCCATTGTCCGATTGAGCTGAAATTTGGCACCGTGGTAGATCTTCGATGCCAATTGAATGTGGTTTGGTTGGGGTCATTTCGTTACGGCCACTTTTCTGGCCGATTTTTATAAAAATTTCAATCCCATCACTCAGATCCAACTCTGCACTATAAAGATTGAATAGTGACAGTGCTTTTATTAGCCAGGAGTTCGTATAACAATTTGTCCGAGTTCTGGGTATGTGGAAGTATTTATTTCTTGCCCTTAACCTCGGATCTGGAATTTCAAAATTCAATATGTTCACCAAATTGGGAGCATCGAGTATATTATTTAATATTTTATAAATGAATATTAAATATATCATCTTTCTTCTATTCTCTAGTGTGATTAGATGTAGATTGTCACACATGGAGATATACGACACGGGTTCGGGGTAAGTGGGGTAGAATCCGTTCTCCTTATAAAAAAGCTGTCTTACAAATTTCGTTTGTACTTTTTCGATTTTTTTGATGTTTTGTTTTGTACCGGGTGACCATATTATAGCAGCATAATCGTGCTTGGATCTGACGAAAGAAGTATACAGGATTATAAATGTGTCTAGATTTTGGAAGTACTTGAAACTTCTATGTAGTAGACCCAGGGATTGATAAGATTTACTGATGACGTCATCTATGTGCTGATTGAATTTCATGTTTTTTTGGAATATCACACCTAGATCTTGTTTTTGTTTAATTGTTGGTATCTTAAAATTATTTATTTTATATTCAAAGTGAATTTCTTCTGTTTTGTTTGTGATCGTCATTACCTCGCATTTGTCAGGATGGAACTTCATTTTATTATCAATCAACCACGCTTCACAGGCACTCAGATCGTGTTGTAGTTTTTGGCAGTCGTTGACATGGTTGATTGATAAATACAATTTAAAATCATCAGCAAAAAGTTTATACTGAGAATATTGTATAACTGACCCAATGCCATTAATCATGACAACAAAATTTATGCCACTGAGGTTACTGCCTTGAGGAATTGAGGATTCAGGATAAAAAGGTGTAGATAGACATTTTTCATATTGTACTCGATGTTCCCTTTGATGAAGATATGAAGCAAAAAACAATACAAGTGGTTTAGACAAGCCAAATTCGCACAGCTTCTTTAGTAAAGTATCGTGGTGACATTGGTCGAACGCTTTGTATATGTCCGTGTATATAACGTCTACTTGACGATCACCTCTTTCTATCGCTTCTGTATAATAATTCTGAAATTCAGCCAAATTCGATACAGTTGACCTGGCTGGCAGGAACCCATGTTGGCGAATAGATGCATTCTGAGTGACGTGGGGTGCTAGCTTTTGGTGGAGACAAAGTTCAAATATTTTTGAAAAACTATTTAATTTTGATATAGGCCTAAAGTTTGAAATTTCATTTTTATTGCCTTTCTTTGGTATAGGCGTCACCAATGTGCATTTTAATAAATTGGGAAACATTAAAAACTGCAGCTCTATCCTAAAATATATTGGAGTACCACAACTTGGTTGTATTTTTTTAAAAAATGAAAGTTGAAAATGGTGAAAGTGGCCTTCATGTTCCCCTACTAAATTTTAATGCGTAAGAATGACCCCTTTTATTTCTTAATGGCCCCCTCCATTTGAAGATTACGCAGCAATAGTGCGTCGTGACTTAGTTTCTATAGTTCTGTACTACATAGGTACTCTAGAGTTCTTATACGCACAATGCCCTTTCATTCCATCTGATACGATATGAAATATTCATTATGAAGCAATGCGTGTCATAGAATGTTAACATCGTTGACACATCTAACTGTACTTTATGTCTATTATCATTAATTCAATAGATGGCTTCACAAATTATTCACCAATTGTGGAATTTGTAAAGATGTATGAAACGGAGAAGAATTATTGGTAAAATGAATGGTTGAAAAATATTTGATGAATGAATAGTCACAAATTTGGGGTATCATGTGGTCGGGGTTTGACTGGACACGGAGATTATGAATACCATTTGATTTGTGCCTTTGTAGACACTCATCGCCACAAAATCAACATTGTTTTATGCATAAGTGAGAACAAAGAGAATGGTTTTGTGGAGGAGGGTTGGCCGGAGGTCTCCTTGAATGCAATAAAAAATCTTATTACCATACAGAAGTAAAAATCTTATTGCCATACAGACGATTGAATGTAGGACGAAAATGAGGGATTCAGGTGCCGGTGCATAGGTGCCCCAATTAAACTGTCCGCGAAGCCTTAAGTGGGGGAAATATACTATTGTCGAACAAGACAATGGATGGCTACAAAAATTCTCGCGTGAGGTTAAGAGGGATTAGCAAGAAGTATTTTCAAATCTATCTATACTCCCGTGAATGTTTTATTACCTACTACTCCAATACAAAAATGATTATTCATGAATCTGCGAATGTTTAATCGCCTACGCATGGAACTACTAGAGCTATGGAAATCATTTTCCCTTCTTGATAAATTTAAAAAAATATATTGTTTTGTATTACTAACATTTTTTTTGTTATTTGAGGTTCTGTAGGTATTTTTGAACAGCGATACAGAGAAAAATGTAGTGATCCTACGGGAGCTGCTATATTCTATGTGCAAATGACGCTGATTTGTTCTGACTACCGGAAGATGAAACATATTAATACCTTTGCAAACATGGCTGCCCTTAACTAACCATCCTCACATTTTCAAACACATCCACCTGCTTTTTTGAATGAGGAAATAATGATAAGATAATGCAAAGATAGGGATGGAGATGTGTGTTTATCGCAAATTTTAAATGTAGACATTGTAGAGTAATCTGAGTAATGCTTTTGGGACTGCGTTACCTTCCTCGGTCTAAAAATAGCGTGAATATTGTCAAAAACGCTGTAAACAGCAACTTTTTATAATTTCTGCAATATCTTCTACGATTGAACTAATGAGACTATTCTTTCAGTGAATGTGGTCTAATCTATCCTTCTTCTGTAAAATAAAAATATGAGAGGGCGTACCAAGTTGTTCATCCAGAAATAGGTCTACGACAATGTCCGGTCCCAACCTCAAGGAGTAGAGTTGAAATAATTTCAGTTAATCAACTTCCTTAACTCCCAAACATCATGCTCCAGTAAATAGCTTGAGCAGTATATTTTTGATAGTTTTTGACTTGTTAGTTTTCTTTCTTTATATTTTGAGCATATTATATCCGAGCAAAGGTATGAAAATCTTCAATGTCGAGAGTTACTCATTAATCCCCCCCGCCCCCCCCCCCCCCCNTCCCCCCCCCCCCCCCCCCACTAATAGATAGTGATCATTTTTTCAGTTTTCAATTCTGACTACTGTGGCTCTAATAAAAAAAATATGAAATCTGAGTAGGAACTTAAAAGGATTGAGACATGTTGTAGGCATAATTGTCTGTTTTCTTGCCCCCAGCTAAATTTGTTAAAGATATGCTAATGCTTCATTTAATATTTACCAAATTCTTAAAATATTGTACATAATGCATCTTTAGTGTTCATACAGAATCAAGGTCGTAGCCAGCATCCGGCCTAGGGGGGCAGGTGAGATCTTCATGTCGGGAGGGAGGGGGGCTTGATAAAGTAAATCGTTACTTATTTAATAATAAACCCCCAGGGGTAACTGATGATTAAGTTATTGGGGAGGGGCTACCCCAGGGCCCGAGCAAGTGGTTGATTTTATCCCTGGATAGTTACAAGTATCAGTAACGTCCCAGGAAGTAGTTTGGTAACATTTTAATACCACATGAACATCAATTGCGATCTCCCAATGGAGAAAAAACGATTTTTATTCAGACCTGTGAAAAACGCTACCTCCTGGGGGCAGCACTAGGGCACCTCTGGAGCATCCGCTAGGAGTGACAGCATGTGAGCCGGTAGTGATCGCAGGGAGACAACCCGAAAACAATCAAAATGCGGACACAAATAATAAAAGTCAAAATACGTCCAGAAGGACTGTGCTGCTAGTAGTGCTTCTCACTTAAGCAGTGTCTTATTACCTGAGACCACCTTAGCAGGAAGAAAACGAGTGCGTATGAAGTGGACCCAAGATATTAACACATACATCATGCGCACATATTACTATATCACACGACCCGAAACAGTCTCAACAGCTTTCCGCCAAAAATACACCAAGCGTTTGTTGTAGAATACCCCTCTACAACTCAAGGACTCTTTGTCTACAACTGAACAGATCAAGGACAAACTATTGTCAACAATAAACTTTTAATCGATGAAGCTCTAGAGACAATCAAGAGAGAAGTGCGCGAAAAGTTTAAGAGAGTTGGAGTTATGTCAAATGAAACCAACCAAAACAACACAATGGCAGAAACTCAAAGTGACAACATAAGAGTTATCGATACTCAAGAAGTTACAGAAAATATCGAAACGAGAATAGAATCAACCAATGACAGAATAAGCGCCAGCGATGAGATAACTCTACAATTCAAGGACTCTTTGTCTACAACTCAAATTAAATACAAAGGAATGGATCCAGCTAAAAGCCCGCATATTCCAAAGCAGAAAACATCAATCAAGTTTGCCAAAACTGTTGATATGTTAAACATACACGTAATACCTGAGTTTTCAAAAATTTACTAATCTACACGACCTGTTGTATTAACAGCAGCTTTTGTGAATCAAATCGCCAGCGTGGAAGAAGAGACCATGTGATCTTGAAACTAGCTGGATGAAGAGAGAAGAAGAAGAAAATACCAATATAACATCTATGACAGAACCAACGGTATCAAGAGAAGTACTAAAAGAAATAATCATGAAAATTGGAAAAGCCCTGGCCGTGATAAAATTCACAACTATTGGTATAAAAAACTAACTCTCACATCAAGCTAACTCAGTTTATCAATGAATTCATTAAAAACCCAGACCAGATTCCTCCATTTATAATGGATGGCAAAACATATCTACTACCTAAAGGCAAGTTCACCAGAGATACCTTGAAGTATAGGCCAATCACGTGCTTGCTGACTATCTATAAGATCATGGCAGCATGCCTTACTCATCTCTTAAGCAAAAATGAAGAAAACCAAAATATAATGCGTGAGGAACAGAAAGGAACAGGAAGGGCGCTAAAGGATGTAAAGAGCAACTTATCATAGACTCAGTACCAAATACTCAGAGAAGTCAAGAAGAGAAACAAAAAACTATCTTGTTGTTACCTGGATTGCCAGAAATCTTATGACAGCGTACCACATCAATGGTTAATTAAGATAAAGGTCTTGCAACTATGCAAAGTCCACGCCATATTGATGGAATGTGCCAAACCGGCGAAATTCAACTAGCAGAAGGGGGATTGATTGAGTCAATGAATGAACGAAATCTTTATAAATAACTAACATATCAGCAAGCTAGATCAATTGACCAAAAAAGTACGAAAGAGACTTTAACTGAGGAATACATTAATAGAATACATAGAATATGTCGATCAGAGTTAAACAGACTAAGCACCTCTTCAAAGCCATCAACACGTTAGCTATGCCCATTCTGACATACTCAAGGAACTACTGTTACAAGAATAATAATATAGATTTTACAATGGAAAAATAGACGGAAAGACGAAAAAAGAAAGAAAACAGATGGAAACTATACGTTTGTTAATTTTTTTGAATTTTCCCACCAAATTTACCAAATGCGATTCAACGATGCGACAAGGTTGCCACAGTTACATTTGATTGTTCACAGTGGGGCTGTTGGATTAGGGACAAAATGCGGCATTTATCGTATTTCGGTGCTTGATGACCTTTTTGCTTCAAAAATCATTTTATCTAGTGTAAATCGAAGTTGCCCCTTCCGTGCTGCATACTCTTGAAAATTTCTAGGGGGGGGGGCAGCTGCCCCCCCTTCCTACGCCCATGTACAGAATATGCATTATTTGTTTTAACAATATGTAGGTACTCGGTCGAGAATAAAGAAGGAAAACTTTCCACAACACTCCTTAATCTTTGTTTGAATTCTCTGTGAGCTCTTGAAAGATGTAGGAAATTTTAGACTTGAAATATAACACTTGATGAATTTGATATACCTGATGGATGGTCTACATTCAAGGATAGTGCGTGATACAATTTCATTCATTCAGTCAGTCACTATCTATTGTGGTGTCACACTTGACGGAACACATACTCCCCCTCCTGTTGCTTCGTTGCTCGTTGGGTATTTGATATCTGCTGCACATTCACATTTTTAATAATTAAATAATTAATTCGACGGCATCAATGCAAATGAGAAGTACGTAGATAGAATCTTATTAGTAGCGGATCAGTTTGAAGAACGAAAAATAAATCCTTAATTGCTATTTGGTACAATAATCTGTGATAGTAGAACTAATTTAAGTACTCGCAGATAATTCAGTTGACTTCATTAAGGTCATTTTAATGACATCGATGGTGAGATTCAGTATTTAATCCTTGAACTGTAGATTTATATTGCCGCCTCCCTTGCCTAGTGGGTTCGAATCATGTAGGTATTTTTTATTTTCTCGGAAATGTATTTTTTATTTTCTCTTTTTCATTTCAGTTATAGGTACCTAAATGAATTAGTGATATGAAGTGGTTCACTTCAGATGTGTGCAATTGTGCATACCATATAATACCTACTGAATACAGAGATATGAAAGGGCATAAATTTATATGTAGATAATAGAGTTTGCCATTTAGCATGGGTTGTAATTTACAATTGAGCATGGCTTTTATTTGCAATTAACTTTATAGTTTGTGTTGTGTATGACTTCATGGTTAATAGTTTATTCTGTTTATAGCTTTTGATACTTAAAATGTGGTAGTGGTGAGTGGTGTAAAAATGTGAAAGGGTTGAGGTTTGGCCCAAGCGCAATATCTTACAATATGATGTACAGTGTGACAATATCATCTTCAATCACCTATCAACTCTTATTTTTCATATCCTCATCAACAATTTTTCTTCCCGAAATCCTCTTGGCATTACCTAAATATAAATTTTAAATTGAAAAAAAAAAAAAAAAAAANTTGAAAAAAAAAAAAAAAAAAAAAAAACCTTTTTGGATATCAAAGTACAGATTTCATCTGATCCATTAATTTTTAATGAAATTTTCAAATATTTGACGAATAGGTTCCCAGATGGTCCTTCTACATGTAAATCAAAATATCGAAATTTTTCAGTGCATTTGTAGTGACGCCTGAGACGTGTTTTTTTTACACACTATTTACATCTAGCTCGACTCGGTTCAGTGATGAATGCATATAAATTTCTCAACTTGTTTACATCATTGTCATCTGTCGAGGTGAAATGCTATGTAGCTATACCGATCAAAGTTGGCAGACGTTGAAAAAATTAAAGGATATTAGGCTTTTAAATTTAAAAATTCGTAGGAAGAATTTGAATTAACTACTCAATACTAATCGTTTCCGAGTTCCAATTACGAATGTTAAGACACGGGAGAGATTTAAGACACGAGTGAGCAGGACGAGAGGTAATGTAGCCGCTACTTTTCTACAAACTCGTACGTCTTCATGGTAAGACATACGACAAACGTTTTTTTGGCAACGTCGCTGTCTCAAATATCGTAATTCTAACAAAAGAATGACTTAAACACACACAATTTTCGCTTTCTTGTCATCACCCTTCCATTTTTCCTTGAGATAATTTTGTCCTTAAGCAAACCTACTTTGGAGAATAGTTTGGTTTGTATTTGTGGTGGAGATATTACAATTTTTATTTTAAACTAATCCGCTACGATGGTTTCAAGCTTGAGTTAGTCTGCAAAGTGTTCGTTTTATATCTAAGGCAAGATGACTTGTTATTACTAGCTTTAGATTAACTGTCGGATAAAGCAAGGTTGACTTGGATACATCAGTTCCCGTCAGATCATTTAAGTTATGTAACGTGAACCCCGCTCGGGGACTCAGTGCACCCCAATAAGAGTGCACTGGTCCTTATGAGGTGATTACAGTGATAGGCAGGCAAAGTTTAGTTAAAGAGGATCAATTTTGGTTTTGGTAAAACGCAGGAACCAATCTTATATCATTTAAATAAGCAAGGGATGTCCCATGTCCCACCTAAAATATATCGGGTTCTACCGAATATGGAAAGAAATCTTAAAAAACCCATTGAGTTAATTGGCAGGAATTTATTTTGGTGTTGATATTTTTTAAATAGGCCATCGTAATTCTCATTTCTTATGATTTTAGGGTGCAACATTAGCGTAATAAATAAATAATTCCTGAGTCCATTATCGATTTTATTACTTCAAATATATCGAAGGACCATAAAAATCGTTATGAAATTTAAAATTAAAAAAAGAAGCAACAAATGAGAATTTAAGAAGAGAGCTGAGGAGAAATAAATTAAAAGAGGAGAAGTTGTAAAGCATGATACTGCCCACGGATACACGGTCATGCCTGAACTTAGGAGAATATTCAGTCGCATGCTATAGTGGTTAGCCTTCAGATAGGATTCCTCAACTTGATATACATTTGTTTATGCAACAAAGATTTAATCTGGTTTCATGAGTTTCTTTGCATGCTAGTACAGCATGGTTGTACTTGTATCAACGGAATAAGAGAGTGAGGAAAGAGCGATTCTAATAAAACATAACTATTATCAAGGCTGGACCTGATTTGTTACGTGTATCATTGTTTTGATTACATTTGAGTTCCCCAAGGGTTATCGTTTTTGGCCGAAACTATATATTATGGAGATTTTCTTAAAATTTTTAATCGAATTTACTGTTATTTTCAAATCTTATATATAAATCAGAAATTTGTGTGTACCTTTGTGGTATGGGTTTTCCGTTACAATACCACAGCCCAAACGGTATCAGATAGGGAAAAATTAATGGGAATGGAACCCTCAGGAGAATTATTAGAACTAAAATATGTCAAGCAGTTTTCGAGTTACGGCCAAATTTCTAATTTCTTCTCCAAAATCGGACAGTCACGGTCCAATATCTTAAATTTTGTCGCGACAATATATCAACTCAAAGCGGGAAAGTTTAGGTGGCTGTTTAGTCCTTATTTTAGAACATTTTTTTTTATAGTTGTATAAATAGGCTGTACCCTGTGCCATACAAGTTTTGCACAGGCTACCTTTGTCAGATCTATGTTGACTCTACGGTGTTCATCATCGTACTGACGATGGTAGCTCAATATTTGAACCAATTGTCTTTATAAATAATTTATATTTCATTACGATTCTTCCGAAATGATTTTCCGACTGAGAAGTACTAATTGAAGTGAAAACTTGATTAAGTAATTATTTTTTTCCAAACTCCATAATCATTATAGTTTCTTGTAATAACTATTTCAGTATCTACTGTCACCCAGTATAGAGTATATCGTAACAAAAGTACTACGCACTATGACCAACAGGCAGGCAAGTAACTCCCGAACCTAAAACATGTTTTGTACATCAAGTTCAGTATTTTGAATAGCAAGAATGTTTGATAGGTCATTAAACTTTTTGCACTTTTCCAGTTCTCTGTGGTCATTGAATAGCCAGAACATTTGACATGTCATTTAACTTTTTGCGCTTTTCCAGTTTTCTGTGGTCGTTGAATAGCAAGAACATTCAGTAGGTCATTAAACTCTTTGCACTTTTCCAGTTCTCTGTGATGATTAAATAGCAAGAACGTTCGGTAGGTGATTAAACTTTTCGCACTTTTCCAGTTTTCTGTGGTCATTGAATAGCAAAAATGTTCGGCAGGTCATTAAACTGTTTGCACTTTTCCAGTTCTCTGTGGTCATTGAATAACAAGAACGTTTGGTAAGTCATTAAACATTTTTGCACTTTTCCAGTTCTCTGTCATTAAAATTCTTCACTTCTTATTTTGTCATTAGTTTGAGCAGAGAAAATAAAATAGTGGGCAATTTATTTGGTATGACTCGTCATTTACTTGCCTAGGCTATTTGCACCTACCACCAAAAAAAAATTTCAGATAAATCAAAGTTTACAGGGAAAGATAAATTTCTGTATGAAGGGAGTGTCAGAAGCTCTAAGTGGGGATCATTATTCATGTCCAGAGTTTCTTCCAATCAATACACAGCATGTGACAAGTGCTTGTCAGTGAGTATTGTCCTGTGGTAGGTTTTCTTATGTTTTAATTACTTAAATGTTAAAGGTCTGTTAATAGATGTATGATCTTAAAAAATAAGTTATAATTTAATCCACAAATTTGTGAACGCTTTGAATTTCTCTTTCACGAAATATATGTAAATTTCGGGAGCACAATTTGTTCCAGTAGGCCGCAAGTGGCCCGCGGGCCGCCACTTCGACATGCCTGGTTTATATATTTTCAGAAAATGGTTAGGTTAGTTTTGGGATGCTGCGCCAAACAACAAAATGGTCGCTATTGGAATTAGTTAGAGTACCCATATTATCAAATGTTCTGTTTGTCTGTCTGCAAAAACATATGGTGTGTAAAAACGGTATTATTTAAATGAGTTGGCAAAATGTATGAATTATCATGATACTTGACAAACGGAAGTGAAGATTAATTGAACAAACATCGATAGTAAATTAACCAATTTACTATCGATAACATCATGGGTGATGTCACCGCTAAGAGGATGCCTTGTCCAGACCTAACTACTACCAAGCTATTAGGCATGAAGTCATAGAAAGTTAGAGTGCTTTCTGGCGTTATGGGATGACTTTCCGCTGCAACTTGCGGTAATAGTTAATTTTGCACTAATTAGCCATAGCTATTGCGGCATGCAGGTTAATCCGCTCCGGCTTTCACAGGAAGTAACAAATAATAATCCGTCGCGGATCCACGTCATCAAAGTAAAATATTGCAAATTTCTACGGAATAAAATTATATGTCTACGTATATTGGTATACTGCGTGTCCCAGAATGACTGGCCCCCCCCCCCCTCCTTTTTACTTTTGAACGATTTCGATTTTTGGATTTTGAAAATCTAAGGTTAGGAAAAGGACCATGGCCAATCGAATGGTTTTAGTGAAATCCAAGTTCGGCCCCCGGAAGTGATTTTTATTGACAAAAAGTGACGATTTCTCTGTAAATTCAAATAGAATGGTGCAAATATTTTTCGTTCAAATAAAAGTACAAATAGGTAACTCGCATAACGAGTGTTATTTCCTATGTAATTGCATTGAAATTTTCTCATTCCACTGGCCCCGCTGTAAAAGAATTCAGAAGGTGAATGTTTTTTCCCGCTAAATGGTTTCTTTACTTAGGTTAGTTATCACTGTTTGTCCTAAATAACCACCTTACTTCAGACTCTCTACCCGAAAATTGCCGTCTTCTAAACGGCATATTTTTGACTTCTAGGAGAAGAATGAGATTTGCCTTTGTCCTCTTACGACACTGATGAAAATAAAAATGTACACTTTTGATGATGAGAAACCTTTCTTGGAACACAATAAGGGAACTTTTACATCCAAGCTTAAAATCAACACCGTTATACAGGGTGTAACAAAATTAAATTTTAGATCCCCCTAGATCTGCCCCTGATTTTTTTTTTTTGAAAAAATGAAAAAGAAAGTTTTTCCTTATTTTATTTGTATAGAAAATATTTGTACCATTCCATTTAAATTTATTGAGAAATCCACACTTTTGTCATTAAAAGTCACTTTCGGGGGTCGAACCCAGATCTCACTAAAACCATTCGATTGGCGATGCCCCTTTTTCTAACCCCAGAGCTTTTCAAAATTCAAAAATTTGAACCCGTCAAAAATTAAGGGGGAGGGGGGTCGACCGGTCATTCAGGGACACGCTGTATTAGTAATTGGACATGGTTCAAAGGGTTCTCACACCATTTTTTACGGTAAGTTTGACAGCAAGAATTATCAAAATTTCTTTACAAACAGTTACTGCTACTGCCTATCTCCAAATGATGACTGTGTCTGGACATACCTGGCAAGAAATAGTTTTAGTCAGGGGAGGATTCAGGGTAAATTTTTAGGTGGGGGGGGGGACTAAGGAAATAAAATGCATTTAGGTATTGGTAATAATGTGTCAAAAAAATGTCATAATATTCCAACAGCAAGGTGAATTCTATAAGCAGCGAAAAGAGAATTTCAATTAAACTCGGCCGTGATATATGTTGTAATGCAGGGAAAAATTTATTGGAAATTAGATATTCATACGGTTCGCCTATTGCAAGAACTTTGGGGGTGGGACTCTCCCTCAGTTCCCCCCATGGACCTACCACTGGTTTTAGTATTTGTGGGGAAAAAAACTCAAATTATTTATCCAAGTTAACAATCACTGATCTGATTAAATAAGCCTTATGGCTACTGTAGAAATATTCAATGGACAATGGACGCGTTCAGAGAAGGGAATGGCATGGAAACTTTAAGGTAGGTATTATACCGCAGAAGTGGATCCCTTCCATTCACATGCAATGTAACCTTGGTGCAAATAACAGCAATAAATTAGTAATACTGCGTCGCAGCAACATGACTAGTAATAATAATCTGATGGCACGGCAGTTTACCAGACCAAGTTCCAGAAAGCACCAGTGTATCTTTACACGAAGCAATTCATTGAGTTTTGCACACCGTCAGATATCCAGTTGTACAAGGGATAGGTCATTTAAAATTTTGAACATACAGTCCGTAGAATAGTACAATATTACGGGATAAAATTCAAAAGTTCATATGAATACGGGCAGGAGGTAGATAATTTCAAAGTTTGCACTTTTGGATACTTACTGAGTGACGGATTCATTCACTCATCATCAAAAGTTTCAGTTGCCGGCTCACTGTCGAAAAATACTCGCAGATGAAACCAGCATAGTCTAATTTCCCTTCTCTTATTCAATCATTTATCTTTTTCTTCTTTAACAACACCTTTTTTTGGGATTTTCACGGGCTTAGGTCCGTCAGCTAATGAAGCTGGCTGGCCCCCCTCGGTGGCTAAAATTTATTCATTCATTTATATTTTAATTATAAAGACAAAGCGTGTTTTTCTTTTTACACCCTAACTGAAAAACCTACATTATCAATCGGTATCCAAACTTTTCTACATGATTGTGATCATAACGGAAAATTTAATGTCGATTAATTGACAAATATTTAATCGTTGTTAGAGGGATTCTTATTTTATTTCAAATATTTCAAATTAAACTTAAACTTGTTATTTCCAATGATATATCCATACGATGGCAAGCAGTGGCACAAGAGAGAAAAGTTTTGAAAGCTTTAGAGGATACCCTTGTTCAGCAATGGACCCCGAGTGGTTGAAAATGATATCCTCGTAGGATGTGAAGCACTAATTTTTTTTATGGATTTTTGAAATTCTAAGTCACCCAGTAAATTGCACAAAAAAAACACCTGTGACTCAATATCACTTGACTGTGAGTTTTTGAGGCTTCCGGTTGTAGGAAATGGTGACTCTTACTACAAACAAATTACTTTCAAGGAGCATTAAACTACACACTATATTGCTCTCCATTTTTTTCCTGTTACAAGTTATGATGCACTATTGTTATTATTTTTTGTGGCTTAACGCCTCTTTACCATGCAAGGTCATTTGGATACTCAAAAACTAGCTACCCACATTGACCTCACCTAGCCGGGGTTTGGCCGGAATATACCCAGCATCACGATGACTCGAACGAACCTAGATGGTCATGGTCACCGATAAAGTAAAACTTCTCCGGTCATTGCTTAACATTAGTGATCACCAACAGGGTACCATTGATGATGACTACAAACAAATTGGAACTTGGAACAATTCAATTTCCACATGAAATACGGAGAAGGTAGGTAAATAGGTAAAAATCAGAAAGTTTTCAATACTTAGGTTTACAAATAAAACAAAAGCAGAAGCTTACCTAACTGTAATTCAAATTGACCTTTGTTGTTAGAATGTTCGTGCAAAGTAATATTGATCTCGTATTTACAACACGACAACCTTTCTAACTAAGATTAAGATATACATTTACCTTTATTAGAAACGATTTCTAACTTAGAATCAGCAACTGTTGCGCAAAGACTGTCACAGGTTTTAAGACTAAAATCTCAAAATGTAAACATTTAAATCTGAATAGCTGACATTTGAAGAGTTCACGGGAAAAAAGATGATTGACCACTTTTTTTCATTTTGAGAAAATCGCGTTTTAAAATTTAAAACGCATTTGCAAGATGATGACAGATGGAGTGTTTGCTTTTTCTGTACTAATATGTTGAGAATATGACTGAAAATATATCTTTTGTCGAATTGAGAAATAAGCACTTATAGAAAAAATTAAAAAAATCGATTTGTACTCAAAGGTCACAAAAAAAATAGCAATAAAGATGACAGTCCAGGGTTAAAATTAGACCTTTCTTTTTTGCTTTGGAAATCCCATTTTTTTGTTTTCATGCAAATATAAAACAAAACAAAGTATGTGGGTATTTTTACGTTAAGACATGAGGGGAAGTTGGGAGAAATAACTTTGCGGCCCAGAAAATCACAAAACAAAGAGACAGGTCTAGACAAGAGGGAACACACTAAACACGTGTTTTTTGGACTCAGCGACATTTATCTTTTTTGTCGTGTACAAGGTTTCTTCAAATCGTTCTAGCTCTGCACCCTCATTCTTTTTGGTATTTTTGACTTCAAAAATCGATACTTTCGGTGGTATAGTACTATATAACACCCTTAACTCATTTTTTTTTTAAATGGACCTTCATCTTTTTTCCCGTGGACTCTTCATTTGATAATGGCATTTTTAGAAACTGGACTTTACTGATATGATGTTTAAAGCCAATATATCAACGTGACCATAAGTCAAAGGTAGAGGCGGACTTCATGACCATTCTGCATTTACTCTTTAAATTAGGTAGGTAATTAAATAGGGGCCAATTTTTACTTTTACATATTAAATCGTCGGCTGTTGTTTGATTATAGCATTTGTCAAGTTGTCATCCGATCAAAGAAAGCATTCTGACGTGTGAAACTCGTTTTGGAGTTGAAGATGATGTTGTGAAACACCTTAGCAAATAGCTCTCTAATCTACAATAGAATAGATAAAACGGTGTTAGTCATACAATGTCGTAATATAGACGCTATCTGAAATGATAACTCGCAGCTTAAATTAATATTTTGATGAGTAGATATATGAACATATATTATAACCTCAATATTGGTTAACAGGGTCAAACAATAGTTAACCTTTGCTCAGGTCTCCCCCTCCCCCAGCAACTCGCTATAAATAACTTTGGAACTTAGGTTTAGATTTATCCAGGATGTAATGTGATGATGATGCTGGAATGCTTGTGTTCGAATCGAATGGTAGGGTAGGGAGGGAAAAAGATAATTTGAAAAGAAAAATAATGAGAATTAAGTTACGTTCCCTCACATATATTATGTGTTTCGGCTGGTGCATTTTTATATCCTAAAAACACATTCAAATTTTTCAGTATTTTATCTTTTCTCGTTCGGAAGCCGTCCTGAGAATTTTGAAGGCCCTGTATACTTCTTTCTTCAAGGTTTGACCGCTTGACAATAATAGTATCTACCTAATGCTACAGGTTCGCTCTTTCCCTTATCTTATTATTCAAATGTCTAGAAAATCGAACTATAATTACATGAGTAACACAAGAAAACGAGCTACAAAATGTATATTGGCATTAGAGAGTACTTTCTGAGAAATTATTTTACACCATAAACTCAACCTCAAGGTGTAGATACTAGCTCGGTCCGTGAAGATGTCACCACTATTTTATCATTTATTTTTCTTATGAAAATCAGTGAATTATGCATGACGGCTTGTTTGAATTTGCGTCATCAAGAAACCAAAGTCACGAGCAACCTTAAATATATCGGTTACGTATCGGTTTAATTAATCTTTGGTTCTTTCTTCTAAGAAATTTAGGTGTTCCAATAAATGTTCCTCAAACAAAATATTGGAAATCGGAACTTATTGCATGAGTGATTCACGCGGATCTACGGGGAGAAAGTGGGGAATTAGTTCTCAAAATAAAAAAATGCACCCAAAGGTACATACAAGCTTCAAGAAGCATACAAGCTCCAAGAAGAGAAATCGGCTTTATTTGATATTCGACGGTGGGTCTTTCAGAAAAGAGGGGGGTATAGACCTGAATCATAAAAACGCTACCTACCTAACCTTTCTGGATAGGGAAATACGTATGTATGGTTCGGTTAAGAAAAATCACACTTCGGGGATAAAACAATGCATAACAAAAATCACTCTAATACATTTGCAATTTATTTAAAGGCATTGACTTTTCATGTTGGTCGTTTAGGGACAGTCATACTTTGGAAGCGACTACAAGCTCGCGCTGTTGGGAGCGAGTTTCCCAAACGAACCTAGGTTTAATTAACATTAATTAATTATTAATTTGGATCCGTCCCTCGTATAGTGGCCTAAGCCTGTAGTTGTAAACAAAGGACGACCAGGGTAAGCGTCTTACCCATTGCCGTCGAAAGGGGAAGGGTAGAAAGGTGGGACGCCCCCCGGAAGTCAATTGATGGGCACCGGAAATTTGTAAAGTTTAAAAATTAATATAAAAAGAAAATCAAGAATTTGGAATTCCGACAAAAAAATAATATATGGGTTCCTGTACCCTATCCATGTGCATAATTATGAATATATTTTTAGATGTTTTAATAACATGTATATGGTCCCACCTATCAGTCCTGGCCCCAAATTTCCTTTTTGGCGGGTCATGGCCTAACCTAGTGACCGTGTATTACCAATCAAGGGACAAAAATTCTCAATTTCTTTTCGTTCAAATTAATTTTACACAGATGAAATTGATGTTAAAAAATTACCTGAAATTACGATAATTTCTGTGTCTAGTAGTCTGCGGTATCCAACCAGGGAAATTTTAATCAATGAAAATATATATTTTTAAAAAATATATATACCTAACACGATCTAATAATTTAATTGCACTAAAAATATCTGAAATCGTTATCCGTTATAAATTAAATTCACAACTGATGGCGCACCTTAGGGTATGGATAAATGTGTATTTTTATTAAATTCAGTAGATAAGATAAGGGCAGCACAGTTGGGAGTTCCGCGGTGTCCCGCGTCTACTTATTTACTAACGAACATGTATTGTTTAATAATTCTATATCGTATCCCCACCTTTACTCTAATAACACCTGAACATAGAAATACCTTTCATTTCTTAAGGCTCAGAAATATCTAACATTTTTTTTTTATTTTCATGTAGTTGTATTCCTGTGCTTCGTAAGGAAGCAATTTTTTGACGTGAAGTAAAAGATCTATATTTTACTTAAAGCTCATCACGAAGTGGTATCTAAAATTCTTTACTTTTGGTGCTGACAATTGGCCATACTTACTTACATTTCCTGTCCATCGCAGAAAGTGATGGTGGAGGAAACATTTTATGCTACTTTGAGGACGTCGAACAAGGTGGTAATAATGTCGGTCCCTTGCATGTCCCTCAATAGTGGTAGATAAATATGTCAAATTCATGAGGATGAAATTCCCACGTCTTACTGTTTACCTGTTACAGAGTCTTACCATTACACAACCCACCCCTGTTAATCAGCCATAAATAGGCGATAATCGGAAAAAGATTCAAGTACGATTATAAGTAGATTTTGGGAGCCATTTCTGATTATTTTTGTTATCTGCATTAGTTTTTCCTAAGCAATTGGGTAATAGAAAAACTTGTAAACGTGTCATTTTTTTAGCGAAAAACTCGCTTCCAGCTGACTTTTTTCCTTATCGTACCCACCTAGGCATTAAAAGGAAACTTTGTTTTCTAGTTTAGCCAGAGTTACCTCGATTATGAGTCAATCCATTGACTGACTCATTAATCAGTATGCCAAAAATTAAGCGAACGAATAGTTTCTGTTTAACTCCATTTTAGTAGATAGGCACAGAACTCCAAGAACGTTCCTAATTTCAAAATTTAAACAAAGTAAAGTTTGCTTTGTATTCTCAATTTGTGTTAAAAATAAAAAAATCGACGAGGATGGGATTCGAACCCACGCGTGCAGAGCACATTGGATTAGCAGTCCAACGCCTTAACCACTCGGCCACCTCGTCTGTTGGTTCAAGGAGAGAGATTTAGTGAAATTTAAAATCCAACACACCATTTCAGTATAGAGTATTGGTAAATTGAACGTAATTTATGAATAAGATAACTATTTTATAATATTTAATTTATTGAAAGTCCTTATCGTATTTTATTCTCTAATGGAATTTTAATTTTATTTTCAGAATCATCATGATGAAATTTATAGAGAATGTATTTAATAGTTTTTAATTCTCTATTAACAATGTATATTCATATTGCTTGTGAGAGAGGCCAAAAGAGAGCGCTGACTTTATAACTTTTTATTCATACCTTCATTTTTTCCCTTGTAGAGTGAACTAGGTACATGTTAGATAAAAGGGCCCGACTTAGGGGAGAACCGTAGGGTCCTCAAACAAGGGAAAAATCCCACGTTCAAAATATTTTTCCCGTTTGAGGAAAATAAATTTCGCTCAAGCAATAAAGGCATGGCCGTAAAAACATTTCCTAACCTGTTGAGGGGGGTTAAAATATGTCAATAAAGGTAACAAGTAAACATAAAAAGTTAAAAACAAAAGAGGAGTAGAAAAAAAATATGGTTGGTGGGATTTTTCCCGTGATGTGTCACGCCGCACGCGACAAAAATCACACAACTCTGGGACCCTACCGTTCTCCCCGGAGTCGTGCCCTTGATAAAATTTAGTTCTTAATAGTTACCATAATAGCACCACATAGCGCTAAAAAAAAACATTGGTATTAAAAGGGGTCCTACTCCGGGGAGATGTTCAGGCAGCTTTTTCAAAAAGTCATGGGTACATGTTGGACGGTTGTATTGTACATACGCAATAAAGGCATGGCAGTAAAAACGTTTTCTAACCTCTCAAATTGGTAAAAAAAAATTCAAAGTTTTTTAAACTAGGTACCTCAAGTGTTGCTTCCCGGTTACAAATCCGTATAAAAGATGAGCCAGTCTGTCATTGTTGTCAAGTGGTGTACGCCAGTATCAGGTTCTGGTACTGGGGAGGAGAATATGGTGTTCTTTAAAAAAATTTAAGCAATTTTAACCCTATCAGACATAATAGGAAACTTTTTTACGGCCACTCTTCTGTTGCGTATACAGGGTGTTTCAAAAGGTTATGCAACCACGTATAGTAGAGCTCAAATAAAGGCCACTTTGCTTAATAAACCCCTATACGGAAATGGACCCCAAGGTAGCTAGGGCCAGGGTCGGATTTAGGGCTATATCTTAGGGGGGTGGTGCAGCACTTAGGAGGGGATACTTCCGAAGGGTATGGAATACCCCCCAGACATGGGGGGTCGAGGCCGCTGCCCCCGTCCTTGTGATTTTAAAAGGTCAACCGTTGGTTTTAGACAAGAGCTATTCCGGTCCTTTTTGTAGCAAAACAAGTTTTAGAAGACATTTTACCTTAAAACACCAAAAAAATACGCATCAAAAAGTTTTAGGCATTTTCATTTCATGACTCCCTATAACTCCGCCCCTGATCGGGGGAAAAGTGCCAAATACTCACCAAAGAAGCATGATAACAATCGAAGACGTCATTCAAAAAATTAAGTAAATCGGAAAATAATTCGATTTTTAATAATTATTTTTCGATTTTTAAGTGCCAACTTTGGGTGGCCCTAGATACCTTGGGGTCCATTTCCGTATACGGGTTTATTAAGCAAAGTGGCCTTTATTTGAGCTCTTCTATACGTGATTTCTTTTTCTGCATAGCCTTCTGAAACACCCTGTATACAACCGTCCAAAAATGGATCCATGACAGATGAAGGCCAATAAAAAAGCGAGTTTAAAAAAAAAAAATGAAAAGGACGTCATTTACTCCCCCCGGTTCCAGTCCCATGTGGCCATAATATTCCTAACTATTATTTCAGTGACTTCAAAAGAAAATCTTTTAATTTACCTACAATCTGCTAAACGTGATCGAGTGCAAATTTAATCAGTACAAGACCAGTTTCTTTGAAACTCAACATTAGATTTTTAGGGTAATTCACTAGAAGATTTCAATCTACTAATGGGCTCTTACAACAGTAAGAATAGAGGTCATGTGACAATATATTAAATACAGGGTATTGACATATTGCGGATTCGTTACCTAAAAATAAAAAGTAGATTTTTATGAGTCTATGTACATTGAATAATAATTGAACTACATCTACGTAGGTACTTCGTGCGTAAAGGTACTTCGTTGTATTTACTTTGGTTGAAGCTTTTTACGAAGTACAAAAACCTTTTGTGCTTCGTAAAAACTATTGAGAAGTCACGTGATTACTCAGTGTTCAAAATTTTATTCGAACCTTTATAAACAGGTCAGAGAGGGGGTAAGTTATTTAATGTAAAATATAAATGGGATTTGAACAGAAAGGAGGCGAGAACAAAAATCAAAGATATTGAGTATGAAATTTTTGTCTTGTGACTTTATCGGTGCTGATTCAATATTTTAAATTGAAAAAGTTGCAAAACAAAAATTAAAATAGAAAATATCTCTTCCCTCTTTTGAAACAAAAAAAGTATAAGTTTTAAGTTAACATGTTTGAGTTGAGCTTAAATACAGTATCTCATATTTACATTTTCATAAAATACATTTTCGACTTCTCGAACCCCCCATCTGAAATAGTCAAGAACAAGTAACGTCATTACGCCACTGGCGTATATAAATAAGTAATTGCATTTTCATTATTGAGATAAAACTATTTTTTTGTAACACTTCACAATTTACCATACCCCCACCCCCTACAAAAATTGTTTATACCTAAAATCTTTTGGAATACTAGGTTTAGAATGTAGGTTTTATGCCATTATTTTTTATTTTGTTAGTGAACAGTTTCATTTTTGTTATGTACGGTAATTCAAATTATGTGTACGGTTTCTAGACTTCCACCATTTAAAACTTGGCAACGTTTGTCATTCAGTTCTTGTCTTTAGATCTTGAGTTGAGAACAAGAAGATCTCAGTCGAGAGTTGAGCAGTTCGTCTTGAGTTCATATCAACATGGCGGAATTATGATTATCTAGTGATAGTGTTTTGTTAATTTTTTATTTTCAATAATTCAGAAATGTTTTTCTTTGATATAAATTTCATATGATTTTTAGTGATATTAAAAACAAGTGTTATCAATTTTTTTTTTTTTTTAATTTCTAACTAATCTTTGTGTTTTTATAACAAATTTTATTCATCATGAGAGAGTTTAAAGTTGTGGTGCTAGGGTCGGGCGGTGTTGGTAAAAGTGCCCTCACTGTGCAATTTGTATCAGGTTGTTTTATGGAAAAGTATGACCCTACAATCGAAGATTTTTATAGAAAAGAAATAGAAGTAGATAAAGCTCCATGTGTTTTAGAAATTCTAGATACAGCAGGGACAGAACAATTTGCCAGTATGAGGGATCTTTATATCAAAAATGGTCAGGGCTTTGTAGTTGTATATAGTTTAACAAATCACCACACATTTCATGATATTAATTTAATGAAAGAGCTCATCACACGAGTGAAAGGCTCTGAACGTGTTCCAATATTACTGGTTGCCAATAAATTGGATTTAGCACATCAAAGGGAAGTGTCAATGATAGAGGGACGAGCCCTGGCACAAAGTTGGGGCTGTCCATTTATAGAAGCAAGTGCCAAAAATAAAACAAATGTCAATGAAATGTTTGCTGAAATAGTCCGTGAAATGAATATCAACCCAGAAAAAGACAATGCAAGTTTTTGTTGGTGTTCCTCTTGTGTCATTCTGTAGAGACCCTGGGATTTCTTTGTTAAATGGGTAAGTCTATAATGTTTACATTGTTTACTTTTAGTTTAAAATTAAATTGCCGATCTTCCAATTACCTGAATTGTATTTGGTTTGTTAATATTGAGACCACGAAAATAAGTGGTAATAATTCACTGTTTATTTTTGGGTGTGCATTAATTATTTACTTGTCACAATTCCTTTTAATATCAAAACAGTGTAACAACGCTATTAACCCACCGCATTAAAAGATGAAACAGTCCTTCATTATAATCTTTTGGAATCCAGAAAATAACCCTCGAACTTCCGTTATTTACAGAAATTATTTTGATCAGAAACACTGAATAATAATTATTATCTGGGACGACTGCAGATCATACGAGAAACAGTAATAATAATTTCTAGATTCAGCTTTAATAAATCGTAGAAATAACTTGATATGAGGTTAAACAAAAGATTTTAGTGGCTCTTGGCTGGAACTGTGGTGGTATGTATGCATTCTAGTACTTACTGATGCTTAAACTGGCTATCGTAAGTTTAAATTCCTTTGAAAGATGTCAGTGGTATGATATTGATGCTCCCAGATATTAAACTTTAATCGCATTTATGATATTTCCTTCAACCTATTATTATCTAAGATCGCCATTTCTAATCCATAGCTTTAACATGTCTATTTCTCCTTTTTCAACAAAAATAGTTTTTCTTTGTTGAAACCTCAGACTGAACGTACTTCTGCTGAAGGTGTAAAACTACAAATTTTTGTGTACATAGTGGAATAAAATGTTGTATTTGCTTTACAATAACTATTTCACAATTCAGTGGGCGAGTCTTATCATCTTTCAATTAATATAATACCAAGCCCTGTTCGAACCAATGTATACTTCCCTATGCTTATCCCATGTCCTGTGTCATATGAATCATTCATGTAGAACAGTGTTGTTTATGGAGTTAGTCAATGATTACCTACTAAGGGTCAGTTATTAAAAATATTATGATTAACACTCTTTCTACTTCAGTTATAATATTTTGCTAGTAGTTCTGTGAACTGTAGGTAAATTTCAGCGAGAAATTTGTATTCTATATATTTAGAACACGGAGCGTAAGAATTATTTCTTTGAAAAACAGATTTATTACAAGTTATTCGATACTGGACCTATTATTTTGCCATATTATAAGATGAATCTTATCGGAAACTCTTAAATCTTTTTCTTTTAAGGGTCTTTGATACTGTACCAAATTATTGGTCCAATATGAAGACAGTAATAAGGGTAGGTTAGTGAATGTTGTGCGACGTTACAATAATTGTCAAACTATAAGATTCCTTTCTATTTTAATTTAATCTTTGGATTAGAAAATATTGGATTGAGATGACTTTCACCCATGAAGGCAGATTGCTGATAACAACTAATGCCAGACTTGGTATGACTTTCACTGATGGAAAATTTGTAGTCGGTATGTCTAATTACTGAGTGAAGCAATATTTGAAACAATAAAAGGGTTTTAAAATATTATGTTAGTTCGGGAAATTTTATAAAAATTTGAATCCTCTATAAGGGGAACATTTGTAGATACTTTAGACCTAAAGGAGATTATGATCCTTGTTGATTTTCAAGAAAATCGTTTCCGAGTTTCCTGTAGTTGTTCAAATTACAAGAGTTGACACAAGAGAAAATAAATGGTACGGAAAACCNCCCGAAATTTTGAATATATGGCCCAAAAGCAAAATGGCCGATTATATTTGATCTTTATTTTGTCATTTGGCTTCCCGTCAAACGATTTTTTCAGCCAAAATATCTCTAAAATTTCTGCACGAATACAATACTTTATCTTCTATGGAAGAGAAAGTAAAAATAACATGAACTGGAAAAATGTATCGTTGTCGCTGTTATTTCTCAATGCGTGGCAGGACGTATTGTTATTATCGTCTACTAACTTTTTTTTGGCAACCACGCGTTCTGAATGCTCGTAATTAGAACTATGCATTGCAATAACAATTATTAAAAGTCCGAATTGGGGTCATTAGGATCCTATTCCAGTTTGTTAAACTCAATAAAATATTTTATCAAATGCTAAGATTAGTTTTTTTTTCATAGAATTAGGTTCATGTTATCATAAACATCATAGGATGCGAATTTTCATCTTTCAGTGTCGAAGCTTGGGTAGAGTTTACCAACTTTCAGTGTCGAAGTTATCATTCCCTTGTAACTAGTCGTTCTCTGCACTGTAGACGCCATTTGGCCTCGGGTGACCCGATAGAGATATAGAGCCTAACT
Source organism: Pachypsylla venusta (assembly GCA_012654025.1). Lineage (NCBI taxonomy): Eukaryota > Metazoa > Arthropoda > Insecta > Hemiptera > Aphalaridae > Pachypsylla > Pachypsylla venusta. The sequence continues at coordinate 30,926,715 of CM022874.1, forward strand.
CCATGAACTTGATGAATGTCCATACCATGTTTTATTAAAATCAGGCAAGGCGTTTGAGAGATCGTGGAACTAACAGACAGACAATCAGACGTTTAAAGTCTCTTGACGTCACATCATTGATCAGTTAGAATTATTGAAATAAATGCTGCTTTCTTCTTTTCCGTGTGCCATTTGAGACATTAACGTATGCGAATTCGATATTTGGGGTAGTTTGGTTTGTTTCATCTAACCAAAATATCAAGCAACTAACAAGACTCCTAACACTAAAAATAAATTAGGTAGGAGAGTTGGTCTACAAAACTATGACTATGAAATGACCTTAATCCTGATTCCTTAAACCTATAATCAGGTGAACGACTGTAATAGAGCTGTGTACTAACTTTCAATGTGGGGAAAAAATGAGATACGTATTATACAATGAATCTTTCTTCAGATTTAGAAAAGAGATATCACTAACTTTTTATCTGGTTTCATAGATTATTATTGAGGAGCGCGGCAGCGCTCCGCCCGCCAAGTCAAATACAATGANTGTACAAAGGGAGAAAAAGATATACAATTGAGGCGGGCACTGTTTTGATTTCAGTGCTTTTTGTGACTAATGACTTGGCGGAAACTTTTTACCGCGAAGTGGTTTTTTAGGGGGATATCAGTATATCTCAATACAAATTGAATATTTCGTTTGTTCAGAGGTTCAGAGAAAGTATTGAGTTGCAGTTGGACAAACCCATCGAAATAAGTTGGAACCTCATCCATTATCATATATCAGTGTTGGTTTTTACATTTTAGTTTAAAATCAGTTACTGTGATAAGGCGGCTTTTTGACTGAAACTATCGAGAGAATTTAAAAAAAAAATTGATAAAAGCATAGGCTTATTTTTTACCGGAAAAGAAATTTTGTTAAACGTTGTGCACTGAAAAATATAAATTTATTCCATCATTTTGCTATTTACACATGCACTTTTCAATCTTACCCCCACCTGAGTCCAAACCTGCAATTTACACATGTACATTTCAATTTTGCTGCCCACCTGAGTACAAGCCTGCAATTTACAAATGCACATTTCAATCTTATTGAAATTTATGAACGGCACGATAGCATGAAGTATTTGTTGTTAATAATTGAATTCTAACAAATATTTTTTATAAATTATTTGGCTGCGAGCCACACAACTCGAGTGATGTTTTTTACAATAATTTTCGTTTGGTAATAATCCACATGCTGTACCTACTGGTGCAATGCTATGCCTTGTGTAACAAAGGGTTTTTATTGTGCCTGGGTTTTCATAACTAAATTAATCAAACTCAAGTATGTTGAAGGTAAAGAACGGGTTTATGTGAAGAAACTGCGGTCGTTATTCTAAGTTAATCCACCTAATTTACAGTTTGTGATTGGCTCCTGTGTTCATTTTCCACCAAAACAGAGACTTTCACCATATATTTATTGTTTGAATTTAATTATTATCTATTCAGCTTAGTTTAAGTGATTTTAAATCTATGAGTGACCACAAATTTTTATGCGTTTGGCTAACTTGGAAAATTATTAATCGTTACTCTGACTTACAGTTTAATTTACAATTTATGAATGTCTTTCTGGCTCCGTAGTCCATGTTTCATCATTATAAGAAACCTTATATGAGACGAAGAGGTAAATAGCAATCTTTTTTGGACGTTCTTTGTCGTACCCCGTTTGCGTTTACTTAACCATGTAAATGAAGAAATATTTATTATTTTAATGGTAACGGCCACTTTGACCCCTGCAAAATCTCGCCAACAAGTCTACTCATAGCAGTTATCATTAATCTCCAGCCAAAGTTACTGCGCAAATGAAAAACACTGTTAAAAATCTACATAATATAAAATACAGTGGCGCAAAAAGGATTTTCATAATAGGGAAGGGGGGCAAAGTGACCTTTCAATTTTTATAAGTTAGATTGCCATGGTGATAATTGCATCCCTTTAGTAAATTGAAAAGAAATTTTTGCCATGTTCGCTAACCGTGTAAAAGGGGCGGGTTTCAGGGGTATGAACCCTGAACCTCGCCACTTGATTACGCCACTGTACAGAGAGTAACAAAATGGACCTACGCGTACATATTAAATCCGTCAGCGCTTAGTGGCAAAATTGCCGACCACAGCGGACAAACGTTTTCTTCTTTGATTTTTGGATTCTACGTACACCATCTAATTATGATGGTATATAATTATAAAAACACCATCTAATCGGTATTTTTCCAAGTGATTATTGAAAATGAACCTAAATTATTTTTCATTTGTTCTAATGTCTCTCGTGTTTTTTAAAATCTAGTTGTCTACCCCCTTCAATTTTATTAAAGTAGTGTTGAGCAATATTTACTGACGCTGTGGGTGATGTGAGGACGTGAATGATCATGTGTGTGTGTGTACGGAAAGTGGATGAGTAATGTGTGTGTTCGGAAAGTGCATGATGACAGTCGTGAGTACGGTAGAAATGAGAAATGAGTTTGTATGCAAGAGATAGTGAATTATTAGCGGATATGGACTGAATGATCATGTGTGTGTGAGTGTGCGTAAAGTGGATGAGTGATGTGTGTGTTCGGAATGTGCATGATGACAGTCGTGAGTACGGTGGGAATGAGAAATGAGTTTGTATGCAAGAGATAGTGAATTATTAGCGGATATGGACTGAATGATCATGTGTGTGTGAGTGTGCGTAAAGTGGATGAGTGATGTGTGTGTTCGGAATGTGCATGATGACAGTCGTGAGTACGGTAGGAATGAGAAATAGAAGCATGAGTTTGTATGCAAATGCATGATATAGTGAATTATTAGCGGATATGGAGTGAATGATAATTTTAGTGTGATTGGTGCTAGTTTTTGTTTAAATTTGGCAATTTTTTCACTGTTCTAGTTAAAATAATGATGAAATTTTCTCCTACTCCGCGAACACCTAAAGATTATAAAACATAACTATTTCTAATTTTAATGAGAGAGTCAACTTTTTCTTGTTTCACCAAAAAAATAAAATCCCATTCGAAATTGAATATCTCAGGTACGTACTTATATTTTAATGAGAAAGGCAGAGCTTTTTCCTTTCCCAAATAATGTAATCTCCTTATCTGTAAATTTCAGTGAAAATAATTTCTCTCTTCCTCTTTTTCCCATTGAAGAAAAATAAGTCCCTTCCCGTTTGAATGTTGCCCTCTTGTTAGTATTTGGTATTACAAAGTATAATGACGATGATTTGTAAAATATGTTACTTTATTAAACATGGCTTATTTTTTATAGCAAATTTTGATTAAGGCATTTATTTTAACAAGGGTAATAGCCTCTTTGTTGATTCATCAGGTAATCATTCGGAAGAATGCGGTTCCGTATACCGACGCGGCGATTCAAACATTCGGGGGGGGGGGGTGCTTCCAAGTTTTCATGTTTGTGCATTATCGTGATACACATTTCCGTGGGAAATCATTGATCGTTACTCGGTCTTGCAAGAATCATTGAGAGGTCAAGTAATGTCTATTTCGTGTTACACTCAATCATGCAAGAAGCATTGAGTGGTCAAGTCTGGGACATTTCGTGTTGCAATCAGTCTTACGAGCAGCGTTGAGTAGCAAAATCTTACCTACTTCGTGTTACACTCAATCTTGCAAGAAGCATCGACTTGCCAAGCCTTAGCTATTTTGTGTTGCATTTAATATTGCGAGAATTATTATGTGGCCGGCCATCTGAGCCATTTCGTGTTGCAATCCGACTTACGAGCTACGTTGAGTAGTGAAACCTTAGCTATTTCGTGTTGCTTTTAGTCTTGCTAGAATCATTGAGAGGCAAAGCCTTGAGAAAATAGCCAGAGAAAAGAATTGGAAGCTTGGTTTGGAAAGGTCTCCCGCTTAGGATGTTTTTTACTTTTACGTATGGGACTTAATATATATTAAAAAGCCAACGATACAACGATCATACCACGTTGAATACACCAGTACTCGTAAGATCACTGAAGTTAAGCAACGTCGGGCGTGGTCAGCACTTGCATGGGTGACCGCTTGGGAACACTACGTATAGTTGGCTCATTTTTCCGGCCCAACCCAGGCTGGGTGGGGTCAATGTGGGTAGCTGGTTTGCAAGTTTCCAGCGAATGGAGGGTAAAACCCCCGTCTTGAATGGCCAATAGATGTTAAAGGGACGTTAAGCCAAATTTAAAAAAAAATCATATTTAAAAGATGAGTTTTGTTCACTGGGCTTGTTTTGCTAAAACATATGATTTCAAATAAAACATTTTTTAGCCCTGGTCGACTCAGTCTGACTCACTATTCCATCAAGTGAGAAAACATCTTAACCATGGTTAAAATTAATACTATGGATTGCAGTGAATAAAAAGGTGTGCAATTGTAGATCCCTGTGACGCTGAACTCCTCAAAAATGTTACTATTGATTGCAGTGAATAAAAACATGTGGAATTGTAGATCCCTGTGACGCTGAACTCCTCAAAAATGTTACTATTGATTGCAATGAATAAAAAGGTGTGGAATTGTAAATCCCAGTGACGCTGTAAATTGTAAATCCCTGAACTCCTCAAAAATGTTACTATTGATTGCAGTGAATAAAAAGGTGTGGAATTGCAGATCCCTGTGACGCTGAACTCCTCAAAAATGTTACTATTGGTTGCAATGAATAAAAAGTTGTGGAATTGTAGATCCCTGTGACGCTGAACTCCTCAAAAATGTTACTATTGATTGCAGTGAATAAAAAGTTGTGGAATTGTAGATCCCTGTGACGCTGAACTCCTCAAAAATGTTACTATTGATTGCAGTGAATAAAAA
>CM022874.1:30945400-30985216 GCA_012654025.1 Pachypsylla venusta
GAAATAATCATTTTTATCCTGAGGTGTGTAGTTTTTCCTCTGGAAGTAGCTGAAATCGGCAATGTAAGCTGTGGCGTATAATATACTCTTGGTAGCTACCGCATTTTTTTGACTTGGCGGGGCGGAGCGCTACCGCGCTCCTTAATTCGATAGAAACTTGTTGGTAGAATTTAATTTTGTTGGTGGAATTTATGAGCGTATCAGCCTTCGTGGACCAAACTTAACAGATCTTCTACTCAAGGTGTTAAGCATGTTGCTAAAAAAAATCCGATTTTACCATTTAATTTTATTAATCACTGAAAAAAAAAAACAATCAACGAAGATAAGAGATTGTTCATGGAAGTATTTGACACAACACGACTGAGGAAATTCGAAATTCCGATACATTTTGGGCGGAGAGTGCTTTGCTTCCTACAGATGGAAAGTTTACTCTAATTAGAGCTAGTTTCATGGATGTATCAGAAAAGGCGTTCGAGAGCTATCGTATTACAAATAGACATGTATAGAAAAATCGTGTTAAAACTAAATCTCACTAATTTCGAACAAACATCGCTGTTGAATTTCCATCATTTTCGATTGATACCAAAAGTTTGCACTCAAGGTCATTCAATGTAGCAACTAGGATTTCGTATTATAAGCATAAAGTGTACTTCTATTATTTAACACTGGTAGACGCGCCTGATTTATCATTCGCCTCGGAGGAGTCGATCGGATGCTCCATTTCTGCTTGAAAGGACAAATTTACTAACAGAAGAGAGCAAAATGGTTTGGTGTTTCTTGCTTTTGAAAAAGAACAACAAGAAGTTTTGGAGAGAAAAAAAAGGAAAATTGCCTCTGTTTCATGAAGCTGTTATTTGACTCCTTTGCCTCCATATTGCCTCATCATTTCGCTTAACATAAACAGTAATAAAAGTTTCAAACTGATGAGTTGTGGAACTTTCAGAATTTGTTTTTGGAAAAACAGAAAAAAACAAAAAACAAATGGCCTTTCTCTTGAACTGAATAAAACTTTATGCTGAGAATTTATCAAGGGGGAACAATTTTGACTAAATTTTGTAGAAAGAGCGGTTTTATAGAAAGAATTGAAATACAGAATATTTCAATTTATTTATTTCCTAATGCTTTATTTTGTTTCTTTTAAATTCATGGCACACAATTGTATAGCAGAGATAGAATTTGTAGTTTTAAATGAATATTCTTTATCGGAATTGAGCTTTAGACGGGCTTATATTATTCTAATAAACAACTGCTTTTTGGGCCTTTTGACTGTCCATACGCAACTTAAGTCTTTTTTGTTGATTGATGTCTTTACCCAATGTTTAATTTTGGACCTGCTTAATTCTAAAGTACTCCTTCTTTACATTGATGCAAGTTAATGTATATCTCTTTGTTTTATTATGTCACAATTATTTGGCCATTCTTATACAAATCTTTCATAATAATGCTTCCTTTTAATGCCATTTTTTTTTTACTATTACCATGAGTACTTTCACTCCCTCTTTCCATCATTAGAACTTCCATATTGGTAGTAAGATGTTACCGTGGTTACTTAATTTGTTTTTTGAGTTTCCCCCAAATACGACCAGACTAAGTGAAAAATTTTGAAAAAAAACAAACAAAAAAAACTTTAGTTGTTAGTTGGCTTTTTTAAAAGATAACAATATTAAGGGCCATATTCTAAAACTCCACTTGAGTGCGAGTTGGAGTGGTCACTACCACTTGAGTGTCTGATTTGTACTTTAAAAAATGTTGACCACAAAATATACATGTAACAGGGTGTCTACCAGACTGGAAAACCTGGAAATCCTGGAATTGTCAGGGAATTTTAGGAGACTGGAAATGTCAGGGAATTTAGGAAAAACGTCGAAATAAGAAAAAACGTCGAAAGTCAGGGAATTTTTCAAATTGAGTTTTTTTTTTAATCTCAATGGCCAATTTTATGCGTGAACATGCTTTTCCTGAAAAATTTCGCCTGCGGCGCTTATTATCGTTTTCCTCTAAAAATTTTGTCTGGGACGTTTATGTATTGAGTCTTGCGTATTTTTCTCAAATACTCCATTCAAGAGGTTATCTGACCAATTGAATTTTATTCAATAAAAATGTTTAATCAACCTTACCTATTATTATTATTTTATTAAAACATTCGTTAATCTCTTTTTATAATACTCGTAAGTAAACAAATATAAATGAAAAAAAAAAATGTTGAAAATTTTGTTCCTTTTATTATGTCACAAATCCAACATCATTTCCACCGTCAATTTCAATATTACAATATCATTTTTTTAAAAACTCTGCTAGAATTGGACTCGAACAACCTACCTCCTGATTAGAAGTCTGATGTGCCAGTGCCAACTTCTTAGCCCCAAGGTCGGTTTAAAACAAATATAATGTAATAAATAGTTATCGCCCTTTTTTCCGAACTTCTTAGAAAATTTCCAATATTGATACTCTTCAGATAATCTCTCATCCGGCACTATTGTCCATATTATTTGTCCATATATATAACAGCCTCTGTTTTGAACTGCTTTGTGCAGCATTTAGTGACTCTTATAACATGAAACACGTCGGTGTGGGTCAGTGTTAAAACTAGAAAAAGTACACTGGAAAACCTGGAAAAGTCAGGGAATTTCACTTTGACGATTTGGTAGACACCCTGTGTAATTTTGTTATAAAATAAAAACAGAAATTTTACAAGTGCGAGTGGCCACTTCGCTAATTTGTAGTCGGAGTGACTACTCACACCTGAGTGGAGTTTTAGAATATGGCCCTAAAGCTCATTCCTGAATTATTTACTTAATCGTTTCTCTATTATATCCCTCAACAATTTCGATTTCTACGTTGAGTAAGTATATCCTGAGATATTTTAGGTGGAAAGTTGGACTTTCTTGACTTATTATTATAATTACGTATTAGATTTTATCATCAATTAAGATGAGAGGGAACTGTGTGTTCCTATATTTAGTGATTTTGACTGGTAATAAACTTGTAAATCACTTGGCTATGTATCTTAGAGGCAGAGGCTCCAGTTTTGCCAAGATAGTGTGAATTTTGAATTTTCCCGATAGTTTTCCCATTTATTTTGTGATATCTCCCGCCGATTGGGTAGTGTAATTGCAGCTCTTGAAATTGTCACTTTTGATTTTTATTTTCTTATTTCGTACCTGCCATGTAAGAGGAATCTGTGTTCGAAATTTCTAGGTAATAGGTTTAGCCATCGTGAAGCTCCAGCCTGAGTGTCTCGATAAATATCCTGCAAAGAATTTCCATATTTCTTGATACATACGTAGATTATCTATCAGTCAGTATACCAACTGGGCTTTGTGTTGTTTAAATATAGAGGATGATTTCATGTAAAAGAGACTAAATCTGCCTAGAAATAGCAAGTCACGTTACACTGGTAAGAGCAACGTACCTAAAGATGCCCTTGACTGGAATATTAAAAGTCGTAAGCTCCCCTGAGAGTCTTGATAAATATCCTGCAAAGAATTTCCATATTTCTTCATACATAATAAAAACCTTTTTGAATTTGTTGTAAACTCCCTACCTTCTCATGTAGGCGACGACTACCATCCTTCACAAACACCCTCTATTGTTATGCATGTTAAGTAATATACACTTGAAAAAGAAGATCTTGTTCTTATTCAAATTGTCCACTTTCATCTTTGTCCACACATTACACCCTTCAGAGAGCAGCCAGATGTTTCACAACATCTCTACTATTCTTATGCAAATGATATCCAATCTCCACCCTTGTGTTGACCAGAGTAGATTGTACTTTTCTATAATTTTCATCACCGTTAATTCTGATGTGTAGTATTGGTTTGTGTGGTTTCAAAAGAATACCGATTACGAAATTATACACTTCAATTTCTAAACAAATTAGGGCTCCTTTTGTTTGCTTGAAGCACAGGTGCTAGTAGATCCACAGATTATTGAATTGTGAAACAGGTTTCATAGTCGATATACAAATTCACAAGACAGCAAAAGAGTTCAATCAATGTTTGATATTTCCCCGTATTGGTAATATTCTTTTCTAATGCAGCCATTCGAGGGGAGCTTCATTAGTTGACGGTCGTAGCCCGTGTAAATATACAAGGTTTGGTGTTAGCATCCAGCCTTGAAAAATTCTGCTTCAAACCAACGATGAAAGGTCATCAGCAAAATGCGAGTTTCTACGCAGTTTCCATGGATATTGCGAGCAACAAGCGAGGGACACCGTTCCAGGAAAGAGTACAGCTAAAGGCAACACAGAACAAAAGGTTGTGGTATGGTAGAATTAAGGAAACAACTCCAAATAGAATTAAAAAAAAGCGAAGTTAAAGAATAAGATTGGCAAGATTCTTTTCTAAAACATTATTGTCAATCAATAATTTAATATCCTGAGGGCTGCGCACACCACAAACTTTTATCGATCGACCATGCAAACATACTGTAACTTTTGATTGTGCAGTGTGCGCACTAGCGAATGTTTGCCTGTCCATTTAGCCCTAACACTAATCTAATTTAACGGAAACCTTGCAAACATATTGTAACTTTTGATTGTACAGTGTGCGCACTGGCGAATGTTTCCATGTCCATTTAGCCCTAACACTAATCTAATCAAACGGAAACCTTGCAAACATACTGTAACTTTTAATTGTACAGTGTGCTCACTAGCGAATGTTTGCCTGTCCATTTAGCCCTAACACTAATCTAATTTAACGGAAACCTTGCAAACATATTGTAACTTTTGATTGTACAGTGTGCGCACTGGCGAATGTTTCCATGTCCATTTAGCCTTAACACTAATCTAATCAAACGGAAACCTTGCAAACATACTGTAACTTTTGATTGTACAGTGTGCGCACTGGCGAATGTTTGCCTGTCCATTTAGCCCTAACACTAATCTAATTAAACGGAAACGGCGTTCCCTCTGTAGTAATAGTTACCCATTGCGATTTGATATGCTAGTAGGAAACTAGCTTATTTTGAGGTAGCGGCATCTGTTGTCTACTTATCCGCTACTAGAAATAAGCTAACTGTAGTAAGTATCGAATGAATCAATTTTATGATTGAAACAAATTAGAAATTCCAAAAAATAATCGTTCGGTTGTACACGATTCGAATAATTGACGACCATAATATATACCAGCATGATATCCGATAAACAAAAAATAAAATCAATTTTCAACCAAATTCTGAAAAGGTGAATGACATATCCATCACCTTGTGATGACGGGTCTATTGAGTTATGATTGGAATACCTAATGCGTATTGCAACTTGACAACAATGTCGGACCATGAGATAGCTTATATGGATAGAGATTACGATCTCGGGATTCCCCCCGAAAATGACTGAAATATGGATACGCCATCCAATCCCGGGATTTTCGGGATTGACAGTGATATAATAAAAACAAACAAAAAACATACTTTTTATTGAATTTGAAAATGCGGCCCCAATACAACAACCGTGGACGTTACATGAAAGTCGATGTGCTGGCATCTGCCATGCAATAAAAAAAATGCAAGACCTTTTTTTAATCCTTTTCTTCTTTGCGTAGACCGAATGAACCGATGACCGATGTGTTGTTTGTATGACTCATGCGAATTATCCAAAAATAGGTACCTAGCCTTTTACTAAAAACAAAGGAGTCACTTGTTTCAGTTTCTTTTCATCTTTTGACTTGTAAAAGTGTGCAAAGACTGAATTTTTAATGTTCTAATATATTCTAAAAACTTTTTTGAGCGTAACAACTTGTGGGTTGAATTTAAAATGGTTTTATATCGCACAAAAAAGATTCAGATCCTTCATCCGTTTGGCGTCATTTTTTAGTGTAAGACGGTAAAAATGCAAAGTGTAAAAAATGTGATTCTATTTTGAAAAGAAATGGAGGTGGAAGGACAGCGCCAAAAGGATAGGCTGCACCAAGGAAAATAAGTACCCCCAATTATTACTCCAAAAAGATATGAAATCTATTTTGGGTCCTACTATCCACATTTCTTATCTCTGAAATACCTAATGAGTTTAAATTCAGACCATACCACAAATGACATCAGCATTTAAACTGATCTCCTCACCAACACGCGGTCTTGGTGGGGTACGTCTCCTAGTGGTTTAACGAACCCAGGTACCCTACCAAGAATGCGTGTTGGTGAGGAGAGTGAGTAAATTAGACTAAAATTTTGAAACCATTTGTGGTGTGGTCGGATTTTGACTCATTTGGTATTTCGAAGTAAGGAAGAGTGGATAGCGGGGTCCGAAATAGATTGCTTATATTTTTTTGGGTGATGACTTGGTGGGGAATTTTTATAGCACGCAGTGATATTTTTGGGGGGATACTTTAACTTGGTCCAACCTAGCCTTTTGATGCTGTCTTTCCACCTCCATTACTCTCAATCTCTCTCCCACGTAGTCCCCATTTTTTCTTTTCACATATCCAAATCACTGACGTGTTTTCCTTTAACTCCCTTCTATATTTCCATTACTTTCACTGTTGATCTTATTTTTGAATCTCTAACAAAATGAATACTAAAATAAAGTAGGGAGAAGATTGGTAGTTGATATTTGCCAAATCATTCGAGATTCAAGCAGAGATTCAACACTTCTACAGTTTTATACACAAATAATATTATTACGACATAGTCCGGGAGCTAGCCTGGCTTGTCCTACCTCATAAGCAGCAGAAGGATCACATAGCAGATACAGAAGAGCTCACTGTATAGGTGCATAAAAGTCTTTGTCTGGCAAGTTTTGTGGGTGACTTTAGCCTCCACGAGCTTTCAAAGTTCGAAAATTTTGGCAAAAATTACCTCATAAGCAGCAGGGATAATTTTTGCGTCAAAATGACGTACTCTGTGAGCTGTTTCCAAAAATACCTCGCCTGACTAATTTTTTGGGTGATTTACCCGAACCTGACAAATTTAAAAATGGCGAATTTTGAAAAAAAATACCTCATAAGCAGCAGGGAAAATATTTACGCCAAATTGACGTACTAGGTGAGCTGTTTCCAAAAATACTTCGCCTGACTAATTTTTTGGGTGATTTACCCGAACCTGACTGAAAAGTTTGAAATTTTTGAAAATATTACATCATAAGCCAGAGGGAAAATTTTTGCGCCAAAATGACGAACTAGGTAGCTGTTTCCAAAAATACCTCACCTCACTTAATTTTTGGGTGATTAACCCGAACCTGAATTTAAAAATGGCGAATTTTGAAAGAAATATGTAACAAGAAGCATGAAATTTGTTTGGACGTACTAAGTTAGCTGTTTCCAAAAATACCCCGCCTGACAAATATTTCGAGTGATTTGTCCGTGCCAGAATAGTTTCAATAGATTTAACACTGGTGTATCCCGTTCTTCGCCATTTGTTGCAGACATGATACTTTCTCCCTTTGAGTTGATAAATAATGTTACTTGGTGCATTTGACTTAAAAATTAGCCGAAACAATTTCTTGGGGTTCCAGCTCTTCAGGTCCATTCCATATTTTTTCGATATTTCTTAACAAGCACATCCACATAAACTAGACTCTCTGTTTCTTCTTTAGACCTACGACCTGACGGTGTCTCCACGTTAAGATTTGGAAGCTGTCAGCTGTTGAAGTCGTTCTTTGGTGGTGATAGTATTTAAATTATATAGATATGTCAGTTTGTCGCTTTTGACTTTCTCTTTGGTCATAATTCTCCATTAAATTTGACTGCATTCAGCTATTGACGTTGCTCTTTGGGTTGATGTTGCGCTGTCATTTTATCTTCACATTTTATCGATTTCGCTGCCTTATTCCATTTACGTTGGTCTTTGGTCGTCATAATATATCAAATAGATTTGGCAGCCTTCTTTTGTTTACGTTGCTCTTTGGTCGTCATATTATATTATCTCCGGTTGCATTTAATTGAAATACCAAAGAACAATGTCTGTAATGTTATGACCAAAAGGCAAGAGACGAGGGCTGCAAAATCTAATTGAAATAATATTATTACCAAAGAGTAATGTCAACAGCTGTAATTTGCCAGATGTAATTTAAATAATATCACCACCAAATCATTTGCTGAATTTCTTACAAAAGTGTTTTTCTTGAGGGAACGTCAGGCCACAGGCTCAAATAAGGATGTGAAAGTCTGGTTTATTTAGAGTATAAATACAACTTGTCGGACCATCTTCACCAACATATCAACATCTGAATGTATATCTAATGTCAGACGTATTCAAACTTTTCAGTCTGGTACAGGTAAATCACCCAAAATGTTCATCAGGCTACCAGATCTAAATAATTTTAAATAATATCACACCACTAAAGAACGACGTCAGGGTTTGCATAAAAAACACTGTTTAAAACGTTTTAAACCACAGAATGACCATCAATGTTCTGTGTTTTAACATAAAAGTTACTCTCTAAAATACAATTTCACTTCTGAAATATGCAAGTTTTTTTGTACAAAATTATGGAAAATCGATATTGGGGGGGTTTTTTTTTTATTCAACGTGTTGAGTAGAGAAATGAAATCAGATGATGTCGTCATATAGAAAGAGTAAGCAAATAGGAACCAATTACAATGAGAGTGAGAGAGAAAGAGATACACCACTTTACTCACCGCCGGCGCCGTTGAGTTTGGCAAATAAAAACAACTCACGGATATAACTATCGATATCAATGTGGGAGTTTTTTTCCACCAAACTCAACGTCGTTCATTGAAATATCAGGTGATGACGGCATTGACTTCATGCCTGTTGTTGTTCAACACCTCGCTAGACATTTAGCAGCCACCAAATGACCGTTACAAAATATTTTTTCTAAGCAAATTGTCCTCCTCGTTAGGGAATAATTTTATAGTGCAAGTCATGGTATAAAGGACAAGGTAGGACACATGCAAAACCAAAACTCGTCCTCTTCTGCGCATAACGTCATCCGGGTTTCTCGTAAGAGGAGGTACCATTCGAGATAGAAAAAAAACATAGTCTTTAAAACAGCTAAAACAAAACCTGTTTTAAACAGGTGTTTAAAACAAAATGTTTAAAACAACCACTATATTTAAAACAGTGTTTTATACACTTGTTTAAAACAGTTTGTTTTAAACATGCCAACCCTGAACGACGTTAATCCGAAGTCTTCCAAAACTTCACGTGGAAACTACATCAGGTCCATCAGTCTTTTTTGTTTTTTGCTTAACGTCTCTAACATCTATTCGTCATTCTAAACTTTACCTTCCATTCTCTGTAAACTTACAAACCAGCTACCCACATTGATCTCACCCAGCCTGGGTTGGGCCGGAAAAAGCCAGTATACACTACGTAAAACCTCGCTGGACGTTTCTTAACTTCGGTGATGTTATGGGGACTGTCGTGTGCAACGTACCATAGACGATGGCTGGCTGTAAGTCTAAATTAGGCCTCAAATCAGAGAGTCTAGTTTATTTAGAGCAGAATTTCACAAAAATATCGTCCCTTTAAGGCCTCAAATTAATTTCAGGAGCAAATTCCGTGTTAATTACCCTAAAAAAGTGATGGGAGCGAATTGTTGTCTTATTTTCTTCTCTAGTATATGTGGATGCTTGTCCAGAATTGTAAGAGATATCGAAAAAATAAGACCTGGACTTCATGGGCCGGTATCCCAAGAAATTGTTTTGAGTGGAGTAGGTAAAGTCTAATTGTTAAATCAAATGCACAAATTCCATGCCATCTGGTTATAACGACCAGATAGCATGAAATTTGTAACATTATTAAATGTTTTAAAAAAAATTACACAAATGATGAAAGAGAAAGTGAAAAATTAAAACTGAACCATAACGTACACTGTAAGTGTCCAATCTATTGAAACTTTGCTGTTTGGTACGGATAAATCACCTGAAATATTTGTCATGCGGGGTCCTTTTGGAAACAGCTCATCTAGTACGTCATATTGACCCAAACATATTTCATGCTTCTTACAACGTATTTTTTTTTTTTTTTTTTCAAAATTCGCTATTTTTAAAGGTGTCCGGTTCGGGTAAGTCACCCAAAAAATTTGTCAGGCGAGGTATTTTTTTGGAAACTCAACTAGTACGTCATTTCAATGAAAATTTTCCCTGCTGCTTATGATGTAATTTTTTCAAAAATTTCAAACTTTTCAGTCAGGTTCGGGTAAATCACCCAAAAAATTAGTCAGTCGAGGTATTTTTGGAAACAGCTCACTTAGTACGTCAATTCGGCGTAAATATTTTCCCTGCTGCTTATGAGGTATTTTTTTTCAAAATTCGCCATTTTTAAATTTGTCAGGTTCGGGTAAATCACCCAAAAAATTCGTCATGCGAGGTATTTTTGGAAACAGCTCACAGAGTACGTCATTTTGGCGCAAAAAATTTCCCTGTTGCTTATGATTTAATTTTTTCAAAAAATTCAAACTTTTCAGTCAGGTTTGGGTAAATCACCCAAAAAATTAGTCAGGCGAAGTATTTTTGGAAACAGCTCGCCTAGTACGTCAATTTGGCGTAAATATTTTCCCTGCTGCTTATGGGGTAATTTTTTTCAAAATTCGCCATTTTTAAATTTGTCAGATTCGGGTAAATCACCCAAAAAATTAGTCAGGCGAGGTATTTTTGGAAACAGCTCACAGAGTACGTCATTTTGACGCAAAAATTATCCCTGCTGCTTATGAGGTAATTTTTGCCAAAATTTTCGAAATTTGAAAGCTCGTGGAGGCTAAAGTCACCCACAAAACTTGCCAGACAAAGACTTTTATGCACCTATACAGTGAGCTCTTCTGTATTGCTATGTGATCCTTCTGCTGCTTATGAGGTAGGACAAGCCAGGCTAGCTCCCGGACTAACATGAACCTTTTGAATGTCATGAACGTCACGATTATTACGACATGAACCTTTTGAATGACATCAACGTGTGATGTCACTATTATTACGGCATGAACCTTTTGAATGACATCAACGTGTGATGTCACGATTATTACGACATGAACCTTTTGAATGACATCAACGTGTGATGTCACTATTATTACGGCATGAACCTTTTGAATGACATCAACGTATGATGTCATTCAAAAGTTTCATTAAAAAGATATTAAGATTTTCTTTCAAACATTTGCATTATTAAGTTATTTGAATCCAATCTAAATGTTCTTTACAAAGTCTGGTTTGTCTGATTAGTCGAACAATTTTGGTGTGGGTCTGAGAGAGTGTTGGTATCCTCCTGTGATATCATCTTTGAAGAATTTACTGCGTCATTGAGTATAGAAAAAAAATCTTCGATTCAACAACATAAACGACGGGCTTCATTCATCATAACAATCAAATTAGGATGTTTATGTTTACAGGTGAAAAGCTGATTAAAATACAAATTTTAAATGCACTATCTAAAATATCTACAGTTGTACCCTCTTTTTTTTACAAATTTTAAATGCACTATCTAAAATCCAATTCTTATGGTACAGTTGTATCCTCTTTTTTTTTACAAATTTTAAATGCACTATCTAAAATCCAATTCTTATGGGACAGTTGTACCCTCTCTTTTTTTACAAATTTTAAATGCACTATGTAAAATCCAATTCTTATGGAACAGTTGTACCCTCTTTTTTTTTACAAATTTTAAATGCACTGTCTAAAATCCAATTCTTATGGGACAGTTGTACCCTCTTTTTTTTTACAAATTTTAAATGCACTGTCTAAAATCCAATTCTTATGGGACAGTTGTACCCCCCTTTTTTTACAAATTTTAAATGCACCTTATTCTAAAATCCTTCTTGAAGTCACTTTTTTTAATCGATATCAAATATCGATTCTTTGAGTCATTAAAACGCGTGTGACGCCACGTGTTGGGTCAAGTTTTATTTGTGATTTTCTTTTATGTTTTTATTCCTTATTTAAATGACAACTTTTGGTCAAATGCAACTGCCTTATATTTTCCCCGCATTATCACGTCTTATTTGTAGACGTTTTTAAGGTGATTCATTTGTTGTTACTGCTTGTGATAACACATCTTGGATCTCATTATTATTTTAATATCGACCAGGTAATCAGAATTTTTTACTCTACTTCCTCATTATTTTATATGTACAAGTCCGAGTCCGGGTACTGTGGTATTGATAAAGCCACTTATCTCTTTTCATTGAATGCTTTTATCTCGGACCCGTATGGGTTTACTATATGAGGCGCTTTTACTTTAAAAAAAAAAAAATATCTATTCAATGCTATATGAAAGGAACAAGTGGCTCCTAAAATCCAAAATGACCTTCATTTTACTCAGTTTAAAGATAAATGTGGGTATCAGTGTATCACTTATAAATTTTGTTAAAGATAACGAAACAATGATGTAAATCGTGTTGGTTGGATGCGGGGTGGTATCCGATTGGCCAAGCGTGTCTGAATGGATTTCCACTGGTCCTTGCGGTGATTGGGGGAGGGGAAAGATTTTTATATAAATGGGGATGAAGATGAAAATGAGCTGCCAGAATGATGTCAAAAAGAAGATAAAATTTGTTTTGGATTTGGAGAGAAATCACGCCTGATGAAAAAATAAAATAAAAACCATTCTGTTCTACTTCTGAGGGAAGTTATCGCTTTTCAAAAATCAATTCCTCTTTGAATTATAAGCGTGGACTGAATATTATATGGTTTAGTCTCATATAGGTACACCTTCTTTTTTGTTGAGCACTAAAGTTCTTTAAGAAAGATGGTTATTGTATAAAGATATCAAAAAGGAAATTGATTGAATAGTATTTTACAAGAACAGACTTTATGGTTATAGCTTGAAGATATGTATAGCAACACGGAGCTACACTCTGCAAGGAACGTCAATAACATGATGTATCGCTTCAATAAATATAGAAGATTCTATGTTTTGTAGGATACCAGAAATAATCAAATTAGTAAAATTCATTAATATTTTTTTTCGAATCTAGCCCGCCACGTGAATTAAATTATTTTCAATTATGAACCTTTAGAATTCAAATTTCGGTCCGACCATTTCTCTAATGTACCTGTGTAGATGAGTGTGTATCATTTTTTCACACTCATTTTTCAGAATAATCTTCCATTAGGCCTACCCATCATTTCTCTAACCCATTTAGAAATAAATTTTAATTGTCCTGCATACCATTTCTAAGAGATTAACTCATCATTTGAGTAGAAACTTCCCCTTCCGATCTAAGGTTATTAGGTGTGTCAAGAGTAACTTAATGGAGTTGAGGAACTGTTGAGGATCACCCATCGATTCTTTTTCCACTATATGAAAATTTGTATTTACGTCAGAATTTAAAGAAAATGTTATAAAATTTCATTCCATCTTTCATGTATGTATCGCAACAAGTTGCGCGAGCACACTTCATGAACAATAACGCAAGAAACTAAATAGTAATAATATAAATTGAATTGTGACCACAATATTACCCGCCTCCTACACATTGACATTTACAATATTGGTAGATAGTCCCTAATGTTGCTCTTAACCTCACGAATTCGGTCAAAGCAGGTACATATCATTGGTAATATTTTGAGAAATTTTATCGAGAAATTCCCGCGATTCCGTTTTTGGTAAGAAGTAGAAGGGGGTACTTTTTGTCCCGTTGATGCCAAAGGTTCATTATTGATAATCATAAACCACAATATTCGCATAACCACGGTACACTGATCATCATACTTGTATTATCTATGTCCGGCCTCGCAGCACACAGCTTTCTAAATGAAGCACCGTTGTCAGCGTCTATTTCTGTATTGCACTTGATACCGGTAACCTGATTTGATATTTGATCTATTAATAAAAAGGTACCTAAGCTAAGTTTACTTACGTAATTGTTTAGATTCACTGACACGGACTAACTCAATAGTTAAGTTCATATGCTCATTCTCACGAGGTCTTGCAACATGTTTGCATTGTTTATACTATCCTTACTTGCATGTGTTTGAAGATGGTTAACTGTTCATTATTGAAATTATGTTAACTAAAACTCTAGAAGTGAGACTCCCATCAAGAGCCTCCCTTTGATAAAACACACCACACCTGTTCAGTTTGTAGACTTTATATTATACAACGCGGTCAATAATGAATGAGAATTTTAGATAGTGCATTGTGTTCATTAGGCTGGGTTCACATGACCGCGCGGTATCGTGCGGTAGTCGCGCGGTATCATATGAACAAATCGATAAAAGTTTGTAGAACTAGTACCGCGCGGTCATGTTAAGTTGTAAACAAATCCATTATTTAGATAGATCTTGTGCCCCGCGGTTCGTCTTACCGCGCGGTCATGTGAACCTAGCCTTATTTGCTGGGTTCTTCATTGTTTTGGATTTATTATTTTCAATAATGAACCCATACAATGGACCTTGAAAAACAACAACAATTTTATGTTTTACATTTCAAAATGCGTTTGTCTAGTTAATCTGAGTTTGTATGTTGTATCATTAGATATTTTAATATATAAATTTTAATTTATAAATTAGATATTTTAATATATATAATAATATAAAATTTTTTTTTTTTTTTTCTTCTATTTTTATTTAAAAAAAAAAAAAATCGATTACAAAAAGCTGAAAACAGATTTCCCTCGACTCAACACAAGGACTATTAAATGAATTTAATAGTACCCAACGAGTCGAGGTAACCAAAATGATATTTATATCTAAATTAATACACACGATATTTGATGGTAAAAAAAACAAACAAAATATTAAATGACCAGAATTGTTTGCATTCTTAACTCTGTAAAAAGAAAGGTATTAATATTAAATTGGTCTAAAATTGTCGAAGTAGAATTTTCAATGCCAAAACAAGTCTACAGGTCCTCAGGGTGGGGCTCGAGATTCAACGAGATGTTCGTGTGTGTCTCTGTCTGTCGGTCTGTGATGAAAATATCTTAAGAGCGATAAACTTTTTATAGGTTTTTGAATAAAAAATTTTTTACATCAGCTTTGGCTCTGAGTACTTTCTCCCTTCAATTAATTTCACAGTATTCTTAAAAGAGAATCTTCAATTTACCTCATATTGAAAACTATATAGCGGGCATGGCAAACCTTAAAAATACATCCACATTGCTGATGACGATAATAAAATAATATCTTTCAACACAAGTTCAATTTCAAAGTTCTCAATCAAACTTTGGGTGAGAACACCCACCCATCACAAACAGTGGATTATCATTTTCTGAAACAATAAGAATAGGGAGTACCTGTTATCTGCTTAACTGGGTGGTGTGCGTCGCGCCTGGGAAAGACGAGTTGGGAGTAAATAAAGAAGATTGAAATTTACAACATATATGTATGCTGACAATTTACATATTCAAGTCATTTCTCTTATATCACACTCCTTTGTAAAATAGCGAATAGTGTAGTCGGTGCACGACGGGGACTTATCTTAACAACCCATTTGTATTGATCATGTAACTATGTACACTGCGAACCGAATCCTATAATAATATGCAGATAATTAGAAAATATGTACACGCGAAAGCTTATTTCTTGGTTTGACCTCTTGCGGAGACATGTTTCGACATGAGATAATTCACATGCCGGAACTGTCCTGATCGACTTTTTATCCCACGCGAAAAGGCTATGTCTCTACGGCAATTACCGTTACGTTTAATAACCGATAGTTGTGATGCAACAAGGTTATCTTTAAGAGATTAGAGCAAGAGTTTATCGGAACTTGCTCAACAACGTTGATGATTGGTCGAATAGGTATAGTATATTTCACTGTGGCACGTACAATGAGGATTCAATGTAGCATATCTCAATTCTGACAACACTCAATCAACCTATTGCATCTACCCACCCTAACCCTACTGACTTTCAATTCACTGAAATTCTACTATCTGTTTCAAGAGGAAATCTCTAGCATATAAATGATATATTTGTTGCTCCAACAAGTACTTACGTTGTTACGATCATGAGACGGAATAAACTTTATACGAACTGTCCCTTGGGAAACTCTTTTCTCTTCGTATTGCATGCCCCCAAGCTGCTCATGGCCTTTGGTAGTTTTTATATATACTGTTTTTCTTTTTACGTTTCAATGACGTCGATTTTGCAAGTTTTTCTTTTACGAAGCTTGAAATTACTATTGATTTCTTTATTACATTTTACAGGATGTGTAAAGTGACAAGCAGTAGTGTTGATTCACATTTCATACAGGATATTAAAAGGAAATGTTGACAGTTAAACTTTAACTGGCAAAGTTTGAATAGTGGAAAGAGGTACAGACTATGAATTACTTTGAACGAGGAGTTCACTGTATTTCATTCCACGAGTCTTAAATCAAGACAATTTCAGAATGACAAAAGAACACACACAACTAAACACCGATATTCAATTTTATAACTTCAATAATTGTGGTCCAGTGTCTAACAATAAGTTGCTTAGCATTGTTTTAATTACATGTATAAATGTAGAAATTAACCTAATTCTTACTCTTTATTATTCTTAGAAGTTAGGTTTCAATGAAAATGATAATAAATAAAAACAACACATGACAAAAATGAAGTACCAACCTGTGCTAAGTACGCTGATGATAAATTTAGTTATTTTAGTACCAAATAATGTGGATTTATACAATGGCGGTGATCACCTGATTTAGAATAATATGATTTGATAGCCACAGTATCACCAAATGAATTCTACTTTATGTCAGTATTACATTATAACAGAACATCCATTTTTCAGTCTTGTGTGATCTGCCAATTAATTTAACACACGGTTTTATCATTTTATTTTTACTCATATTGACTCTGTCTATGATAATATGGAAAAATACACCAAATAGTAATTTGAAATTTTACTTTCCAAGTTCCAAGTAACGTGGAATCCAAAAATCGAATATCAAATTCCTTTGATTCATTTTAGAAAAACGAATCATTGGAATTTGTTAAAAACAGGAAGACAACTGACAAATGATAGAAGTAGCTAATGATCTATAACAGAGGCGCATGAAAGACTACTCCACAAACCTAGTTGTTCAGATATATTTGCAATTACGAGAGTTGAGACAGCGTAGTTGCCAAACAACGTATATAGATGATGATAATAGCAATTAGTAATACGATCTAATATGTAATGAAAAGTAACGACAAAGTTGTCCCTCCTTTAGCCAATATGTGTAAACAAAGCCTCTCTTGTGCTTCAAATAAAATTTCGTATTTCAAACGATACAAAAAAGTATGGTGTTACCAAAAAGTGCATATCTTGAAACCAAATGTTCTATGGGTCAAGTTTAAATTCTCTAAAAATATACAAATATGCTTTCCAACGTATGAACACTCTCGAGCTGTAACTGCTACCTTTAATGGTGAAACATCTTGTATGCAATTCAAATGAAGGTATATGAAGATACTGGGGTAAGGATGGGAAGAGCTTCACAATAATCCTTTATTTTTTCATCAAGAAATCACCCATTCTTCCAGCATGCAAGGAGCCCCCTTCCCCATTTACCTTTGACAAGCTCAGATGGAGAACACTTTCTCCTCGACATACCTTTGATGAATATACGTATAATATATTCCTGACATTTTCTTTGTCTTGATTTTTTACAAGCAGTCTTCTTGATTAACTTTTTCCCCTCTTGTATTGTTGCTTTGAGATAATTACCCATCAATGGATGACTATGGTGAGACATTTTGCAGCCACGGTGTGGGGTGTGGAGACAACATGATCACATTCCCAGGTTAGAAGAATATCAACCAAATATGAGAAAAAGGTACAATGCCGGCTGTAAAGGTGCTCTTCTCTTCATTCAATAAAGAGTGGCATCATCGTGTCCGAGGGTAGCCAGATGTATGAGACAGCAGCTCCCGACAAGTTGTAGTCTACGGCTAATAGTTTTAATTGTCATCATACATCTGTTCTTGGAGCTGATAATTGACATGGGCCTCCAGAACCATGAAAATCACTGTAATAATTCAATAAAATGAGTTACAAACATAATGATATTACAGAGTTGCTTTCTGTGTTATATTACACCATTAGCTCAGGTGGACTCGTCCCGTGACTATGTCACCCTCAAGCAACTTCTTAAAATTTCAAGTATGATTTACTTTTCCTCATGAAAAGTTGGAAAGTCATAAATGGATTGGCAGAAATGACGCCTTCGGTAATGTTGTTCTGGCAGGTGCTCTTCTGTTAATTGCACGTTGGTTTCGTTTTTCTTTGCGTTGCAAAACTCGCGTTTTGCTTGATAAAGTCCGGGGACATATTCCTTTCCACAGGAAATTACTTCCCTCCATCAGTTTTATTATTAACTCATCATTTCGACTTCCCCCTTACTTCAAAAAAATATTCCTTATTGCATTTATTTATAAATGATTTCTTTGTTTGTTTCAGGTATGTTGAAAGTTGAAATTAGCTTTATATTGAAACTTTATCCCTTTCTCCGAAATGAGTAAGTGAATTTTTGAACTTTTTTGGTTTATTATTTTCAATAATGTAACTTTGGACTCGTCGAAAAAAATATCCCCTCTCCATTTTTTACCTATCAAGTGACCTGTTGAAGTTTTTAAGCTACTTTAATACATTGACTAATGACCGACCATTAATTACCAAATAGCTCAATTGTCTTGGATTGGCACCCGTTAGCCAAGCTTCATTTTTGAGTCGAAAATATGGCTTATAACATCGTATTGTTTTTAACTTCATATTTTATGATGTTTGAGGTTGTTTCCACATTGTTACCCACCAAGAACTTAACTTCAGTGCTCCTACAGGAACAGGTTTATTCAACATTCTATTAACGCTTGGCTTTCACAAGTAAACCTAAAATATTGAATGTGTTGACATGACCACTCAGAGTGTTCCCACTATGCTTTTGTTTAAATATTAATTTTATCTATGTAGGTTACTGCTAGCTTCCATGGTCAATCATGCGTTAATCCGTTTGTCTTGAGGGATATGGTGGAAGTCACCTGATTGTTTTGTTTATAATTCTACCAACATTGCCAGTGGTTCCTAATATAAATGGAACTTCTGAAAGTGAACCCAATCTATAGCTCACGACTTCATGACATAACTGAAGTTGAGCAACGTTTTGGGAGTCCTCTCAGGGACTACATGTTTTGTTGGCTGTTTATAGGTGCACTTAGCTAAGTTTAGGACAACTAACACAGCCTGATATTTATGTATCGTATTGCATAGCACATATCTTTGCATTTATGCAAGGAAAAGCAATGACACATACATAATCGAATCTGGCAATCTACGGAATCCCCTAGGAACTGTATTTTTTTGTTTTCCTGTGCATTTTCCTGTGCATCATGTGCATTTTCCTTGCATTTATGTCCGATTGAGTTTGTTTTGCTGGGCTTACTTGGTTTATTATTTTTTACTCTCAAAGTAATAAATACACTGAAAAATATAATATCAAATAAGAGAGATAGTGAACCAGGAGATCAGGGGGCCATTGTTTATTGTCAACAAACAAAACAAACCAGATTATTTCAGAACAGACCAACTAAACCAATCAACTCCTTCGCTGGATTGAGTTTGATTTGCTGGGCTTACTTGGTTTATTATTTTTTACTCTCAAAGTAATAAATACTCTGAAAAATATAATATCAAATAAGAGATGATAGTGAACCAGGAGATCAGGGGGCCATTGTTTATTGTCAACAAACAAAACAAACCAGATTATTTCAGAACAGACCAACTAAACCAATCAACTCCTTCGCCAGATTGGGTTTGATTTGCTGGGCTGACTTTTTTTTTTGGTGTTTTGATACTTCTGATCGTTTTGAGTTGTTTTAAGATCGCTTTGTCAGGTCGCCTGATGTGTTAGATCTGTAGCATTACCCCGGGAAAAACCACTTGTAGGCGAACTAACATTGTACCCCAGAGGTATATGTGTTGTGATTGTAATAAGATTGGCTGCTGTCCGCGGGCAGCCTGAGACAATATTCATCGTCATCATCAGGATGACATATCCCCGGATACGAAGGTTGCCAGATTTTATGAATTTTGAAAATTTTCCTTGACTTCATTTTCCAAGTGTCCAGGCTTTGCCAATCCTTTCATCTCTTGTTCTTATTATTTCCTAATGTCACCCCCTATTCTTGTACGTCCACCAGGGGATTCTCCTGATTTTAAACTTCATCTATAATGTCATATTAAAACAACAGGAAATCTGAACTGTCTTGCTAAGGGTTTTAGTAGTTCTTACTCTTTTTTTTTTAATCCTCTTAAACGCTGCTGATGTACAATCATAATAGGCTTTTAGTTTTAACCAAGATGAGCTTAATATCGACAGTCTGGAGATGAAGATACTAGAACATGTTCTTTGGGTGTTCTAATGAAGCCTTAGTATGAGACCTCACGTCTCTAGTGTGAACTCATGCCTGTTTGCACCAAGTTAACTATCGATCGCCTTGTCCGATATTAGCTTTGTGAACTGTAGACCTCACTCAGTGGGCAGTCATGAGGTTCATTAATTCGTTAAAGCCAAAGAACTAACCAGCCAATTTTATTAACATGATGGAGGTCTATATTAAGGGTCATTAAATTCGGACCTCGCGTTCGAAATTTATCGTGGCACAAACATCGTGGCGTTAAAATAAAGAGTTCAAATGTCATCAGTTAGCATTATTGTTTCCGATGGTAGCCAGATGGATTGTTGCCTGATATTTAGATTAAGTTTATGCGTTTTTATCCAATTTTAATAATTATTATTAATTAATGACACTATTTATGACCGCAGTCCAAACCACATCATTTGATTAAATCTGTTTCATCCTTAAGCTTTGACTAGCTGAGTACCCCTGATGTACAGTGTACAGCTAAGCTTAGTGTTTCACCTCGTCACAATATTAGGGTAATCATTCATTTGGTATTGGGAACTACCTGAGTACTTAACTGCAACATACATACTGTGTACTAAAGTTTCTAGTTTCTCTTAACATGAAAATCGTTCAAAAACTTTTCGTCCCCCCCCCCAAACGTAATGAAGTTTTCAGTGGTATCTCATTTCGATGGAACAAACAGAACAGACAACAGACATATAAAAAAAAATCTTGTGTTAAACTATCCCCCCAAAAAACACTTCATGTGCAAAANAAAAAAAAAAAAAAAAAAAAAAAAAAAAAAAAAAAAAAAAAAAAAATGTTCCTTAACAAACAGACATTAAATGTATGTAGTTCGTCGCTCCCCAACAAATCTCCTGGAAATTGTAGGCACTAAGGAAGTGATATCATATAAGTGCCAAGTTTATGTCACCTCTAAATAATTTCCCCACAAAGGAGGTGATATCATATGTGATTCAACTAAAAGTTATTTATCTCCAAGGATATTCGAGAGCTATGTACACAAACAAAAACTACAATCAATTTTTTGACTCCGGGCACTTTTTGCACATTTCATAGAATGCAAGAATACTGATAGTATTCAGGTAAAATGTGGGAAAGGGTGAAAACTTAAAGAAGTTGATCGTTCACGATAACTCCTCTTGTCCGATTTTGATGAAACTTGGTACGGAGTGTATGGACATATAGTTATTATATGTTCCTAGAATTTGCTATTGAGAACATCACTCCTGGCCTTGCATTTTCTCTTCAACGTCTTTCTTGTGATTATCTGAAGACTTGTGCCACACACTGTATTGTTATTATTGGGAATGTTCCATTTAATTGCACGGAGTTTATAAAACAAGTTCCCAGTAATTAGTTTGTAACAACAACCTGTTGCCGCATTTCTGGTATTGAGAGATTAGACAAGATTTGGGTGTCACATTATTGTGTTGCGATTTGTTACGAGTATTTCTTCTGCAGATTAATGTCTCAGAGAAGAGAATAGACTGTTTACTTGTATTTTAAGATAGATTATTTACAAAAGAATGCTTTTTATATACTATCTTAGAATTTCTTTCAAACCAACTTAATTTCTTTAAAAGAAATCTCACAAAAAATTGTCATTGAAAAAAGGCCAAGTTCCAAACACTCTTCCAAAAAATTCCGCCCATGAACGTATGCTTCTGTTCATCCCACACTTAAATTTATTATTGCCCTTTTCTGTCTTAATACTCTTAAAGCAATACCTACTTTACACTTGGTCAGTTTTTTCTGAGGAGAATCGCAAAATATTATCTAACCTTTTACAATCTGGCCAAGTGTAAAGTCGGTATTGCTTCAAGAGAATTGAGACTGAAAAAGGGCATTAATAAATTTAAGTGTGGTATGAAAAGCAGCAAGAATAAACTTGGCCTCAATAATAGATATCACTACGTTCATGGGCGGAATTTTTTGGAAGAGTGGTTGAAACTTGACCTTTTTTAAATGATAATTTTTTGTGAGATCTCAATGTTTTTTGTAAACATTACCTACTACTACATATGGGAAACAATGCAATTTTTGTGTTTTGTTTTATCTACAAAGCAAATAAAAATACCAGACCAACTCACCTCTAGAGTTATAACACTGAAAGTTAAAAACTTTGAATTTTGATATTTTGGCGTTTAATTGATTTTAAGTGACTATGCAATATTTCAGTGCCCTAGCAGATGAAACTAACTTTCGTGCATTTTCTTAATGCGGAACCATTTTGGAGCACTAGTAGTGAGTTTGAATATAAAATATTTTCCCATTTAATTGAATGTAAATATTCGAATGCAAGATTTCAACGTCCAAGCAAATTTAACTAGTTTTCGTGCATGTTCTTCCCTAAAGCGGGACCGTCTTGGAGCAACGGGAGTGGAAGAGTCGGATTACAAATATTTTCCTGTTTAATTGCATTTAAATATCTACATTTAAGCTAGATTTCAGTGTTTTCTCAGTTAAAACTACATTACAATAAGTTGTATTGTCTTCCCTAACGGAGCACTTAGAGTTAAAAATTTCAAACTTTCGAATTTTCTTGGATATCATTTGCTTATGCAAAATTTCAGCGATCTAGATATACGGGAAGTGCCTGAAACTTATGATGATGAGTCAATTGGTCAGTCAGTCAGTATCCAAAAGTGCCAAATTTGAAATCTCCTGCCAGCGTTAAAATTAACGTTTGAAGTTTATCCCCATAGTATTACTCTATACTACGGAATATATGTTCAGAATTTCTTGGATACAATTATAGTTTAGTGCGTGCGTTTAGAAGCTCACGCTAGCAAATATGCTACAAGCCCCATATCCTCCAGCAGTTGAATTGGTCGCTTGTATTAGCGTGTAATAGCTCGTAGTAGCTGGAGCTTGTTAGCCGCTTTTCAAAGGACGACCACCCTTGATGTGTTGCATTAGTCTTGAGTATAGACGAAAATGGTGCAGTAGTTCAGTGCACCGGCAAAGGAAATTGGCCTAGTTTTTACTTTCTCTTCCATAGAAGATAAAGTATTGTCTTCGTGCAGAAATTTTAGACATATTTTGTCTCAAAAAATCGTTTGACGGGAAGCCAATGGCCAAAATAAAGATCAAATAAATTCGGCCATATTGCTTTTGGGCCATATTTTCAAAATTTTGGGTCATTTTTGAATTTTGAAAATATTTNAAAAGACAAACCGACAAACAGAACAAAAACATTCATGTCGTAGTAAAACTAAGACCTCACTTCGTTCGCTTGATTACATATTGGACTCTTAAGGTGCTTCAAAAAGAGCACCAGATTTGATAAGGTCACTATTTTTAATTGTCATATTAGTTAGTAACCTTGTCGAGAGTTATCACTGTACAAAAAGACAAACCGACAAACAGAACAAAAACATTCATGTCGTAGTAAAACTAAGACCTCACTTCGTTCGCTTGATTACATATTGGACTCTTAAGGTGCTTCAAAAAGAGCACCAGATTTGATAAGGTCACTATTTTTAATTGTCATATTAGTTAGTAACCTTGTCGAGAGTTATCACTGTACAAAAAGACAAACCGACAAACAGAACAAAAACATTCATGTCGTAGTAAAACTAAGACCTCACTTCGTTCGCTTGATTACATATTGGACTCTTAAGGTGCTTCAAAAAGAGCACCAGATTTGATAAGGTCACTATTTTTAATTGTCATATTAGTTAGTAACCTTGTCGAGAGTTATCACTGTACAAAAAGACAAACCGACAAACAGAACAAAAACATTCATGTCGTAGTAAAACTAAGACCTCACTTCGTTCGCTTGATTACATATTGGACTCTTAAGGTGCTTCAAAAAGAGCACCAGATTTGATAAGGTCACTATTTTTAATTGTCATATTAGTTAGTAACCTTGTCGAGAGTTATCACTGTACAAAAAGACAAACCGACAAACAGAACAAAAACATTCATGTCGTAGTAAAACTAAGACCTCACTTCGTTCGCTTGATTACATATTGGACTCTTAAGGTGCTTCAAAAAGAGCACCAGATTTGATAAGGTCACTATTTTTAATTGTCATATTAGTTAGTAACCTTGTCGAGAGTTATCACTGTACAAAAAGACAAACCGACAAACAGAACAAAAACATTCATGTCGTAGTAAAACTAAGACCTCACTTCGTTCGCTTGATTACATATTGGACTCTTAAGGTGCTTCAAAAAGAGCACCAGATTTGATAAGGTCACTATTTTTAATTGTCATATTAGTTAGTAACCTTGTCGAGAGTTATCACTGTACAAAAAGACAAACCGACAAACAGAACAAAAACATTCATGTCGTAGTAAAACTAAGACCTCACTTCGTTCGCTTGATTACATATTGGACTCTTAAGGTGCTTCAAAAAGAGCACCAGATTTGATAAGGTCACTATTTTTAATTGTCATATTAGTTAGTAACCTTGTCGAGAGTTATCACTGTACAAAAAGACAAACCGACAAACAGAACAAAAACATTCATGTCGTAGTAAAACTAAGACCTCACTTCGTTCGCTTGATTACATATTGGACTCTTAAGGTGCTTCAAAAAGAGCACCAGATTTGATAAGGTCACTATTTTTAATTGTCATATTAGTTAGTAACCTTGTCGAGAGTTATCACTGTACAAAAAGACAAACCGACAAACAGAACAAAAACATTCATGTCGTAGTAAAACTAAGACCTCACTTCGTTCGCTTGATTACATATTGGACTCTTAAGGTGCTTCAAAAAGAGCACCAGATTTGATAAGGTCACTATTTTTAATTGTCATATTAGTTAGTAACCTTGTCGAGAGTTATCACTGTACAAAAAGACAAACCGACAAACAGAACAAAAACATTCATGTCGTAGTAAAACTAAGACCTCACTTCGTTCGCTTGATTACATATTGGACTCTTAAGGTGCTTCAAAAAGAGCACCAGATTTGATAAGGTCACTATTTTTAATTGTCATATTAGTTAGTAACCTTGTCGAGAGTTATCACTGTACAAAAAGACAAACCGACAAACAGAACAAAAACATTCATGTCGTAGTAAAACTAAGACCTCACTTCGTTCGCTTGATTACATATTGGACTCTTAAGGTGCTTCAAAAAGAGCACCAGATTTGATAAGGTCACTATTTTTAATTGTCATATTAGTTAGTAACCTTGTCGAGAGTTATCACTGTACAAAAAGACAAACCGACAAACAGAACAAAAACATTCATGTCGTAGTAAAACTAAGACCTCACTTCGTTCGCTTGATTACATATTGGACTCTTAAGGTGCTTCAAAAAGAGCACCAGATTTGATAAGGTCACTATTTTTAATTGTCATATTAGTTAGTAACCTTGTCGAGAGTTATCACTGTACAAAAAGACAAACCGACAAACAGAACAAAAACATTCATGTCGTAGTAAAACTAAGACCTCACTTCGTTCGCTTGATTACATATTGGACTCTTAAGGTGCTTCAAAAAGAGCACCAGATTTGATAAGGTCACTATTTTTAATTGTCATATTAGTTAGTAACCTTGTCGAGAGTTATCACTGTACAAAAAGACAAACCGACAAACAGAACAAAAACATTCATGTCGTAGTAAAACTAAGACCTCACTTCGTTCGCTTGATTACATATTGGACTCTTAAGGTGCTTCAAAAAGAGCACCAGATTTGATAAGGTCACTATTTTTAATTGTCATATTAGTTAGTAACCTTGTCGAGAGTTATCACTGTACAAAAAGACAAACCGACAAACAGAACAAAAACATTCATGTCGTAGTAAAACTAAGACCTCACTTCGTTCGCTTGATTACATATTGGACTCTTAAGGTGCTTCAAAAAGAGCACCAGATTTGATAAGGTCACTATTTTTAATTGTCATATTAGTTAGTAACCTTGTCGAGAGTTATCACTGTACAAAAAGACAAACCGACAAACAGAACAAAAACATTCATGTCGTAGTAAAACTAAGACCTCACTTCGTTCGCTTGATTACATATTGGACTCTTAAGGTGCTTCAAAAAGAGCACCAGATTTGATAAGGTCACTATTTTTAATTGTCATATTAGTTAGTAACCTTGTCGAGAGTTATCACTGTACAAAAAGACAAACCGACAAACAGAACAAAAACATTCATGTCGTAGTAAAACTAAGACCTCACTTCGTTCGCTTGATTACATATTGGACTCTTAAGGTGCTTCAAAAAGAGCACCAGATTTGATAAGGTCACTATTTTTAATTGTCATATTAGTTAGTAACCTTGTCGAGAGTTATCACTGTACAAAAAGACAAACCGACAAACAGAACAAAAACATTCATGTCGTAGTAAAACTAAGACCTCACTTCGTTCGCTTGATTACATATTGGACTCTTAAGGTGCTTCAAAAAGAGCACCAGAATTGATAAGGTCACTATTTTTAATTGTCATATTAGTTAGTAACCTTGTCGAGAGTTATCACTGTACAAAAAGACAAACCGACAAACAGAACAAAAACATTCATGTCGTAGTAAAACTAAGACCTCACTTCGTTCGCTTGATTACATATTGGACTCTTAAGGTGCTTCAAAAAGAGCGCCAGATTTGATAAGGTCACTATTTTTGTCATATTAGCTGGTAACCTTGTTTTTGTCATTTTTGTTAGATTCCTTTTATCATTTAAGTTTTATGTTTGTTAATACAGGTTTTTGTAGTTGTGTTGTATTGGCCATTGAATGTTTTCGTGGTGACCAGACCAACTCACCTCTATTTTGCTACTTGACTGACATCGAAATGTTTTCGTGGTGACCAGACCAACTCACCTATATCTTGCTACTTGTCTGACATCGAAATGTTTTCGTGGTGACCAAACCAACCCACCCCTATCTTGCTATTTGACTGACATAGAAATAAATGTTTTTGTGGTGACCAGATCAACTCACCACTTTCTTGCTATTTGACTCACATCCAAATGTTTTCGTGGTGACCAGATCAACTCACCTCTTTCTCGCTATTTGACTCAGATCGAAATGTTTTCGTGATGACCAGACCAACCCACCTCTATCTTGCTATTTGACTGACATCGAAATGTTTTCGTAGTGACCAGACCAATCCACTTCTATCTTGTTATTTGACTGAAATCGAAATGTTTTCGTGGTGACCAGATCAACCCACCTCTTTCTTGCTATTTGACTGACATCGAAATGTTTTCGTGGTGACCAGATCAACTCACCTCTTTCTTGCTATTTGACTGACATCGAAATGTTTTTGTGATGACCAGACCAACCCACCTCAATCTTGCTATTTGACTGGCATTGAAATGTTATCGTGGTGACCAGATCAACCCACCTCTATCTTGCTATTTGACTGACATCGAAATGTTTTCGTGATGACCAGACCAACCCACCTCAATCTCGCTATTTGACTGACATCGAAATGTTTTCGTGATGACCAGACCAATCCACTTCTATCTTGCTATTTGACTGACATCGAAATGTTTTCGTGATGACCAGACCAACCCACCTCTATCTTGCTATTTGACTGACATCGAAATGTTTTCGTGGTGACCAGACCAATCCACTTCTATCTTGCTATTTGACTGACATCGAAATGTTTTCGTGATGACCAGACCAACACACCTCAATCTCGCTATTTGACTGACATCGAAATGTTTTCGTGATGACCAGATCAACCCACCTCAATCTTGCTATTTGACTGGCATCGAAATGTTTTCGTGGTGACCAGATCAACCCACCTCTTTCTTGCTATTTGACTGACATCGAAATGTTTTCGTGGTGACCAGATCAACCCACCTCTTTCTTGCTATTTGACTGAAATCGAAATGTTTTCCTGGTGACCAGATCAACCCACCTCTATCTTGCTATTTGACTGACATCGAAATGTTTTCGTGGTGATCAGACCAACCCACCTCTATCTTACCGCAGGGGAGTACATACAAACAAACGCCCAAATCGTGGAATTCTACATGACCTCAAAAAACATTATTTGGCGTAGTGTAATTGAGTTGAAAAATATTGTTTTCTGGTGCATGTGAGCTTGATTAAATCTCAAGCCTCCTTATAGATCCACCCATATTCATCACCTGATTCTAGTATCAGAGGAGGACACCTTCTGTGTGGAGATGTTTCTTCAATCAGCTGCTATAAGTTTGGTGACATTTGTAACGCATTCCGACCAAGTACAGGTTTTGCCGTCAATGAACGGATAATGAGCCCTTAAAAACTTCCTTCTCACCGCATTGCTCATTTTGCAATATTCTCATCAGACGATTAGGTAAAAACAATAATAATAATTTATAAATGTTTTTAGAGGGTTTCAATTAAGTCGGATTTTCTTTTCTTATTTTGTCTGAGCAAGGTTTCTCGTTTCTCCCTTCAATTGAGCTAAATGTTTTAACAGACTAATGTTTTCACGGTGACAATTCGAAGGGAAGGAGACAGTTGTCGCTTTATTGCAGTGGTCCTCAAATGGTGGACAGTGACATTTTTGTTTGTCCTCTCTGCGCTGTTAGGCTATTCGTCCGTTTGCTATTAAACTTTGGTAAATAATTCCTATTAGTTGTACCTATGCGACTCCCATAAAGATTTCTGACGAACAATAATTACCCACAGAGTACGGTCATGCCGGTGAAGTATGCAGTGAAGTAACCGACTCCCTCGTCAGGTGCTTTAGAGCAGTGGTGTCCAACTCTTTATGTGCAGCGAACTCCCTAATTTGATTGAAAATTTCAGGCCCGATCATAAATAATATAGGGAATAAGAAGTATTGAGGGCGGAAAATAAAATTTCATTTGAAAATTTGAAAGAAAGGAAAAAAATGGTTTCCGACCTCGGTAAGTATCAATTATGGCATCGAGCATTCGAGCCGCGACCCCCAGGTTGGGAACCTCTGTTCTAGAGTGTGACTGTCTATATCGACATAGAAAGAAGCCTATGTCACCCGACAGCCTATGCAATATCTCTGAAAAAAAAAGTCTGCCATTTTAGCATTTTACTTTGTTTCTAAACAAGAAATGTAGGGTACATGAAAAAAAAAACTGTTTTTCTGGTGCGGAACTCGTTGTATGTGACTGACGGAAAAAAATCAGGACCATGTTCAAATTTACAATCCAAAACACATTAAAATAGCTGTTATCGCTGAGTGCAAAACTATCACTACTGCGAACGAAAACGTATTTCTCTTGTGTCTCTCGCAATAAGGATACTATCTATTCAATGATATTCCTTCCACGACACAGAGTTGCGGTATTGATTAATATCTGCTATTTTTGTAGACACATTTTAATGTTCCCAAATTCAGTTTTATTTATTGTTATTGTTGATGGACTGGAATCTGCTCACGACTGATGTATTGATCTTGATTAAATCGACACCCAAACATAAGAATATCAAGTCGGTCGAAGCAACAACTTTCCTTTTCAATCCAATAACATATTATTATAGTAACATACTTGTAGGGCGTAATGTCTACTATACAGTCTGCTGCCTTACAAATGAATAATTAAGGTGACTTGTGTATTAAAGTCGTAACTATTGATTGCTTTATTTTTCGATGATGAACATTTGGAATTTATCACAGAAAAATATCCCCCTTCCTCAAAATTCAATATTTTACGAATCAAGGTAGATTTAAGAATTCAAAATCTGTTCGTCTGACGAACTTTTTTAATACACAGCGTCGACGGTTTTGATGAAATTAGTTGCTATTAGGTCCTGTTTGAGGATCCGAATGGTCCTCGAAGCTTTTCGTAAATCTCGTTCACATGCAAAGTGCTCGGATTCGTCTTTATTAAAGACGAACTAAAATGCTTATCTTGTTTGACCCAAACTATAGAGAGACTATATGACGTCTCCGTGGCAGAGTGCGCATCACACTCGGCTTGCACCACGGAGGTTCCGGATTCTATTCCCGGACGGGTCGAAAATTTGAAAAAGATTTTTTCGAATTTTCTACTTGGTCTGGTTGTGTTTGGAGGTAACTCAGCCTCCTGAAGACAATTGAGTAGCTATGGTAATAGCGCCAAGTGGGAACATTATAAGGAAATTGTTAAAGTGTAGCTCTTAGGCTTAGTGATATTGGAGTGAATGTTGAAAATACCTTGTATTGCTATGATGCCCACAAACATTGTGACATAATAACACAAGGAAATATACATTTACATAGAGAGACTATATTATCGTTCTCTCATTGTAAGACAGTTATTTTCAAGTCAAGAATATTGTTTGTTTTTACTCAAATCTCAATTAATGAAACTAGGTCTTCTAAAATCACTCTCCAACACTGAATTCGTCCATTTTCCTGCATTCGTCATCATATGATTGCTACTTCTTCTTCTCAGGTGAAAACTCATTATCTGTTAAAGTCAGTAGCAATATATTCTTTGGTTTTTATTTTATTAGTAAAGAGTGGGAACTTATTCTGCGTGTTTGACTTTCTCCTGATGTGAGTGATGGAAGGTGTGAGTGTTCCCGAATGATGTTGTTTCAATTCTTATCATGATTATCTTGAAGCACATTAAATATGATTGTCTGATCTCACTCTCAATCCATTGAATCTCAAATATCCGTGCGTTCTGGTCGTATGACAAATCGATTCTCTCATTTTATGATGAACATGTTGGGCGAAACCTTTTGTGATATAGCTCATTGCCCAAGATATGTTTCAAATGAAGGGATGTTTAATGAAATTCAGTTATGATCAAATCATTTTCTTGTGCTTGTTATTATTATAATGTTAAACGCATGTTTTGTTTCTGTCGAGAAAGTAGAATATTCACAAGCAAGAACAGGGTGCGTCAGAAAAAATGAACTTCTATTATATGTAAATGTAAAAAAACTGCACAATTAAGATCAGTGATTTTTTTTGACTGATGTTGAGGCTGTTATTGTGCGAATCAAATGAGAACCTGTTTTGAATATGTTTGTTTTACGAAATATCGAACGCCTTGTCCCATTTTTTAGCTCTAATCGGCTACACGCGCTGTTATGGTAACTGGGTGAGATGTATCACGCTACTAATAATTATATATATATATATCGACGTGTTTCTTTATAAAGATAGTTTATCTGATAATGAGGCTACTGTGTTATTCCCCCAAGGCCTCTATTGTCTATACTAATTAAGTATAACATTTTCATGTTTTAAGTACATACGGAATCAAAAAGTGGTGTAAAATATACGTTTCTCTAAATATACACCACTTTTTGATTCCGTATGTACTTAAAACATGAAAATGTTATACTTAATTAGTATAGACTATAGAGGCCCTTGGGGGAATAAAACAGTAGCCTCATTATCAGATAAACTATCTTTATAAAGAAACACGTCGATCTGTTGCTGCTTGAAAGAAGGAGAAGCAAATACACACTATCATAAATCTTCCCATCGAAGAAGCAAAAGATGTGTTAATTTGCGTTATTTAAAAAAATTCTGATTGTTGTAATTGTGTTAACTGTAGCTGTAGACCCGATATAATTAGCCAACATTTTACCCCGGGTGTACTAATAGGGTCCAAAGATTTATCAGGTAATTATATGTACGTAATTAATTACCATACCAAGTTCATTTTTTTAAAAAAATGAATTAATCCCAAACCTATAATGTCCCTCTGTGGAAACTATCTTTAAAGTTGATATTTTTTAAGTTTTATAATATCAGATCATCCTCTCTGCTGCACCCTGTATTTTCATGCCGTTTTCAGTTGCATAAACTGGTGTCTAATGTACAAGTATATTCTGAAATACTTCTTCCGTAAATTAGCATGTTTCTGTCTTGTATCTTTTGACTTTTTCATTTAAGATTGGAATGGAGTCACTTAGATGAAGACAATTTATAGTATCTAAGATGCTGTTATCGTCATGTAATTCATTTGATGTTTCTCTTTACACCAAGAGAAACATTAAGTTCCTGTTTATGAAAAATGTCTAGGAAGACGTGGGGTGTGGAACACTTTATGTTACGATCAATCCGAATAAAATTTCTAAGAGGACGTGGGGTGTGAAACACTTTCATTTGCGTTCAAGCAGTGCATACTGTATAGAAAGATGTGGGGTGTAGAACACTTTCAATTGCGTTCAATCAGTGTATAATGTCGGGGGTGTGGAACACTTTCAATTACGTTCAATCAGTGTATATATAATGTTTAGAAAAACGTGGGGTGTAGAACACTTTCAATTACGTTCAATCAGTGTATAATGTCTAGAAAGACGTGTGTAGAACACTTTTCAATCAGTGTATAATGTCTAGAAACGTGTGTAGAACACTTTCAATTACGTTCAATCAGTGTATAATGTCTAGAAAGACGTGTGCAGAACACTTTCAATTACGTTCAATCAGTGTATAATGTCTAGAAAGACGTGTGTAGAACACTTTCAATTACGTTCAATCAGTGTATAATGTCTAGAAAGACATGTGTAGAACACTTTCAATTACGTTCAATCAGTGTATAATGTGTAGAAAGACGTGTGTAGAACACTTTCAATTACGTTCAATCAGTGTATAATGTCTAGAAAGACGTGTGTAGAACACTTTCAATTACGTTCAATCAGTGTATAATGTGTAGAAAGACGTGTGTAGAACACTTTCAATCAGTATAAAAATTGCATTTTGTTAAGACCTAATTTAGCTTTGCGAAGGAGGTGGAAAAGAACATGATGGGAGGTGTAAACGCCGCTAAAAGTTAGACTGAGCATTTTCACTTTATTATTTTTCCTCATCGAACATCACCTTCACTCCCACATTTTTTTTCTTATCGGGGAATTTGCTTCCATCAATTTTGAAAATCTTATTAGACTTTCTAGCATTTTTAAATCTTTTGTTGATTACACTTAAATAAATATATAAAAAAAAAAAAAAAAAAAAAAAAAGTCTTTTAAAATTCATCAAATTTTAAAAGAATACACCATATTCAAGAATTTCTATTCTAGCCAAACATCTTGTGTACGAAAGTGAAAAAGGTAGGTGTAATATTCGTTGGAAATGTTTGGCCCAAACGATAAGAAATACAAGGTGTAAAAAAAAAAATAGAAAATTTTATCATAATCATAACGATTTTACTTGACAGTGCCCCTTAAATGGGAGTATTAAAAAAGTTACAATCAACGAGGGCATGCCCCAATGTGTTCGTTTTTTTTTTTTTTTTTTTTTTTTTTTTTNTTTTTTTTTTTTTTTTTTTTTTTTTTTTTTTTTTTCCACAATGGTTTCAGAAGACAATTTAGGTCAAAATTACCACTCACCACTATTCACTTTTGGAAATTTTGGATACAATACATTTTGCTCACGCTTAGGTTAAAGGGGGTTCAAAATATTTGATTTTTTTTAAAAAATTTAAATTACAGTCATTTGGCTTCATTTCTTAGATTAGGTATATAATTATCCCGGGATCTACTGAATCTAAAATTTAAATTAAGGAAGGGAAATATAGCCCATTGAGTAAAGGGGCGAGACAGTACCCAGCAGTAATAAAATAATAAACAAAAAAATCCCCTGTACCACCTAAAATTTCAAATTTTATAAGGTAATAGAAACCATCATTGGGATAGGAGGCGGGATGAGCATATCTTTATGTGAACATTTTCGTGGTGATTATATTCCATTGCTGATTAGTTTTTGAGCGCTATTAGGTCACCCGGGGTCTCATGGAGGAAATTTAAACTATACAGTACACATAGTAACAAACTTCCCTAGTATCCTTTATACGAGGATATTTTAGTCATATTCGTCGTCTTCATAATGGCGTTTGAAAACAATTTACGTCCCTTTTCTAAATAAATCCATGAACTGAAAGGAAGTAGATCGTGATATTAGATACACTGATTGCCATGTTGGTACAATTAAAATATTCAGCAACGTTGCATGTTACTACATCGTTTGCATTGAACAACTTTGAACTTTCTGTCGTTGTTCTTTTTACCAGATTTAATTGTTTTGTTTTTTTTTAAAAAAAAGTAAAAGGAATTTGCAATGACTTTATACAGAAATGTCAAACTCAATTTTCGAACAAAGAAAATTATCTGTGCTTTTATTCCTTTGTCATATTGATAAATTAATGATTGATTGCCATGTTTGAATGTTATTTCTCATGTAATTGCATTTCTCAATCTTCTGAGTGATTACAACTGCATTTCTTGCTGTATTTTCTTAGTCTGAGTGAACTCTCCAATATAACAATTTTACCCAAACGAACAGTGCTGGGAAAAGAACTCCAAACCGAGCCAGCGTCTATGGCACGTTGAATACACCAGTTGCCGTTCGATCACTAAGTTAAGCAACGTCTAGCGAGGTTGTACCATGTCGGTGTTCACGTGTATTCGCGATCTCAATGACGGCCCAACCCAGGCTGGGTGAGGTCAATGTGGGTAGCTGGTTTGCAAGTTTCCAGCGAATGGAGGGTAAAACCCCCTGTGGTATTCTAATTCATTATTATAGAATAAATAAAGTATAATAAAGATAAAATGAAGCAACATGAGTTTTTTTGGGAGCTTCGTGGATTTTGAAACGATATTTATGAAAATTCGTCTTCTCATTGATTCAACATTTTCAGGCCTTTCCAGAAATATTCATGTTGATGTATTTTGAACCAGGTATTTGATACTTAGGACCCAACTTGGGCCACTTTCGGGATCTCAGAGATGAGATAATATCTTAAAGTCGTTGTCACATCATAATATAGCAAATAAATCACCTTTTCATTTCATAGAGCATTCAATTCACTGAATTATTAATCTTGATGTGTAGTGACTAGTGAGTCAATCAGAATAATAAAATTTTCATTAAACACAATTACTCCCACGTGCTGGTTTGGCCATTTGTACTTCCTAGCAGGAGTATACATCATCATCCTGCCTGATTTCATTTTCACTGGCGGAGACGGGGTCTAAACACCTCCCCGAAATTTACAAATATGATGATAATTTTTAGGGTGCTCAGAAAACCAGCCGGGCGGGAGGATAAAGAAATTAATTCTTGGCTACGCCACTGTTCGGGTCCTTCTACTGTCAAGTATGAACCCTCTGTCTTGTTTGGTATAGTGTTAATTTCTGTCTACACCACTGTTCGTGACAACTCTTGTCTTGTGTGGTATTATGTTACCACATTTACATCATGACGTTGAATCAATTGTAATGTCTCATGACCAAATGGCCATACTGTCTGTATCAATGAATTTTTCTTTATTCAGCGTTAGGGTTTTCCATTAACCTTTTTGTTTTTAGAAACAAAAAGTTTAATTGAAAGCTTTGGAAACAATAAATTTAGTTGATAGACCTTTTTGTTTTTATAAATTTTTCATTTTGAAGGTTTGTCAGAAAATATTTCGGTGTACCTTATATTTTTCAATGCAATTTACCATATGTGTTTTACATACGAATATTGTAAATTTGGTTCGACCCGATAAAAAAAAATCAAGCTTGAAATCTGGACGCAACAATCCGCAAAAGCGTACGCTCACATGATGTTTTTTTTTAATTTTGGCTTAACGTCTCTTTAACATTTATTCCTCACCCAGCCTGGGTTGGTCTAGAAAAATAGACATGCAGCATCACGAAGGCGCGAACCCACGTGGACACTCACAAACAACCTCGCTGGACGTTGCTTAACATCAGTGATCTAACGGGAACTGTATTCAACGTGCCATAGACGCTGGCTAAATTATGTTTAAGAAGACTCCATTAATATGCTGCTATGCTCAGCGGGCATTAGTATTATTTTAATTTTAACGCAAACAATTTTCCTTACAAAACAAAACAAAGGAAAGTGACATATGCACTATGCAGCCATCCCGGCGCGTCCATTTCCTTTCCTCCCTTTTTTTTGGTTTTCAATTCCATTTGTGATCGAGATTTTGATAATTTTGTTATTCTGTATATCCATTTTTGAAATAGATCGAATGAGTTCTTGTTTCTTTGAAATTTTATTCATATTTTGTACACTCAGACATTATTATACTTCTTAGTTAGAAAATTATTGGAGAAAATTTTCAGAATTAATTTTTTTATTAAAAGTTAAAATGTTTTGTGTTTAAAATTTGGCGAAAATTTCGATTAGTATTATGGCATATTAATGGAATTGTTACTGAATGAAAAATTGTTTCAAGAGATAAGGGAAAGATTGATCCGAGTTTCGGATCACGGACGTCAAAAATAATGTTAACATTGATGGTTGGATTTATATCAGTCAAGTTTCTTGGATAAAGAAACGGCTGTATGAATGTTTAGACAAATTTTTCGAATCAAGAAACTCGACTAATGTAAATGCGGCTGCATTTGAACATAAACGTGTTTAATGTTCAAAGGAATGACGTTCTACAAGTGTCAAAGAAAAATTCAAAGTTCATAAAATATAACGAAGTTGTATTACACGTGATATAAAATCAATACATCTAAATGGCGGAGACTGTACTTTTTTCCTAAAATAAAATTATTGATGTATTTTCTATTTTTAAATTTAGTGCCGGAAGGAGATACATTTTTAGAAAACAAAAAAATGTAAGGAAAACCCCTCAAATTTATGTGAAATTCACTGGGAACCAGAAGTATTAGATGAGAATGGAGAGAGAGAGAGGGACAAGGGGAAGTGTCACTTCGAATGAAATCTAAGTGGGTTGGAGTTTCGAGAGAATGTGCTGGGATTTAAAGTGTCACTTGGGAGAATAAAATATGGCGAAAGTTTTCTTGACAAATTTTGTTAAATAAAGTACATTCATGTATATAGATGCTTTTTATTCATCAAAAATAATAAGAGAAAGCTCACTTCACTGAATTAACCGCGGCCGAATTTTTTGTTTTGGACTTATTTAAGAATACTAAAATTACAAGACGTTCAAAAGTTAACGGAGCTGCCCGGTTATTCTGGGATACCTATCTTGCTATTGATGGATTTCCTTAGTCAGGGGAATGAAAAATCATTCAATCATTTTTTAATCAAAAGCGTAGGGTAACTGTTAGACGACAAAAGTTTGCAATCACAAGACTGGTTTGCAGCAACTTCCACTCTACTATATTGCAAGGTTTGTGCTAGGATGAGACATTCATGACTATAATGTCATAAGATACTAGTATGAATACGGGAGGGGGGCATCTCACAAATTTAGCTGTTCTCACATTTACTCTTGAAATATTTACTTCCTCCTTAGTTCAGTTTATTAAAAGTGTGCCATATAGGTTACTATAGCTTCCCCACCATAATTGTTCGCTCTTCCAATTT
This sequence comes from Pachypsylla venusta, assembly GCA_012654025.1. Classification (NCBI taxonomy): domain Eukaryota; kingdom Metazoa; phylum Arthropoda; class Insecta; order Hemiptera; family Aphalaridae; genus Pachypsylla; species Pachypsylla venusta. The sequence continues at coordinate 30,982,812 of CM022874.1, forward strand.
TTATCAAATTTTCTAGAATTGTGTACTTGTGTAAGGTATCCAGAAAATTTAATATCAAATTCCCTTGCCTACACCTGCTATAGAAAATGTAATTATGTAAAAGGAAAAAAATGCACTTTTGAAATCGTCACGAAAATACTTTTATAATTTGATATTTTACGTTTCATGGTATGTAGAATCCCAATAAAAAATCGAATAAAAAAACTACGTTTGTCGCGTACACGGGGCGCACTCTTGCTTGCTACTTACTATATTTTTAGTATGTAATCCTACATATGTGAGTAACACTGATGAAATGTGTTCGGCGCACCATTAGACCCCAAGTGGGAGCTACATACTAAATTTCATTAACAGTGATCCACACGGTATGCGGCGTACAGTGTACGAGGGGCAGCGCACGAACGTATTCTTCATTTGATTTTTGGATTCTACGTACCTCAAATCTCGAGCTTTTGCATCTCCATCTCTCTTTAAAGTTGAGTTTCTATGGGTGTGAAGTTCTGGAACATTCTGTATATAAACCAACTTAGTGAATGCCATCTTGTCTGGACATACTCATCTATTAACTCCATTAACATAACCACAAAATGCAAAACCTGCAATCATATTTCATTGTAAAATGATTGGAATTTATTAATTGACGATACAATCTAACAATTTACAACAATCATTTGTCCCGAAACTTGATCTTATTCATCATGATGAAAGAGGAATTTGAAAGTACTGAACATTTTAATGGTCCTGAACTGATATCTAATTATATTTATCTTTGTGAGGATAAAAATCTATCAAACAAGAGAATTGTACTCGCACGTACTCTGCACATTCTTTGGGTTACATGAAAACATGGGGGGATTGGACAATGGACATCTGAGTTTATAATTTTAGGAGGATTAAAAATAATGTACACATCTCCAATCTTATGCAGGCTGTAACTAGTATAGTTCTGTGAACTGTACACTATTAAATAATAATCCTCCATTTTGCCCCAGGTGGCCCAATATGGCCAAACATTAATAAGCTAATTCAATGAATGTAATCAATGCCCGATATCCACTGCCGGGTTTCCTCAAAATGGAAAATACGTTCGATATTTATCGTGGCACGAACAGACACATTCAGACGATTAAAAGTCCCCGAATATTAAAAATGGCATTTTTAGTTAACTTAAGAAACGTTGTTACAATGATAGGAATAATCAATTTAGAAAAAAAATAGTACCTGAACTTGAACCGTCGACCCTCAGCACGATATCGTTATCTTTATTCAACCGGGCTAATTGGGTCGGTTTTTGTATAAAATTTTACCTATATTTTGATTAATTTAAGCCAAAATCTTACCGTGGGAGGAGGAAAAAAAATCAAAACACTTCCCGACCAACTGATGAATACGCCCTAGCCCTTTTCGGCATTTTTGCTTTTGCAATTCAGCTTGGAATGACTATCTATTGATGATTTCAAAACAATTTGACATAGGTACTCTTTAGTCCATATTTTTGGCGGAGCTGATGTGTGAGATCTGTAGTTCACAGAATTTCTTGATATCGCCTCAACAATCATTACCGTTAGAATAATATGGTTGCCGATAAAAGAATGAAAATTTGCATCTTCAGCGACGGCGCCTGAGATGCTGTCATTTTTTTTTTATCAAAGAAACGAAATCATTTTCTTTCGTCATTAAAATTTAGAGAGAGAAACATTTCCCTCATTTTAATTTGCAACAAAAGAGAAACATTCACGTTTCGTTAGGAAACAGGGTGACAGTTTTGTGCCCTGGTGTACAGGGGACAGGGCACACGAAAAACTAATTAGACATTTCAAGGTACGTAGAATCCAAAAATAGAATTAAAAAATCCGGTTGTCCTCCGTGATGGGCACTTTTTGCGATGATAGTGATAGGTCTTGGGGCCAATTGTGCGCCGAGACTGTTCACTGTGAGGTTTTTTAATTATGCTCATACGTAGTTCATTGTACTGCATTTGCGTGAATATTTTATTTACCTAACTTATTCTACTATTGTAAATCTCACTATTATGAACTGGTGGAGGACCTACAAAAGGATGTTTCGGTATGAAAAAAAATCATGAAGGGTTGCATCATGAAGGGAGTCTTATATTATATAATAGATAGTTAAAAGTAGAGATTAATGGAAAGAAAGAAGTTTTAAAAGGGAAGAAAATAAATGGTACGGAAAACCGTACTAGACTTTCTCTTCCTTAATCATTCCATCAGACTACCACCGAATGAAGATGTTGCTCTTCAAAAGTTTTAAGTCTTTTAGTGATATTATTGTTTCTATTTTCTTTTGAAGTTGACCATTATTTTAAAAAGATTTTCCGGCCTTCGGCTGCGGACTTTGCTCTTTAGTGACAGTATTATTTTGAACGATTTTGCAGCCTTCGGCTG
>CM022874.1:30985926-30996591 GCA_012654025.1 Pachypsylla venusta
ATACCAAATTTTATCAAAATCAGACAAAATTTATGTTTTTCTCATATTTGGGGCCCGGCCGGGGCCCCAAAACCAAAATGACTACAAAATAACCAAAAATGTCAATTATAGTACTTGGGCAACGGTGCATACCAAATTTTATCAAAATCAGACAAAATTTATGTTTTTTTTTCATTTGTGAGCCCCTACCGGGTCCCAGAACTAAAATTACTACAAAATAACAAAAGATGTCAATTATAGTACTTGGGCAACGGTGCATACCAAATTTTATCAAAATCAGATAAAATTTATGTTTTTTCATATTTGGGACTCGGCCGGGGCCCCAAACTGGCGATGCTCCTGTCAAAAAACGCACCCACATGGGACCATTTATTTTATATAAATAAACCAATACCCTATTTACCCTACCCATTTTAAATTTCATCAAAATTGGTTTTGTGGTTTGGATTTTAGAGATTTGGTCCAATTGCTACGTTCTTGGTCCTAAATCGTGGAGGGGGGGGGGACTCTGACTAAATGCTACAAAACAGTGACTATAATGGGTCGAATAATCTCTTTAGGATCCAAACATCAATTGTTTTGAATTTTAAGTGAATAAAATAAACTGTTTTCTTTTAAAAGCGATAGTCAATTAATGGATCTTATGGGCCCCACCTGCGGGGCCCCTGAGAAAGACGCACCCAAATGGGCCCATTATTATTATTTTTATTTTTTCATAAAAAGATGTCATAGTTACCCATTTTGAATTTCTTCAAAATTGGTTATGTAGATTTCATTTTAGAGATTTGGTCCAATTGCGATGTTCTTGATCCTAAACCGATGGGGGGAACTCTGAATAAAAGTTTAAAAATAGTGGTTAAATAAAATTTCCAATACTTTGAATGATCCCTGTCGGCTCTAGACATTGTTTTTTAAAAAAATTCATGTGAAATTAGTAATCTGTTTTATTTTAGAAGGGATTTCCATTTTAATGACATTTTGGCCCCTGGCGGCCCCCCTGATAGGGATACACCCTCGTGAGACCATTTATTTTAGATAAAATGGTTCCATAATTACTGATTTTAAATTTCATCAAAATTGGTTATGTGGTTTGGAATATAGAGATTCGGACCCAAAAAACCTGTTCGGGGGGCTAGGACCGCCCCTGGGCGTGATATCGTGAAAAAAAAATATGAGTCGGGCTTTTTGCCCAATGCCCAAAGATGACCTGTGCCAAATTTCATCAAAATCGGACCAGTGGTTTGGCTTCCAGAGCTCTGCACACGATTTGGTACGTACGTCCCACGTTCCACGCCCTACGTCGGAATTTTTTTTTTTTATTCAAATATTTCCAAACTTCAAAAATGGCCCAAAAGCAATAGGAAATGATATATTTGATCTTTATTTTGGGTTCCCGTCAGACGATTTGCTGCACGAATACAATACTTTATCTTCTAGAGGAAGAGAAAGTAAAAATATGCAATTAGGCGGACACTGTTTGAATTTCAATGTTTTTTGTGACTAATGACTTGGCGGGAACTTTTTACCGCAAAGTGGTTTTTCACGGGTTACATATAGATGGCACCGTACTAAAAAAAATCATATTCATATTAGTTATTATTTGCTACCAACATTGACCTCACCCATCCTGGGTTGGGCTGGGAACATACGTGGTCACCCACTAAGCAAAACCTCGCTGGACGTTTCATAACTTCACTTATCCTACGTGAATTGGTATTCGAAGTTCCATAGATGCTTCCTATGTACACTTGTAATACAGAAATGTTATTATAGACTGAGACAACAATAGGTAAAATAAAATAATAAACATTGCTAGCTAGATTGACAGAGTTTTTCTGGAAACAATTTGTTCGTAAAAAATTATAGGTTAGGAAACGGGAGTAAAGAAAGAAGTAGGTTTGTTTGATAAGAATGAAAGGAAAAAGATAAATGAGGTACAGGAAACTGAGAGCAGAGAGAGAACAATGGAAAATTATGACGAAGCAGTATGAAACTAAAATTTAATTAGATTTTTTTTCTATCCCCGTTTTCATTCATTCTCACTATATTTTGTAGAATTCATATTAAATGTTTAATATCAATAATTCTTCCATGATGAGAACGTTTGAAAGAAGATTTTCAGTATAGCGTTCCGGATCCGAAGGTCGAAATTAGAACCGTCATATAATTCTATACTTGACTTTAACGAGAAATGAAAATTATGAAAAACACTTGTCTTTATGTTCTGCCGTACAAAATATTAAAGACATTTTTTGAGGACCATTTACACCCTTTTCTACGTTTTTCACATCATTTTAATTTCTTGTATTTGGTAGCTCTACCAAATGTCCGAAAATTTTCTTTCTTTGACTCGAAATTATTAGATTTTTTTCATTATTTTGATGAGTGGTGGATTTTTACTATATTCGCTTACTTTATATCAGTGCAATTTCTTCATAAAATATTGCGTCATTAAAAGTTGTGGTATGGTTCACACGAGATAGAAGTGATGAGTGAAAGTAAACTCTACTCTGGTGAGATATTAAATTTCAGAGGAAAGTGATCGGTTGACATTATCATTCGTACTGATAGCTGTGAACTACTACTAGGTACGAGTACAATAGAACTCTCATTGTTATCACTTCTTGTGAGTCACTCTGATGTGAAATAACAACCGGATTTCATCTTTAAATTGAAAAGTGTACATTTTTTTAAATTTTGAGTTCGATCCACCAAATACGATTCCAAATCTCCCGCACCGATTTAACTTTATACTTTTAATACCTTTATTTTGCGGTTGTTGAATGCAAGACAATTATGTTCCGTATATTTTTTAAATATGATAATGAATATAATATTTGAGAATTAAAATGTATATTACGCCCTGAAAATTTCGTTCTTAGCGCTGATATTAAAATAAAATAGTAATAAATCATTATATAATTATCTACCTATTAAATTACCTGGATAATTAAAGGGTTCGTGAGGATCAGGTATTGCGGCCCAAAACACCCTGTATATTTGAACATTTATTTGTCTTAGACTTTAAAGAATTTGTCATTTTTGCTATTTGATCCGACTTTTATTGTTGGATCAAATTATTGAGTTTATACTTGGGGTAAATGTCAGATACATAAATCACACTTTTCTGAAGGTGAACTAAGCTGACGGATGCTGTTCCAAGAAAGGAAGTAATTTTTATGTCAATTCCATTAGTGACTTCGAATAAAAATCATCCTTAGTATTTCATGCAATGAGTTATTTGAGAGAAGTGATTTCCAATCTGTCTTAATTCAAAGGTCTCCTCAATGTTAGTTATTAGTTTTGTGTTGGGCAGCGATTGTTGGTCAGGCACTGAAGAAACAAGGAGAGATCAATTATATGCTCTACCATCTCCAAATCATCAGGGTTTTTATGATTCATCTCCAGACCTTTTTAAGGGCTGATCTAGTAAATTCAATTGTGAGTTTTGTAATTCATATCTTTATATAATTAAACGGAATACATCGCAATTGAGCCTTGGATTTTTATAAATAGCTGTGGGGGACAACCTTCTTGTTGTAAGAGCATGCGGCGCCTTTTCGTAACACTTGCTATTTGATTGTCCTCTGAGTTAGTATTGAGTGGTCCCATGAAACCTAATGTGCGTATCGGGCTGCCATCCATATACTGACCACTCCAGTCGAAGTTTGAATTTCAGTAATCCACTTACACAGATAGCTCAAATACTACCTACTTACCACAGATCAGATCAATAGCATAAGAATTGAAGCCCTAACTCTACCATCTCGAAGCATCCGACACGCAACGTTTAGTCCAATGTCACAAAACAAGCCTTCAAAATATTCTGGTGACATATCGAGATGGGTCCAAACTATAGGGCCCTCTCAACAATTTAATTCTTGCCCGGAGACACGGGAAGAAAAATCATGCAACCCTTGTGTCTTTTTGAGAAGACCTAATAGGAAATTATCTCCTAAAAATCGATGTTTGCTTGCGGCACTGCATTAAGTACACCCTGTAATGTAGTGTTAATTGTTTTTGAAATTTTTAATTCAATTAAGCGACTTTCATAAAATTTCAGAGCTCTTCAGAATTTGATTGTACGAACAAAGGCAATGGCTGTGTCGTTGATATGATATTTCCGATCTGCAACGGTACAAATTATTTCTGATGAGAATGCATGAGTCAGACCACTCGGGAAGGACCTTGGCAACACCACTCTCTTAACTAAAGTATCGGGAACACGGTTTGTAACATAGTATCTTGTCTGGTGATACTCGTACACCTGTCCTTTTTGATCTAACCTCGTTTGTGGCTTTAATTTTTTTATAACTCGAATAGAAGAATATGATTCTTCGAATGGAGAAGGATTTAATGTCATTCGGGATGGGAATTTTACCCTCCATTCGCTGAAAACTTACAAACCAGCTACTTTCATTGACCTCTCCGGGTGTGGGTTGGGAATATCTAGTAACGTTTCCCGAGCCTACGTTCCTGTGATCTTACGGGAACTAGTGTATTCAACGTGAAATTGGTGGTGATTAAAACTATGATTGGTGTTTGGGGTTGATAAAAATTTAGATATTCGATGATAATACATCTTCTTTCTAAATATACAGAGCGATCATAAAATGAACACCATAAAGTTTTTCAAAATGCCACGGGGAACTTCGTATATAAGGTAAAATAATGGCCAACTTTTGAAAGACGTCGAAAAATATTTGTATCGGTTTGGTCCCGGTGTCGGCAAACATTAAAAATAAAATAAAAACGTTTCGTCATCACAACATTACAACCTAACCAAAAACAGTGAATAGTCAGTTGAACTATTCGGGGTGGAACTGTTAAATGGTACAGAGTATTCGTTCCACGAATACCCTCAAACCATCTTGTACCATTTTGATGAACATGTAGTATAGACATTCAGTACGTTCATAGAATTGTCTAAAAAGTTTTTGGGTTCCTTTTAGGCCTCGAATTATCATGCTGGCCATATCTGAGTGAGTTCTCACTCAGAAATACTTCTAAAAACCAAACAAAAACATTTCCAATCATGATACACACATACACAAGACTATTTTGAATGAATAGTCGTGATCAGGTGAATCCATCGTGTCGTGTAACCGAGCCCTTGATCATAATTACAGTCCGCTTCGAGTGTTTGATTACTTCTCATAATCTAAACTAAGCAACCTTCATGTTGTTTAGATTCCCTCGCTAGAACTCAGTTCACTTCGTGTTAGCAATGTCAATTGCAAAATGTAACTCAATCATTAGTCGATTGAATCATCATTGATCAATCAACAAACAGATGGTATCGTAAGTGCTGCGGAGTGTAAATTATAAATAATATTGCTGAAATAAAGGAAAAAATACAATTACTGTAATACATAGAGGAACACTTGATTCATGCATTGATGGATGCATCGTCGTATTCTATTCAATAATGCAGCTACAAGAAAACTTTTTTTTTTTTTTGATATCACAAGAACTCTCCGAACTTCCCTCATTAAAATTTGTCCGACAGTACGGAATCTTTTAGATATCCCTGACAATAAAAAATGTTTGCAGTCAAATTTCTACATTTTATTAATGTTCCTGTGATTTGCAAAAACAATTTTTATTTGGTCCCCACCCGACATTTTATGTTCACTTTTAACATAATCCCGCTCCTAGGGCTACGCGCGTCCCTCGAATTATGATTTTCTAATAGCCTTCCTATAAGGGTTGGGTGGAAGAGAATTCCTCAGGAATTAACCCCGCCCTTTGAATGAACTTTATTTTTATTTTATATTATTTACCTTCTTCTTCTATCTTCTCCTTCTTTTCTATCTCTATTTTCTCCATTTCTGAACTATTATTATAAAAGTTCATTCAATAAAGAATTATATAAATCTATCTATAATAATAAAACTCAATGTAACGATAATTGTGTGTGTGTGTATCTGTGTATGTATGTATCACTAACAGACTGTTTAGCCAAAACGGTAAGAGATATCGAAAAGTTGATGCGAATGGATCTTTACTATATTCGCTTACTTTATATCAGTGCAATTTCTTCATAAAATATTGCGTCATTAAAAGTTGTGGTATGGTTCACACGAGATAGAAGTGANGAATGGCCCCCCCCCGAAACCATAGGCTGAAACCTCAGTATAACTATCAGAATTCAAAAATGTCGAACCGTTTTCGAGTTTTTGCCAATTTTTCAATTTTTGACCGAACATATCAACTCAAAGCGAGAAAGTTTTAGGTCGCCTTTTAAACCATAATTTAGGACAGAGTATGCAAAAAATTACCCAATCGTTTTCGAGTTACGGCCGTTTTTCCGACTTTTGTAAGGGAAATCATAAAATACTATTAGTACGGGAACGGCCATGCCTCTAAGGCACCAAGCTAGAGGCCGTAGCGAAGCAGGGGCAAACCCGCTAGTAATCTATACTTATAAAACGCAAAGCCCAGTTGGTATACTGACTGACGTATTGACTGACCGACGTACAGACTGACTGATAATCAACGTAGCTCCACGATGGCTACACGTAGAGACTTGAAACTTGGCACACGGGTTCCCTTTAGTATGTAGGTGCGTAATAAGAAAGGAAAAAAAATCAAGTTCAAGAGGGAGCACGTTACCACCAAAAATGACGCTATGCAATTTTTTTCTGGGCAAACTAAAAGAGAACGAAAAATGAAAATTTCCGGATTCTATCCGATTTCTGGACGGTTTTAACCACAAAAAATCGGAATTGAGAAATTTGATACAAAGGTGTTCCGAAGTACAAAAAGTCATATCCTTGAATAAAATATTGAATTTTCGAACTAAGAGCGGTGCTCACTCTGGGGGTCGGTTCCACCAAAAACCCATCCATTGAGTTTTTCATAACGAATTGGAAACTTGACGTTATTATTCTTTTTCGGTCAGAATTCATAAATAAATTTGTTTAAAGCTTTGTTTTTTTAGTAGTTCTGTGAACTGTAGCCTTCACTCAGTTAAAATGACCACCATGAGACTTCGAGCGCAATAAGTCCCTATAATTGATGAGAAAATTCTATTAACAAATGGACATATCAGGTTCCGTTATAATTTGACTAAGTGTATTCAAAAATCCTCGAGTTATAACTCTTTTAAAAGACAAGATAGATAGAACATTTTAAGTGAGTTTCCAATGGTACTCAATTTGTGTTTGATTTCAAAGTTTCATTAAAATTGGACAAGGCGTTCAGAGTGTTAAAACTAGACCTCACCCCAGTCACTTTTGGCTTCGGAAACTGCGAATATTAAACAAGACCGTGACTAATTAAAATGTTGCATATGCTGAAAAGTTAAGATCTCGGACCCAACGGTCGATAATATTTGTGTGGTGACTTTTCTTGTTCTGCAGCTAAAACAAGGAACATGATAATAGGGGTTGAACTCAACCAACCGACGAAATGATTACCGACGGACGCGACGATTACAATAATCGATGCGGAAGATTGAATGACATGGTAGACCAAGTGTTTAGAAGAAAGTTAACTTTCAAACCGTTGCCAATGTTCCATCCCTGACTAATAATAATTGTCATATCCGGCAGTTGATATGAAGTTTCGTTAGCCGAGTGACAGAGTCCCTCAATATCTCTTCCTGTAATTTACGTTGAAATGTGCTCTATAATAATGAACCCAATGTGCTGGATTGGCTTCAGAGTTTTGTTATTATCAGCCTTACACTGCAAAATGTAGCTCCAGGGACCTTCCTCATTTACGAGGAAAGGTCCCTGGTACATTAAAAATACTCCTGTAATCCGAAAGTATATATGAATTTAAATACTCGTACAAAACTCATTTGCATTAAAAGTTAAGAAATGTTAATACATACTAATGTTATTGATACCCTGATAAATAATGTAAAGTATTCTCTAAATAGTACAGCTCCTTTTAGTGTCCAGTCGCCTTTTAGTTTCATGAAGTCTATCAATTATTACATCTTGGACAATCCACTCATCTTTTTTTAGTGTTGTTATCTGTGTTTTTAAAAGGTCAAGAATCTATATAGGAAAATTTAATAGCAAAAGCATTATAGCATCTGTTGTAATTTTATGTTGATTTCCCACCATGCTTGGACCTGCAAAAACCTCAATGTAAATTCACTACTTGCCACATGGAGGTTCATCAGCAAGTATTGTCTCTCAGATGTTGAATTCTTTTTTCATTATACTTGTTAACGAGGTAAAATTCAAATTCGCTTATGATGATGAGTTCAAGTATGGAATTCGGAGAGACCTCGTCAAAAAAAATAATAACTATTTCAAGGTAATCATTCCCCGAGTAGATGTATTGGTTCCAATAACAACTAGGCGTAATGAACAAACGACCGACGCCATTCATCTGTTATTATTCTATTTATGCGTCCGCAAACTTCTAATAAACAAAATGAAGTGAATAGACTCAGGATTAAAATTGGTCCGTCTAAGTTAGTGCAATTTTCTTCTTCTTCGTTGCTTTTTACCTTATGGCCTAATGGGCGTCGGGTTCCCCATTAATCCAGGTGTTAAAGTCACATCCCGATCTCAGAATGGAATTTTCCTCTTTGTTTTTGCTATTTCAGTTATACAATCCTAATAATTATTTGTGTTTTGATCTTTCCCTACCTCTTCTGGTTTGCATTCCAAGATTTACATTTTTTTTTTTTTTTAGTATTAGTCCTAAATATTTTCTTAAGTACTTAATTTCTGCTCATTTAATGGTTTGTTTTTGTTTCGATGTCAAAACTGCCCTTTCCAGGTCGTATACTGATAGACTGTCAATTTTGTGTTTCTTGTCTAATTTTGAGAAATTGTAAATTTTTGAAAAAGGATCATTTTTACTTTCCTTATTCTATATAAAAGAAAGTATTGTAATGGGCTGACATTTTCGATGTCGAGTTTTCAATGCCAAAACACGTTTTGGGGTCCCCAGAGCCCAAATCTCGAGTTTCAGCCTTTGGTCCGTGTGTTTGTCTGACCATCTGCCTGTGAAAAAGATATCTCAAGAACGGCAAGTGCTAGAACTTAATTTTTGATATGTATGTCAGTTTTATACCATGAACGGCTAAATAAGCTTTTGGTGGAAATCCAATATACCTTTGCCGGTTTTATGCCGCTTTTTAGCGGTTTTCACATATCCTTCATAAAATCAGAATGGAAAGAGCTAGAAATTGAAATTTGGTACCTATTCATATCAATTTCATACAGGAAATTGAAGAATACAACTTAGGTTGAAGATATCAAGAAGTGTAATTTATAATTGTAATCCCGCTCTGGGAACTTCAAAACGTGTTTTGGCATTTAAAACTCGACATCGAAAATTTCAGCCCATTACAATAGTTTCCTCTTTTTTTATAGATGAGGAAAGTCGTGTGATGTTCACACCAGATTCACCTCTTCCAATATAGGGAGTATTGGTAAAAAATTTCGATGTTATTTTTATTTTATTTTTACTCGTATTTTAAATGACGGACTTTTTGTTGAAATGTTGTTGAAATCTATGAAAGTTGTAAATTTTTGAGAAATTATTGTTTAGTCCTGATTTGTTTTATCTACCTTTAAGTAGTATTTATTTATGTCATCAAAAATGTTTCCCATCCGGACAATGGACTGAGATGCTAATTGAGATGTAAAATAGTTTCAGGAGTATTTTTAATATTGAGAAGATAATAATACTTGCAAGCGATTGTTGTCGATGCCTTGCGTTTTTATTAGTACTGTGTGTTTGTATGATAAACATATTGAACAGATAAACAGTGCTAATATGTATTGGGTGTGTTCACAAACCTCAGACTTGTGTTATCATTTCTTATTCGACATGAAGCTGGAATTATCAAATGGTGATACTGTGTCGTGAAATGTATGCACAATTTACAACGTTATTCTTATCTGTATTATGATGATGATTGAGTGCGAGTTGCTCGTACTTGAATGCAATTTGTTCATAAGTACAGTAAAAATAATTGTTGATGTTTAGGGGCTTTGAAAAAATCCAGACGTTGTATATTTCTTGGAAATTTGTTCATTTGTATGTTCTCTTGTACTTTTTTCTGTAGTTTCACGGGGATTTCCAGTGTTACTGTTTTTCTTTTAACAACTTTTTTATTAAATGAGTATTCAAAAAACACAGTTATTATGAGTACCCTGAAACACACCTGACTCAGAAATAGAGTTCTACTGTGAACTGGAGTTCACCATATGTCCCTGACTGGACCAATAGGAGATAAAATCTAATCAGTTAATAATTCTATGAATATTATGAATGCCCATGCCAAATTTCATCAAAATCGGGCGAGGCGTTGTATGAAGTTATTTTTTATTATTTTCAATAATGAACCTTTGGAATCGACAACAAAAAAAAACATGGATTTTTTTTTATTATTTATTGCATGTTACTGAGAGTAAGGAAAAGTTTCAAGGTACATTCGGGATCCCAAAATGGGACCTAATTAATAAATTTCACCAAAATCGGTTAACACTAAGGGCCGCTTTTCCCAAAAAATGTGATCTCTGGTGTTGGTGAACTCCGGTGTTTGAGAACTCAGGTTGAACTCTCCAATTTGGCTTTTACCAAAAATATTCAGAGTTGAGTTGGTGTTTGATAAATTTACTTTGGCAAAATCGTAAACCTCCAAATCACAGATGTGTCTATAAATTCTAGATACGATCTAGCGATATA
>CM022874.1:31000605-31015078 GCA_012654025.1 Pachypsylla venusta
AGACAATATCAATTCGGATTAATAATAAAGGCGCGCTTTCAATAGTTTACTGTTTTTAATTTATTCGATACATTGGGAAGGGACTCTTAATTCTCTAGTATTTTAATTATAAGACAATATCAATTCGGATTAATAATAAAGGCGCGCTTTCAATAGTACTCAATAGTTTACTGTTTTTAATGTATTCGATACATTGGGAAGGGACTCTTAATTCTCTAGTATTTTAATTATAAGACAATATCAATTCGGATTAATAATAAAGGCGCGCTTTCAATAGTACTCAATAGTTTACTGTTTTTAATTTATTCGATACATTGGGAAGGGAGTCTTAATTCTCTAGTATTTTAATTATAAGACAATATCAATTCGAATTAATAATAAAGGCGCGCTTTCAATAGTACTCAATAGTTTACTGTTTTTAATTTATTCGATACATTGGGAAGGGACTCTTTATTCTCTAGTACCCATTCCCCTTTGCTTCCTTATCTTAATATGAACTTGGATACTTAAATACGTAAATACCTATAATGTAAAATACAAAAAGCACTTTTAATAAAAATATATAAATCAAAATGATCATTACAAAGGTCGTCCGTATAATATGAAGGCATTATGCGGGTGCGGCTCCAAATTATAAATTAGAGGAAGGCTGGGTCACCGACGCGACGTTCTTCTCAGGATATACCTACTTTGTATTTAGCTAAGCATTATTTAGATTTTATGTGAATCATTTATGTTCCCCTTCCTGTTAAATTCTCAACCACATGAGTTAGAGTAGAAGACAAAAAAAAATCTGGTGCGAACAGAACAAGACTTTCTTTATCTAAAAAAAATAAATTATTGTAATGGGCCGAATTTTCAATGCCAAAACTCGTTTTGAGGTTCTCAGAGGCCTAATCACGAATTTCAGCAAATGGTCCGTGTAAGTGTCTGTCGGTAGGAGTTGTCGTATTCTATGTAGGTAGGTCACGGCACCGTGAGTTTTTCTCTTTCTACATATTATAAGAAACTGTCTGGTGCTTATTTCACGTGTCCCTGATAAAAAAATAAAACAGGCTTTCGGTAATATTTAATCGAGCACCGTTGTCATTTCAGAGATATCTTTTGACGACGAAACGATTACGTGACATTAACATTGTGGGTCACTTCAAGGTCAAAAAAATTAGCGGACTCTTGGACTAGACGTTGGATATACTAATTCCCGTCAGATCAATATTAGGCTGTCCTGTTATAATATTTGTCTGCGGCATCCTGTATGTTATAGATGACCTCTCTGTGTCATAAAGACCCTCTTTTAGTCATAACATTCCTCATAATGTTCGTGCTGTGCCTAGTTCCTGGGTTTCAAGCTGGCTCCCTGTCAATAAGTATTCTCTTAGCTAGATCATTTATTGGGTGATGCTATGGGCCAACTGGATAAGGTAATTTTTGTAATTCTAGATTTGTTAGCGTTTACATACATTTATTTTAGAATATACCTACTTCCTCTAGTATGACTGTATGACACAAATCAAGCTGGCTCCCTGTCAACACATCAAGCTGGTGCCCGCAACTTCGGATAATACGGCGTGTCCCAGAATGACCGGTCACCCCCTTAACTTTTGAACGGCTTGGAATTTTTGAATTCCGTAAAGCTTCTAGGGATAGGGAAAGGGCCAATTGAATGGTTATGCTGAGATCCAGGTTTGACCACTGGAAGTGATTTTTATTGACAAAAAGTATCTATTTCTCAATAAATTTAAATAGAATGGTAGACAAATATTTTTTTGTTCAAATAAAAGTACAAATAAAATAAGGAAAACATTATTTTTTATTTGTTCAAAAAAATAATCATGGGCGGAGCTGGTTGGGTATATATTTTAATTTTGTTACACCCTGTATAACGGTGTTCATTATAAACTTTTTTGTAAAAGTTCCCTTATTGTGTCCCAAAAACGTTTTTCATCCATCTAAACCATCAAAAGTGTTATTTTCATCAGTGTCGCAAGAGGACAAATCAAATCTCATTTTTCTACTGGAAGTTAAAAATAGGCCGTTTAGAAAAGGGCAATTTTCGAGTAGAAAGTCTGAAGTATAAGGTGCTTATTTAGAACAAACAGTGATAACTAACCTAAGTAAGGAAATATTTTAGCGAAAAAAGAAAAACATTTACATTCTCAAATCTTTCACAGCTTGCCAGGGGAATGAGAAAATTTCAATACAATTGCATAGAAAATAACTAGAGATTATGATCCCGAACCTTCTTGACAATTCCGAAGTTTCGGGACTGGAACGATGTCCCGGGATTAGAAAAAAATTGGGAACCTTCCAAAAATCAAGTAGTAGTAGGTATAGTTACTATAATAAGTAGATAAAATAAAAATAAAATCAAGTTTTTAACTGAGAGATGTGTGTGGAGTCCTTTTGTGGAACCGCCAAGAGTTTTCAAAATAGCATCACATTTTTTAACACTTTGCATTTCTACAGTCTTTGGACACTAAAAAATGACTCCAAACGGATGAAGGATTTGAATCTTTTTTGTGCGATATAAAACTGTCCATTTTAAAGTCAAATCGAACACAAAAGTTGTTACGTTCAAAAAAGATGTTAGAATATATTAGATTATTAGAACATTAAAAATAAATTTTTTGAACTGAAACAAGTAAAATACCGACTNTGAAAATATGGCCCAAAAGCAATATGGCCGAATATATTTGATCTTTATTTTGGCCTTTGGCTTCCCGTCAAACAATTTTTTGAGCCAAAATATCTCTAAAATTTCTGCACGAATACAATACTTTATCTTCTAGGAAGAGAAAGTAAAAAGGATTTTTAAAAGGTCAAGCATTTTTTATTGCATGGCAGATGGCAGCACATCGGTTTCATGTAACGTTCAAGGTTGATGTATTGGGAGTATTGTGACCTCATTTTCAAATTCAATAAAAAAATATGTTTTGTTTGTTTTTATTATATCACTTTCAATCCCGAAAATCCCGGGATTGGATGGCGAACCCCGGAATCAAAATTTCAGCCATTTTCGGGCTGGATCCCGGGATCATAATCTCTAGAAATAACGCAAGTTTTAGATGCAAGTAATTTCCCATGTAATTGCATTGAAATTTTCTCATTCCTCTCTCTGGCCCTGCTGTGAAAGAAATAAGTAGGTTAATATTTTTCTTTTTTCGCTAAAATGTTTCCTTATTTGAGTTACTTATCTTAATGTCCTAAATAAGAAGATTATCACCTTACTCCAGACTTTCTACCGAAAATGGCCTTTTTCAAAAAGGCCCATTTTTAACTTCCAAGAGAAAAATGAGATTTGACATTGTCCTCTTAGGATACTGATGAAAATAAAAATGTACACTATTGATGATTTAGATAGATGGTTTCTACCTTTTTTGGAACACAATAAGGGTACTTTAACATCAAAGTTTAAAAATAAACACCGTTATACAAGGTGTAACAAAATTAAACTTTAGACCCCTCTAGCTCCGGACCTGATTATTTTTTTGAAAAAAAAAAAAATGAAAAGGAAAGTTTTCCTTATTTTATTTGTACTTCTATTTGAACAAAAAATATTTGTACCATTCCATTTAAATTTCTTGAGAAATCGACACTTTTTGTCCCTAGAGCTTTTCAAAATTCAAAAATTCTGAGCCGTTCAAAAATTGAGGGGGGTGACCGGTCATTCTGGGACACACTGTATAATATGTCTTTTCCCGTGTCTGTACAATTTCTCCTAACCAAAATTAATATGTCCGCTTTTTTCTTTGTAAATTCCAAAAACGGATTTGAACTTTGCTCTTTTTTTTTGGATATTTCTTATGGTTTGGGCTGTGCAATTTTACCGATAAAAAAGTTTTTTGGTGATAACTTCCCTCCAATGAAATAGATATTGGGAAAATTCTTCAAAATTATTTTAACTGTTCAACTCACGAGCTTCTTGAAAACACTTGTCTTGTAGGAAACAACTTGTTTTATTTAATAATCAGATTGGGATCCTCCACAAAAGAAAGGATCATGGTTGGGTCAAAATAAATATTTAGCTCTTCAATGTGGTCATGCTCAGTCCTGGAACCCTTTGTAATCCTTTGACTTTTGTGTTACTCATACACTTCTATTTACTACTACCATGTTTGTTCTTCTATAAAATAAATCCAGAGTATAAGTATTGATAGGTAGGTGGTACCTACTTCCTCATCATCTTAACAACAAAGCATCTCTGATAAGTTAGGCTCTCATGTATGTATATTTCATAGGAGTATCCTTCTTATTTTTATAACTAATAAGATGTAACATTCAAACCTTCCCCGGCGATTTGCTGCAACCAACACCATAAGCTAATACTCAGCTGTCCGCACTAGGCTGAAAGCACTTTGAATCAAGCGTCGTCAACAATAGACGTTGTCCCCGAGGGGACTCTCATACCATCTTAACAGGCATGACGTTTTTTAAAGTTCAGGGAACTTGTGCATTCAACATGGTAAAGGTTTTTTCTCAAATATTTTATAAGTCAGCCTTTGTGGTCTAGTGACAACACTAGACTTTAATCTGAAGTTCCAGGGTTTGATTCCCACTAGTGGCGGAAATTATACGAAAATGTATCCCTTACCCATCCTTAGGTCCATTTGCGAGATACAAATGCTATAGGGAGCGGAGCAACCTGGGAGAGTGTCAGTATTCTAGCCCCCCCCCCCAACTCATAGNAGCCCCCCCCCTAACTCATAGACTGTTGAAGAAAAAAAATCAAAAATCCTGATTGTATGTCCCTCTATCTGGTGCGAACATTCGGTAGGTAAGTAAATATAACATTATTGTTTAATATAATTTTAATTGTATTAATTATTTTAAGGAGAGTCTTAATCCCAGACGAGAAATACTTTGCTGGTAGAAGATTATTTGAAAATCTCACTTCTAATCTAAATGCTGATTGGTGCAAAATCAATCACAGGATTGCCTAAAGAAAAGTTTTAAATTTATTATTTTTAATGTAAAAATACATGAAGTGCAAATTTCCGTCGCATACGTTTGTAGAAAAAATTGCGGCAAAATATGCTTCCCCAATTATGTCTGGGGAGATTTCTATTTCTGATCCTGAAATTAAATTCTGAATTAAATTACTTATGAAAGAAACCCACGCATACTTATAAAACGCAGAGCCCAGTTGTTTTACCGACAGACGCACAATCAATCCCTGACCCCCTCCTAGGTTGCGTCATTATTGTATCTCGCGAATCAACTTAAAGATGGGAAAGGGATACATTTTCATATAAATTGCGGCCCTCATGGGAATTGAGTTCCAGGACTCCGGGCCAAATTATTGTTTAATACAAGTCGTCACTAGTCTAGTTACACTTAGAAACTTGAAATTTCGAACATATTTATATAGTTTTCTTTAATAAGGAAAACTGAAAGCGAGTGATCGCCAAAACAATGTTTTTTTAGCAGTATAATTACACAGTCAATATCAAAAAATATCCCAGACATGATTTTCCGAGATTTGCAAAGACTGAATTATTTTGTACAACGGGAAAATACGCATAGGAAGTTGCATACATCAACTAGAACTTTCATTATAATGCTGGTATATAGGTTCCGAAGAGCAATAGCGTAAAAATAAAAGAAGCTATGCTCTCAGTTCTTCAGCATTTTCTGCGCAAGAATATACACTGTCATGTCCTTGAACATTGTGCGACTCCTGCGGTTTTGACTTTATTCATCTACAAGTATTCTGTCAGTATGCATGTTTTTCTTTTTGAAAAGCACATCAGACCGACTTTTTCAATTATCTTATGGTTGATGGCATTAAACAAAATGCTGAATATAATTTACTGAAGTACTTGGCATTCAAACAATAGGTAACCCCGAAAAGATCTTTTTAAGTTCTATTTTTTGCTCTATATTTTCTTTTATGACACTAGTGCACGAACAGACTGTGTGCATTTTGTTCATTGGTGAAATGGTGTACACAAATGCACTCTACAGATTCATGAAACAGTATACTGAGAGTCACACAATGTCTGCATCAAATGTATAGGACATGCCTGAGACAAAACTAGGGAGACAAACGCTGTTTAAGATATTTTTTTTTGCGCTTGTGTTTCCAGATGTCAATTTTATTCCTTACTTCATTCATAAATGAAATCGTTTCCTCGCTCCCTGGTACTCGAAGTTCAAACGCTGGAGATTTTGTTTGAGAAGTACTTGGCCAACATTCGCTTTGAAGCGTCTTCGGCTGATAAACATAGCCGCACGACAAGTTCATATCTCAGAAAATTTAATCTGGGGTTTTCTCTACAAAAAATTGAGACATTCAAGTTTTCCCATCTTATCCAAAAAATTGACGTTTTATCAAATCTAAGTAATTCAGTAGAATTTTTTATAAATATTTCCTAACCACCTTATAATTTATCTTTTTCCATCTTATTCCAAGTCTATGAACGCCATGACAGAATGAGTCATGTACCTGTTGGTTCTTGAGTCAAGTGCACGTCATGTATCTATCTAATGGTATTAATTGAGATCATTCACCACCGGTACAGGTAGTTCCTATACACCTTTCTCAATTTGGTATACCAAAAAATGGTCTAGCACCAAAGACAATGAATGACCAATGAGTCACTATCATCACAGTGTGGGAAGACAATATTAGTCAAACTGATGTTAGAAAAGATTAATTGCATTATCCGCGAAATTTTTGAAGAAAATTTGGAAGGATAAAGGATGTAGCAAGGAGATAAATATGTGAGGGGATACGAAGGCTATGTTACACGGACCATCCAAGGACCTTACTATCGAGATCGAGATCCTTGCCCTCAGTCGCAAAAACATCAGACTTGCCACAGGCCTGATCACTGGTCATTGTGGTCTGAGAAAACACCTGCACACTATGAGCTTCCACCAAGACCAGGTTATATGCAGACTCTGTGGGGAGGATGAGGAAACTGCTTCTCACGTCATTTTTGATTGCAACTCCCTAATTGCGTGAAGACTAAGCATGGGATCAGCTACAGGATTTCAGGAAAAAGAACAAAATAAGATAAAATATTAATCATACATCATCAGCGACATTGTGAAAAAGATTCCATTAGTAAAAGACACAGACAAGCTTAGATGGTGTGGACATAAGAATTGATTGGTAACTAGATGAGCATCAAAAGATCATGGATTTCAGGAAAAAGAACAAAATAAGATGAAATATTAATCATACATCATCAGCGACATTGTGAAAAAGATTCCATTAGTAAAAGACACAGACAAGCTTAGATGGTTTGGACATAAGAATTGATTGGTAACTAGATGAGCATCAAAAGATCATGGATTTCAGGGAAAAGGACAAAATAAAAGAATTCTTGATTACATCAGGGACAGTGGTAAAGAAGAATCCATTATCAAAAACACAGAAAAGCTGAAATGGTTTGAACAAAATGCGAGAAGAGTTGACCATATGAGCAATGGTAAAAGAGAGGAAAGACTGTGGATTTCCTGGCTACGGTTCTAATTCCCAAAAAGAGGAATAAAATAAATATCGAGCTATATCGGAAACAATAAGAAAGAAAGCACGACAGACACGTCACTAGCCCGTCTACTCTAATGCGAGGTCATAACCCAACTGAAAAATAACCCAAGACATAAGACTTTATTTTTACCAATAGTAATAGATTAAGTCATTTTACATGTTAAACATTTTACGGTCCTAATAAAACAAGGTCTTTCAAATCCTGCAAATGTTAAACAATAGACTGAAGGTTAGGTAGGTAGCCATCAGAAAGTAATGCATGGTTAGGGGAAATTTGAAAAAAGATCATTGTTTTTGTGTCCTATACAAATTCTCTACCACCAAACGAAGAGAGTAAGGAAAGAGCCATTTTATAGCATTACTATTGTCCCTGATTTAGACGCTGATAAGTGTTTTTCATTTTCGACTGAAAAACTGTACAGAGAATTTTAAAATGTCCCTAATTTGGAGACAGTTATTTTCAAAAATAAAACGATCAAAACCGAGAATATTTAACACAAATCTTAATGAACAGCAAACTGTGTGCCAAAGATGAAACCACGCTTTAGGAAGGACTGAATTCCGCCATTTTCTTGTATCAATTTAAATTACGTGGAGGACAGCTGCATCTGGGACAATAGCAACATCATACGATTTTACTTGCTAATTTATTTTCCACTTCTTCTAAGCTATGTAATGGATAATGGCAGTTTACTAGAACTAGATAACTTCTATTGAGTTTTAAAGCCCTTGTAAAATTGTCCCTGACGTAAAAGACGAGCGTCTCCAAAAAAGGTATGCAGTCCTCTTCGTATTTCCAGAATGGAATGCAGTTCTCTTCCAGAAAGATGATCATGAAAACAACGTGAAAGTTCAATAAAAAACGTCATTTATAAATGTGGAGAGCAGCTGCATCTGGGGCAATACATCATAAACATCATAAAAAGTAGAATAAATGAATGAGAAAAATAAAATTATGCACTCATGTTTGACTTGCTAAATCAAGCAATGGAAGAACTGATAAAACTGAAGCCAATATCAGTGCCGAAGCGAAATTATGCACTCGTGTTTGAGTTGCTAAATGAAGCAATGGAAGAACTGATAAAACTGAAGCCAATATCAGTGCCGAAGCGAAATTATGCACTCGTGTTTGAGTTGCTAAATGAAGCAATGGAAGACCTGATAAAACTGAAGCATATCAGTGCCGAAGGGAAATTATGCACTCGTGTTTGAGTTGCTAAATGAAGCAATGGAATACCTGATAAAACTGAAGCATATCAGTGCTGAAGGAAAATTATACACTCGTGTTTGACAATACACTCTCTTTCCACCCGCGCGCCGCGTCACTAAACAAATATTTAATGTTCTGCCCAAAGATTCAAGTCATTTTCAAATCAAACATTATTAAAATCAGTTCAGCTGTTTAGCTGAGGAAATGTAACAGGCAGACATACTACACAATAACTTTCGCATTGATGAAAGATGAGTTAGTTTTTGTGGTAGGCAATATTACCCTCTTGCCTTGGGGAAAAATTAAACAGAATTGAATTTACCATCGAATATGGCAGCGCTGAACGTGTTAACATTAAAAAGAACAACGTTACGACAATAACTTTTAAATTTCACAACCAAATCTGCCACTGACTGAACAGTTAATCAAATCAAGATGCGAATTACTGAAGCAAGTCTAAACTTGTGCAGCAAGTTGGAAGTTTCTAACAAGTTAGTAATATTGTTACGGACACATAACTTTTGAAAACTTTACGAAAATATTGAAGATTGAAATTATTACCTAGGTACTGTTCCATTTTGCAAAGATACTATTTTGTTTACGCTAAAGCATTTCCGTTATCGTTGGCCAGAAGTTTTAAATTATTTCAAACGATATTGAAAATCTCTTGACATGACTAAGCACATTATTATTCATACAGTACTGTTTTTTTAATACGGAAACTTTTAAAGTAAATTTGTGCCTTATATGTGACTGATAGTAACACAAAGTCCTCGAGTCCAACTAGAACTCAAATATATTATGATCTAATTACGAGAGTTGAGACAAAACAGAAATACTCTTTGTATAGAAATAAAGGCAGGAGGAGGCCATCATTGCCGCTGTTATTTTTCAATAAATAACGGAAGTATTGCTATCATCATCTACAAACGTCTTTTAGCAACCACGCTATCTAAACCCTCGTAAATCAAACACTACAATTTAATTTACATACCAAATTTAAATTTTTCTGGTCGATTCCTCTGTCCAACCTAAAGTAATTATTAGGATCTGGTAACTGAGTGTGCACACAATTAATAGATTCTTCCGAGACAAACCAACTGTGAATCCATAACGCTAACATCTACCCATAGTACAGAAGTAAATGTCTTGACGAATGCCCCTAAATTGTGAAGATATTCCATAATACATTTCCTTGACGTTGGAATCAGAAAGCTAACATAATACCTCTGTGACTTGTGGAATACCCCTTCCACTTTCTGTAAAATACCGTGTGTTGTCTTTTCCCTCCCATCCAGCAAACAAAGTAATATGAATTTTTTTCTGGGAAGATTTTTCAAGACCATACCGTTTCTTTCTGTTTAATATAAAAATATTTCTCTTTTAATAAATAAATATTTTCTAACGAAATATAAAAATGGCAGACTAAAAATTGAACAATATATTGAGCCAATGACAGAAGGTAACTTTTATATTAAACCTACTTTGGGCATGACAACAATACGGAGAAAAAATGCCGCGAGACATTTCCTCCACAAATTTTTTTTTTTTTTTTCAGTGACGCATCTATAGTGCTCAAGATATATATATATATATATCTTTTTTTTAATTTGGCTTAACGTCTCTTTAACATCTATTGGTCATTCAAGACGGATATATATATATATACTAGCTGTTTTCCCGTGCTTCGCTACGGTTACGAAATTTGATTTTTGGTGGAACCGACCCCCAGAGTGAACACAGCTCCTATTTAGAAAATTCAATATTTCAATAATTTCGAGATCACGAAATTAAATCCTCTCAATTTTAGATTTTTGGTGGAACCGACCCCCCGAGTGAACACAGATTTTATTCAGAAAATTCAATATTTTACTCAAAGATATTACTTTTTGCACTGCGGAACACCTTGTTATAAAATTTCAGCTTTCTCTCTCATCCCGAAGTGATACTTCTTAACTATTGAATTTTGGTGGAACCGTCCCCCGGGTCGAGCACCGCTCCTAGTTCGAAAATTCAATATTTTATTCAAGGATATGACTTTTTGTACTGCGGAACACCTTTGTATCGAATTTCAGCTTTCTCGCTCATCCCGATGAGGTACTTCTCAATTTCGATTTTTTGGTTGTGAAAAACGTCCATAAATCGGGAAGAAACCGGAAATTTTCAAATTTTATATTTTTTATGGGGTCCTTATATACGGTCTATTCTCGGTCATTTTTCGTTATCTCTTTTAGTTTGCCCAGAAAAAAATTGCAAAAAGACCCGCTAAATAGCGTCATTTTTGGCGGCAACTTGCTCCCACTTGACCTTTATTTTTTTCCTTTCTTATTACGCACGTACATACTAAAAGGGACCTGCGTGCCAAATTTCAAATCTCTACGTTTACCCATCGTGGAGCTACGTTGATTATCAGTCAGTCAGTACGTCAGTATACCAACTGGGCTTTGCGTTTTATAGGTATAGATATCTAAACACTTTGTAAAGATTTTGATCAAACATCAATCTACAATCAGTGTTAATGTTATTTTATATCACCTAGTTCAGTGAATGATGCACCTAGTTCAATGAAATTTAATAAATTCTAAAAATTAATTAATCCCGAAATTCGGTAGGTACCTATTTTATAAAAATTGTGATCCTAAAAGAGAATAAATTAACGCGAACGTTATTTGAAGTTCCAAATTTACAGGGTGGTGTCATATAGGTATAATGTTTTTCCAGCTTTATCCATACTAATATATAAATGCGAAAGTAACTCTGTATGTATGTTACGCTTTCACGCTTAAACTACTGAACCGATTTTGATGAAATTTTGATGGTAGGGAGATAGACTAAACTTTAGGAAAGGACATAGGCTAATGTTTATGGCGAAAAAAAAGGGTTGATACTATAAACGGCCATGCCTATAAGGCGCCAAGCGAAGCGGGCGAATCCCGCTAGTCTATCTATAATAATAAAACTCAATGTAACGGTAAATGTATGTATGTGTGTGTGTGCGTGCGTGTGCGTGTCACTAATTGTTTAGCCAAAACGGTAAGAGATATCGAAAAATTAATGAGAATGGACCCCCCCCCAACCAAAACCGTANCCCCCCCCCCAAACAAAATCATAGGCCTAAACACCAGAAAAAAATCATAATTTAAACATGTCGAACAGTTTTCGAGTTACGGCCGATTTTTGACCGAATTTTTGACGGTCATGGTCCAATATCTTAAATTTTGTCGCGACAACATATCAACTCAAAGCAAGAAAGTTTTAGGTGAAGGAAGCCTTAATTTGGAACATAGTTTGCAAAAAACGGTCCAACCGTTTTCGAGTTATAGTCGTTTTTCCGATTTTGTGGGGGGGAATCATAGAATATTAGCTTAAATCAGAGAATACTACTAGCACTTGAACGGCAATGCCTCAAAGGCGCCAAGCTATAGGCCGTAGCGAAGCATGGGAGAAACAGCTAGTTATTTTAATAAAATTGAGAAAATATCATTTTATTAAATGGTAAATGTTGACAAGTGACAATTCCCAGTCTCGTAAACGTGGGCTAAATTAAGCATGGTCCTAAAACCTGAATTTCTCGACTGATTTTCTTTTGAAGTTTTAAAAAATAGCCACAGAGAAAAAGTCTGGAACAGAAATGTCAGAAGTAATTGAAAGCATTGAAAAATTCTGAACAAATCCCTGTGAACAAGATATCTCAAAAACTGTGCTAGAACCTTGAAAATATTTTTTGAGCCAATTTTACTTTGGTAGAAATTGATTTTTTTCGTTTTTTATCGGATTTTCGAATCCTGCCTGAAACGAGAAAGGTAAAATATAGAGTTTTTTTTAATTTGGCTTATTCTCTTTAACTTCTATTGGTCATCCGAGACGGAAAGCTCTAAATTAGTTGCTATTCATATCAATATCTGAGCGCATGGCAGTGCGCTAGGCTAAGTTCCGGAAAGCACCAGCAATTCACCAGGTTTTTCACACCGTCAGATATCCGGTTCTACAAGGGATAGGTCATTAAAATTTTGAACATACATTCCGTAGTAATCGTAGTATAGTACAATACTACTGGATAAACTTCAGAAGTTAATATAAACCCAGGCAGGAGATAGATAATTTCAAAGTTTGCACTTTTGGATACTCACTGACTGACAAAATAAACTTGGCCCCAATAATCGATATCACTACATTCATAGGCGGAATTTTTTGGAAGAATGGGAGGAACTTGGCCTTTTTTCAATGATAATTTTTTTGTGAGATTATATTATACATAGAACGTATACATAGATCCTGCTTTCGTGCATTCCCAATCCTAGCGACACATTTTGTTTGAAATTCGATATTTGGGCTCTGGGGACCTTTGAGTTCTTTTTCGGTATTGAATACTTGGAATCGAAAATTTCAGCCCAATACAATTATTTTCTTCCTCTTTTTATAGATAAGAAAAGTAGAGATATGTTCACTCCAGATTTTTTTTAATAAACTCAAAAAGAATTTGGACCAGAAATTAGGGTTTATTACAGTATCCTGAAAACAGATATAAAAATATAAATTACAAAATAAGATATTATAGGATTTTATAATGATGTCATTTCTTATAGACCACCTTGTAGATACATAAAATGTAAATTTATGTTAAAAATTAACAAATTCAATGGCGAACAACGCCACCCAACCGTCTCTAACACATATTTACCATCACAAAGTACGAGTACCAATGCACAATCTGATGCGATGAAAACAATCACGTTCGCCATATTAAAAAACAACATCAATTTTCAAAATTTAATTTTGACTATTTAAATATTTATAAAAGGAGAATTGATAAACTTTTGTAAAGTTTCGTTTTACATTAACTTACATTCGTTTTACATCATTAACACTATAATTTACAAAGCAACAGGAATCTAAGCACCGTTCAGCTAAGTTTTACCGACTGGGTGACCACGTAGAATGGCGCTGGCTTGCTATTCCCGGTCTAACACAAGGCTGGTTAAGGTGCATATTCCTCGAGACGACTGCAACGATTATTAATGAACGATGATCGTACAAGACAGTCGTTGAGGCTGTTGAGAGTCGTACAACTTTACATTAATCGTACAACGATCATCGCTCACATAAATTCGTATCAGTCGTCTCGAGGAATATGCACCTTTAAGCTCAATGTGGATAGCGACATTGCTGACTTCGTATGTTTCCAGAGAATGGAGGGTAAATAAAACCCCCGTCTCGATTGACCAATAGATGTAAAAGATACGTTAAGACATTTAAAAAAAGCTCAAGCAGTTTTACAAACAAGTCTGGGCAAAATTTCAGAGATAATATGAGTGAGACGTTCAGTGTTTAGTTGCACAATGAAATAATTTACCTACAGTAAAAAATTTATTAATCCGAAAACCGTTCCTGAGCCTTACACTTACCGTTCCTGAGCCCTTGGTAGACAGAAAGACGGCATGTCTTAGTAGTAGGGTTTCCGTTTTTCAACGCTTTGTGTTCGAAACCCTAAAAAAGTTGTGTAAGTGAAATTTTCATCTGCCATTATAGTTTGCGGAACACAACATATGCAAGTAGACAGGCAGTTCAGAGCTTTCCCGGGCCCGGGCACAAAGTCACGCTGCGGGCCCCCCATTATTATTATTATTTTTTTTTTGCACACACGTATTTTACACCTAATATCTACCTTTTATTATTAGTGTAACGTAGGTAGGAGGTCTCAAAAAATAATCAAGAGAAAGTTGTCCCTCGTTCTTCTTTATCTTTTCTCTTCTGGGCCCTCTATT
>CM022874.1:31015178-31035151 GCA_012654025.1 Pachypsylla venusta
AGGAAGAGAAAGTCTAGTACGGTTTTCCGTACCATTTATTTAATATTATCATTGAAATGATTTCGAGTTTGACGAGATTTGAACAATGCTGTCTGTTATTGAGTAGGGCTTGGAATGTGGATGGTAATGAACAAGTAATACCAGAGTTTGATTGGGTACGAGACAGGAGAGAGTGCCAGGGTATCAACATTCACTGTAACTTAGTATTAGTGGACAAAAAATCGGTTCAGTTGCTCCACAGGTTTCCCGCTATCCACTGAAAATACACTCGAAATAACTAATGAGTTTAATTTCCGACCCCACCCCAAACGATTTCAGAATTTTAGCCTGATTTCCTCACCCTTCACCAACACGCAGTCTTGGTGGGATGGTGGGGTACCTCTATAAACGTAACAAATTTAAAGTAGATCAGAGGAACAGAGTGGTCCCCATCTAGTGGTTAATTGATAACGAACTGAGATACCTCACCAAAACTCCGTGTTGATGAAGAGAGTGAAGGAATCAGACTAAAATTCTGAAATCGTTTGGGGTGGGGTCAATTTTAAACTACATGTCTATAAAATAAATACCTCCATTTTTTAGGGTTTTTGTAAATTTGGGGGTCCTTAATGAAATATGAACATTATTACAGACTAGCTGGTGTACCCCGTCCTTCGCCACGGTTTAATTTCCAATTTTCCATTATAGTCAGTTTCCTTGAAAATATCTACGAAGTAGACGAAACTCGAGTCGGAAGTGAAAAAGTAAGTGAATCCTCGTCATAAATAACGGTAGTGTTTTTACTTTCTCTTTCTCTAGAAGATAATTTTCGAAGTTTGGATATATTTGGAGCCATGGGGTCCAAAAAACCGATAATTCCGACGTGAGACGTACGTACGGAAATGGAATCGTGTGCAGAGCTCTGGAATCCAAACCACTGGTCCGATTTTGACGAAATTTGGCACAGGTCATCTTTGGGCAAAAAGCCCGATTCATATTTTTTTCTCGATATCACCCCCAGGGGCGGTCCTAGTCCCCCCGAACAGGTTTATTGGGTCCGAATCTCTAAAATCCAAACCACATAACCGATTTTGATGAAATTTAAAATCAGTAATTATGGAACCATTTTATCTAAAATAAATGGTCTCACGAGGGTGTATCTCTATCAGGGGGGCCACCAGGGTCCAAAATGGTCCTTAAAATGGAAATCCCTTTTAAAATAAAACAGATATCTTGGTGTTTTGTAGATTCTTTGCTTTTAGCGCTCCGGTAGGGCCACAAATATGATAAAACATAAAATTTGTGTAATTTTGGTAAAATTTGGTATGCACAGTCACTCAAGTATTATATTTGACGATTTTTAGTATTTTGTAGGAATAATAGTTTTCGAGCCCCGATAGGGGCTCAAAAATAATAATAATAAAAAAAAAGTTGTCTGATTTTGATAAAATTTGGTAATTAATATCTACTATCACCCAAGTATGTAGTTGACAATTTTTGGTATTTTGTAGAAACTTTGGCTTCAGCCTACTCAGCCGCATAAAAAAACCATTAGTTGGGACACATGGAATTATTTTGTAAAAAAAATATTATCTCTAAAGAGCGGTAGACTGCTGACGTTGTTAAACTTATACTGTCACTAAAGAGCAATGTCTACAGGCGAAGGCTGCCAAATCTTTTTAAAATAATACTATCACTAAAGAACAAATTACCTGCCTTGGTAGCTCAGTGGTCAAACGCTCGCCTGGTAATCAGGAGGTCGCGGGTTCGAACCCCAGCCAAGGTAGGATTTTATCCTCTCAATTAATTGAGAATTTGACCACAATAATAGTACAAGATTACTGCTGGGGTAAAGGGACTCGTTAGTCTCATTCGAGCAGTATAAATAAGCAGTATTATTATTATCTAAAGAGCAAATTCTACAGCCGGATCTAAAGAGCAAATTCTACAGCCGGAGGCTACAAAATCTTTCAAAATATTACTGTCACTAAAGAGTAATGTCCGCAGCCGAAGGCTTCAAAATCGTTCAAAATAATACTGTCACTAAAGAACAATGTCCACAGTCGGAGGCTGCCAAATCTTTTTAAATTATACCATCACTAAAGAGCAAAGTCTACAGCCGAAGATTGCAAAATCTTTCAAAATAATACTGTCACTAAAGAGCAAAGTCCGCAGCAGAAGGCTGCAAAATCTTTTTAAAATAATACTAAAACTAAAGAGCAAAGTCCACAGCCGAAGGTTGCAAAATCGTTCAAAATAATACTGTCACTAAAAAACGTAAATCCCCATCCTAAATGTAAACAAAAACAATGCTTTGTAATGAGAGAGCAATAAAATATGTCATACATATTCCCCCTCACCCCGACCCCTCTCCTACTCTAGATTCATTGTAACAAAATAAAAAGATCTGGAATTTCACAGAAGGAGAAAACAAAAAAATAGAAAGGAGAGTATACAGGATGTATAATACATCTACAGGTTGATTACGTCAATATTTAACTTTCTCGCTTTGAGTTGATAAATTTTGTTTCACATTTCATGCTCCCTGGCCTTAACTTAGGTACTGAATTTCACCAAAAAATAAGTATAACCCGAAAACGGTTCGACATTTTTAGTTTCCCTGGGGTTCTGGGCTATGGTTTGGGGGTGGGTCCATTCCTATCAATTTTTCGATATCTCTACCCGTTTTACAAACATACATCTATCGTTACATTGAGTAGAAAACTCGAATGTTTTATTATTTTAGATATTATAGCCTTTTACGTAGATGCACCCTTCGATGTGCACGTGAGTGATTTTTGAACAAAAGGAAAAATCGTGGACTCAAACCTAGATCTTTACTTCGTTAGGTCAATCATTTTGTAACATTTCTCTCTTAAACTTTTCTTCTGTTATTCATTTTATTGACAATGTTAGGCAACATATATTTAATTTGAATTGTTTATTAAATGTATGATGCCAATTTAAAATTTTAGCAAGATACTCGTACAACATCTTTAGATCTGCAGCCTCATACTCGTATCTGGATACCATCGAATATTATGATGTTACGATTGATTGATTGATTGATTGATATAAAAGAATCTTTTCTTTGTTTTGATTCCAGGTTGACAAGAAGTTGGAGCATGAAACACCCACACCACTCGTTGTACAATATGTTTTTTTGTTGTTTTCTTTATTATTTGGAATGGTGCAAACGTGTGTAGTCTTTCTTTCAAAATGTATGTACATATCTGGAAAACTATATCAAAAATAAGGAACAAAATCAACACAAGCCAATACTGGAATGATTCTAAGACTGAACCAAAACCAAACGGAAAAATTCTTCTCTCTCATTTGTTGAACAAAAGTAAAAATTATACTTTAATATTTTTTAGTTTAATTTAATTAATACATACAACAATTTGTTCCAAATGTGTTGCAACATTAAAGCACTTGTCAAAGTGCACTACGATACTAATTTCAAAGCGAGATCTACACTAAATCAAACAGTTTGCGTACAATCAATATGCTTTCTTTCTTGTGTAAATATGATAAATTAAATTCAAAATACAGAATAATAGTAAACAGTACTTACTACTAGTAAAAATTTTGATATTCTTTTTTAATCCGAAAATTTAAGAGGCTTATCGGTTTTGGATTATTTTTTTGATTCAATTAAAAAAAAATATTCCATCATTTGATAAGAAACAGTAGGTGATCAAAATTCACAAATTAATTTACAAATCAAACATATCCCTCAGGGATAATATATTTCGCAAAATAGTAAGTGAATAATATTTAAAAAAATACAAGTTGGAAATCAATTCATATACAGGATGTCTCAACATTATTTGAAAACGAGTTAGAAACCAATCCATATACAGGAAGTCTCAATATTAATTGAAAACAAGTTGGAAACCAATCCATATACAGGATGTCTCAACATTAATTGAAAACAAGTTGGAAACCAATCCATATACAGGATGTCTTAACATTAATTGAAAAGCAAGTTGGAAACCAATCCATATGCAAGATGTCTCAACATTAATTGAAAACCAAGTTGGAAACCAATCCATATGCAGGATGTCTCAACATTAATTGAAAACAAGTTGGAAACCAATCCATATACAGGATGTCTCAGCATTATTTGGAAACCACATTATCCTGACACTAAATAAATAAGAAAATACTCTTTCAACGTAGGTTCGGAAGCGCTTTCCCTTTTTTGAGCTACAAGGTTTGGGGAAAATATGAGTTTTCCTGAATATCTTCGGCAATACTTAATCATTGAAAACTTACCTAAATTAAAGTAATGCTTAAATTCACATGACTATCAACATTTTGACGTCCGTCTTTTTCCCCCCAACCCTCCGGCTCTGTAGCTTTGAGAAGCATTTCTAGACGCATGTTGATGGAGCATTCTCTTATTTATTAGGTCTAGCGGAAGTAAAAAATATTTCCTCATCATCCTCAAACTGGCAGAACCAATGTCCAGCCGTATATTTACATTTGTCATTCACTTAAGGCAACATTCTACACAATTTGAACTCATCGAAATCAATGATTTTATTTGATTTTAATGTTGCAATAGATTTGGAACTATCTTCCCACCCACAAAGAACAAAATGGTCACTTCCTTCTGTAACTGTGTCTATTATTCTATTTTTAAGTTGCAATACGTTTTACATTAATTTGACAACCTCCTCAAGGGAGCCATATTATACCCATCATGGCTCCAAGTGGTATGTTTTGTAGCGGAATTTGATCGGCAAAAATTCTTAGTGTTGTGCATCTACATGATAGTACGAACGTAGATAGTAGCTCTTTTACAAATTTTATGAAGATCGGTACAATAGCTTATGCGGGTTTCTGTCGGGGATATTATGTATCTATTTTAATATATTTCTAGGTTTAAGGTTTTTTACGACTCTCGTTTTTTACAATTTCACTTTTTTCACTGAATGTGCTACTGTAACAACACATCCTTCAGATTCTCCCTTAAATCTACAATTGTATTTTGAACTGAAAGACTTTCACGTCTCAATGTTTGTTACATGATGTACCCTGTAATGTTCTCGTTATCTTAGATTTAGAGGTGGTGTCGGACACGAACAATGAATCCATCTCTCCTATATTGGAATTAGGAGACGCCACCTGAATACTAGCCGCCTCTACATGTTGGTTTCCTCCCTCCCCCCTCCCCTATTTTGTGTTAGTATAGTCTATATTTAATTTTGTATAGTTTACTTATTGTAATAATATCAACTTTATTATTGAACATCAAAAATATTTTGTATAATATTTTTTCTTGTTCAAGGCTGGCATTTGGAAACATATTTTTTCCTCATGTTTCTGACCAAGTTAACGACAGGGCATATGCATCGTTAATAGTCTTCTGTTAGCGCATAATTAACCCTGTCACAATACATATTTGGTAAATCTGCCAATATTTGGTCGTGAATATTCAATGTGTTGTAGTAATAAATAGCTGTAGGATTTTTACTTTATCTTCCTATGTACGAATTATAGGAAAATAATATATTGTCACGGTGAAAGATTTCGATGTCGTTTTTTCAATTTATTGAGTAAAAGTCTCTTTTGTGATAGCAAGTCAAAGGACCATGTTGCAAGTGTTTTTACGCTACGTAATGCAATTTCCTGATTATTCTTGAAGATGGTATCAAAAATGTGTAACGAATCTGTCCTCAATGAAGTCAGAATGCACTACCTAACTTTTACTTAAGAAATTATAAAAATATAGTGAAAATTTTTAAAATTATTTAAAAAAAATACCTAAATGATAAAATATTCCAAAATTTAAATTCTTTCAGTTAATCGAAAAATATGTTAAATTATCGATTTGTGTATTAACTTTTCCTGGACTCGCCGCGAATATCGCCGGTCGTTGAGAATATCGGGCCAATGTGGTGGGATCGTAAAATTTGATTAATCTGAAAATATTACCCATTTATAAGGATAGTGGTTTCCCAATTAGTTGTAGTTTCCCCTTGTTTTATGCTTAATATCGTCGCTGACACTCTAATTTTAAAAAGCTATATGATTCGGCCTTCATTTAGAAAATCGTGAAACACAGATAATACTAGGGGGTCTATATTTCAGAATGCCAGTTGAAATATTGTTCTTTTCGCCTCTTTGTATTTTATTATCATTTTGTAAAATACGTCTGTCTATTTATTACATCAGGTAGAATTAAAACGTATGTTGAGAAGTGTGCCGCACAACAAAGTCTAAGGCCTATTTTACAGTAAACTTCAAGTCAATATTACTTGTTTCATATTTTTAATTTGCAGAGTTTCGCTTTATAAATTACAAGACCAGTAATATTGCCTTAATTTATTTATTTTTAAAAAGCACCTGGATTGAAATACTGAATTAGTGTATTATTTAAAATGTAAACCATATTTTTCCCAAATTTCGAAATCGTTTGAATAGTGGACCTTTTATAGTAAAAGACGGAGTTATAGCCAAATTTGTTACAGTTTTTGAGAAATTTGTTGTACTCATAGACGCGAGTCGTGTATGAAATTCAAGCAGTCACTGTAGTAACTTACAAGTTTCGGATTAAATACAAAACAATGCGGCATTATAGTCATGGAATCCTTTGTTTTCCTCCCGGCTGTGAGATTTAGCATGGCATCTTTTATTTTTTGAGGATAGCTTAGGGATTGAAGTATTTGTATTTTCAGTCAGAACTTATTTGACTTTGTTATCGTCGTGTCGGCCTCGTATGAAAGGCTCGATGATTTTCAGTGGCACGGCCTATACAAATTTTGTTATCTCTATTTAGATTTCTGGGTGTTTTAGTTCAATTTTAGTGTGTAAGATTTAATAATTTATTTCTGAACGCGGCGTATCTCCCTCTTTGTGTTAGGATAACGTGTCTTGAGTCTGAAAATTTTAAGACGGTTAAATAATTAAATTGGGAATTATCTTGTGTAAAGCTAATATGCTTGCCACAATGTACTTCCATAAATTTCATATTCATGCGTGGATTTGAACTAACAACTAGCACATTATGCATCAACCCGCTCCAACAATGGAGATACTGAGGTTAAATAAATAAATACTTTCTACGAGGTCTCTTAAAAAAATACGCGGACTTGGTCATACAGAAATCTACTTTATTTGGCTGCCCACCGTACACACTTATCGAAATCATTTCAAATCTTTATTCTAATTACCTCAGTCCGCGAATTTTTTGAAGAGACCTCGTATTATTAGGCAATTAAGAAAGATGAAAGCGTCTCAATTCGAGCATCTTCATTTAGGTTTGCTGTATGTATTTAGGCGTCAAATTTTTAAAGCTAAAAAAACATTCTCATTCTAATACTGCCTTATAAGAAATAACGCATCGGGCTATACCTGTTACACTCGGTATCAAAACATTCTCATTCTAATACTGCCTTATAAGAAATAACGCATCGGGCTATACCTGTTACACTCGGTATCAAAACATTCTCATTCTAATACTGCCTTATAAGAAATAACGCATCGGGCTATACCTGTTACACTCGGTATCAAAACATTCTCATTCTAATACTGCCTTATAAGAAATAACGCATCGGGCTATACCTGTTACAATCGGTATCAAAACATTCTCATAAATCTAATACTCCCTTATAAGAAAACACGCATCGGGCTAAGCCTGTTACACTCAGTATCAAAATATTCCCATAAATCTAATACTCCCTTATAAGAAAACACGCATCGGGCTAAACCTGTTGCACTCGGTATCAAAACATTCCCATAAATCTAATACTCCCTTATAAGAAAACATGCGTCGGGCTAAACCTGTTACACTCCGTATGAAAATATTCTCATTCTGAAACTCCCCCCACCCCATTTTTTTTTTTTTTCCAAAATAATATCTGACTGGGTGACTGGCGTACTAAATATAAAATAAAAAATGATTTTGTTTACATTTCGTATTAATTTTCTGTTTAGTTCTGTGAACTCCATACAAGGAACATAGAATAATATAAACACTGCCGTTTTAAAAATACGTCTTATCAAAAAATTTGTCTACACTCAGGTCACGGTAACATGAATTGTGTTCGTAATGAGAATATTGTATTTCTACCATAAAATGAGAACTGTAATCATCTGCAGCTTTTTTGTCTCTCATTCTCCCTCACAAGCACAAAATTGTATCTTTAGTCTCTGGTTTCCTCCCTGAAAATTTGCTCGTGATCTGCAAAGTTTTTTTTTTTATACAACTAAATATAAACGGTCTAATTTTACAAGAAACACGGAATACAAGTGAGGCAAGCGTGCATACTAAATATTTATACTACGACGCTGTAAGTGTTTCAAGGGAAATGGCTGAACGCTTTTGAATTTAAATATCCATAAACAGATCTTTTCATTGGGAACTCAAAATAATATAAGCGCACATACATTAGAAATAATATTTTTTTCTTGGGATGAGAATTTTGTACCCAAAGGAAGAACGGCGAGATAATTGGATAGTTGATGTTTGTACAGATTGCGAATTTTGTGGCGTTCATGATTTCAGCAAATTATATGTAAATGTAGAGTTTCTTTGTGGTATAGCTCAACGGTCCTCTCACGATTGTGGGTATCACGGCATTTTTCTTTATCTGATAATGCCGTGCAACTGAATAGTTATTCAATCGTCCTCACGAAACTGTTTGCCCCAAAATCATAAGTACTAAATCGAAAATTTTCGAACCCCGTCGAAAATTGAACCCGGGTTCCCTGCGTCCAATGCCAGTATGATACACTCGTCTCGGAGGACTGTCATTTCAGCATTTAATAAAGCCCCTCAAATTACCTGTTCAATATCTCTGATTTGAATTCCAAGATTGATTAGGTTAGAAGAGGTTATCTTCAGAAGGTAATGTTAGTATTATTTTGTAGATGACATCCGGAATTAAATTATCATTTAATTAGTTTTAGAAGAGAAATAATTAATCGTTTATAGTGTTCAAACAAAATTGTTTATACAGAGTGAATACTTTTGAGTAGAACAGTCAAATATATCTGATACTGTTTAGTTGGATTCTGACTAAAATTTAATA
This sequence comes from Pachypsylla venusta, assembly GCA_012654025.1. Lineage (NCBI taxonomy): Eukaryota > Metazoa > Arthropoda > Insecta > Hemiptera > Aphalaridae > Pachypsylla > Pachypsylla venusta. The sequence continues at coordinate 31,024,202 of CM022874.1, forward strand.
ATATCAATTTAATAAAGAAGCTTTAGGATTGACTCCTGGGTCTTTGCATGTCAATCATTTCTCTTCTCAAATAGGACATTGTATTTTCCATTGCATATACGAAGTTCCCTTAAATTATTCAATCGACTGTAGGTATACTTGATTTTTTTAGTTAGAAAATTTCGCAGTTTTTGAAAGATTTTTTTCATTTTTTACCCAGACATATCGAATTAAAGTGGAAATAAACTGTTAAAATTACAAACTAGTGTAAATGTTTGTTTATAAAAATAAATTTCAACCTGCTATTTTTGCATAGTTGTGTGTATGAATTGGTGAAAAATTGATAGACCTTGGGAAAACGGTAATTTTTCTTTAAAAAATCAAACATATAATTCAATTAACTAAAGCTTTACAAGAATTCAATGTAAAATTCCAATATGAATGCAAAAATACATTTTTTAATATTTGTGCTATTTAAGGTTTTTTAGGGTTATTTTAAGGTAATTTTTTAATTAAAAAATTACCCCTTTAAGGTCAAATAATTCATCAAGACCACCATGGCATATCCATCATGGAAACATTTTATCTTCAAAAGGGTCCTAAACGAGGTATTTTACTGTTCTACGTAAAATGGCTCACGCTTTATAATCATAGTGTGTACTTTTAAAATTGGATACCATTATTCAGAGTGTCCCATTCATAGAAGGCCCTTCTGACACTTGTTATTTGTGCTCCATATATGTTGTTGACCATTGTCTTACTTTTTTCTGCACGTCGAAGAAAAGTCATAATGTTCTGGCCCTTCTGACGCTTGTTATTTGTGTTCCATATAATATATGGAACACAAATAATATTATTTGTTGACCATTGTCTTACTTTTTTCTGCACGTCCAAGAAAAGTCATAATGTTCTGGCCCTTCTGACACTTGTTATTTGTGTTCCATATAATTATGTTGACCATTTTGTCTTACTTTTTTCTGCACGTCCAAGAAAAGTCATAATGTTCTGCGCCAATACAATACTTTGTTTTATATATTACAATGTGAAGCAAAAATATTGAGCTGGAATGTACTTATTAAGTACATGGATGGTATCCTTGATGGCTCTTATAAACTTAAAACACGTTTACTGGAGGACACTGCATTTTTTAGGACTTTCTTATACTCTGCAGTAGAATTTCAATTATCAGAACTGATCGATAGCAGGTGTTGTTCGATTTTATTTCCAAAGTAGGTACATACGAAAGTGGTTCCAAAAGTTCGTGGCCTAACATAGATGATGAAGAAAAATAAAAACCCACATGTCTTATTTTTCAACATCATCTTCGTTGACTTCAATACATTTTTGATATATTTTGGGTAACATCTGTATGCACGTAGTTTTATCATCTTTATTTTCAAAATACTCTAAAATAGCCTTGATCTCTTCATCACCCCAATTTTTTCCAGACAGCTCATATTTCAGTTTTGAAATCAGAACCAGGTCTGGACTGTACGGGGTGTCGATAGGATCATTGGCAAAATATTTGGATAGTTTTACATCGTATTATCATTAGTTTAAGACGTAAAAAATAGTAAAAACTACAATACATTAACCCTTTCTTGGTCGGGCCACGAACTTTTAGAAACATCGTACTTTCTACATATATTCGATACTCTGTTGTACACAGTTTCAAGGAACGCACCTGTATACGTAACACATTTTTTCCATCACATCTTTTGCACAACGTTTCTTTCCCTAGAACTATGTTCTTTGTTTTTGACTGTCGGTTATGTTAACATGTATTTGTCCCTTTGATAATTTTATTCTAGATATTTCTGCTTTATCTTGTCTGCAACTAAAGATAAAAATTGTTTTCCTAGTCTCGATACAATTATTGGCAACCACCTTTTAATTTTATTGGATTATTTTCGAAAACTTTCTTTTCCTACTCGAAATATAAACCTATTTTTCCTATTCAAACTTTAGATTCTAGTTAGGTAGCGTGAAGGCCCTATTTGAATAAAAAGTAAGAATGAATATTAATTTATAGAAGAAAAAAAATATTGTGTAAAAGAAAGTAGCTAAATTTTCTATGGCCTCTTGAACACACCAGTTTAAGCTGGATCCTACTGGCTGTTCCGGCGCAGCAGGATCCAGCGTCTCGAGTTACCAATAGATGATACATTAAGGCAAACTGATTTTCTATGTTTTTTCTTAATGGCCAAAAAATGTTTTGAGCTCCCAACACTTCAAACCCCGAATCTGTGAGTTAGCAATATATTTTGAGAACGTTGGGATTTGTAAATATTCGCAACGTGGTGCGTCGCACTCATAAAATTGACTTCTCTTTCTATACACGATTCTTGGCCATGAACGGTGAAAAACAAACAACATAGAAAAAAATAGGGTCTTGAGTAGAAGGTAACCACCAGGCGAGGTTAATACTAATACCTGAGACATTTTCTACCAACGAACCCTTAGAGCTCTATTTTTATGTGGTCAAATATTCAAATTAATGAGGAAAAAATCCTGCCTCAGCTTGGGATTGAACCCACTCCCTTCTGTTTACCAGACGAGCGCATATCCATTGTGCTACCGTGGCAGTTACATTTTGGTTCAAGTAGAAACTACCGACTATTGATAGTTTCTATTTGAAGCAAAATGTTTGGTAGCGGACAATGATTATTCTGATATACCTAACTTTGCGCCTTCACGCTCCTTAATGAAATCTAGGTTACTTTAATTTAATTGTATTGTAAAGTGATGTACTATATAGATTGTAAATATATTTTATAATAAATGTCTTAAATTAGAATATTAAACCATTTTTTATCCAATTTAAAAACTTTACTTTTGTTATTATTTTTTTTTTTTTTTTTTTTTTTTTTTTTTTTTTTTTTTNTTTTTTTTATTATTTTTTTTTTTGTGGTCGGCGCTTGAACTAATTGCAGAAGCTATGTTCTTCGCGGTCGATTCTCAAAACGAAATTTCAGAAGAGATCGATTGTCTGAGACGACTGTAAAGGGTGGAGGTGAGAGTCAGAGAGTCACCGCAGCGACAGGAGGAGGCGATTTTTTAAATAGGTAATTGTGAGTACAACATACTCAGACCCGAAATACTTTTGTTATTTCTTTTAGAAAGATAATATATTCTTAATTATACATGTATTTTGCTAAGGTGTCTGAAATATGAATGAGTGAAACTTTATTGTGACAAATATACAAACACGTATTCAAAATATCTTATCTAACCTATGTACCTCTAACTTACTTTTAATAATATAAAATATAAGTGATGCTCTTCGGACAGCCGGTTACGTACTTATCTTATTACACATTTTTTATAAATAAATAAATAAGCCTTTATTGGAATTTTGTTTAATAATACATAGTAAATATAAAACATATTAACTAACTAATGTAATAGAAGTATAATACATATATATATATATATACAGGGTGCCCATAAAGTCTCACCCTACCCTCCGCATCTCCGGAATAGCTGAAAATATAAGAAAACGCAAAAAACACGTATCCCTTAGATTTTAGGAGTTTTTATTTTAGATTAAAAAATGTTTGGCCTCGGCCGGCCGTTTAGGCTGACCACCGACTGACTGCAAAATCTTAAATGAGATGGTATATCAAGTGACACCTTGTTTTAAAGGTCTCGTTAAGACGTTCACTACAGAAAACCAGAGCTCATGTGACCCATTCCCTTTGCGGCCGCACCGAAATGGTACGTAAAAATGCCAAGAAATAATTTTTTATGATCCCAAATAAGTAATTTAGTAAAAAAATAGTGTTCCAACAAGATGGTTGACCCGCCCTCTTCGACAGCAGAGTTCGAGCTTTCTTAGACTAAAATTATCAAAACAGCTGGATAGGTTTGGTCTGAGAAGGCACGATTTCCGCGGTCAAAGTGGGCGAGACAACCATCTTTTTTTACTAAATTACTTATTTGGGATCATAAAAACTTATTTATAGGCATTTTTACCTACCATTTCGGTGCGGCCACAAAGGGAATGGGTCACATGTTCCACCCTGTAATTCGTGAACGGAAGATCCTAGAGAGCTCTGGTTTTCTGTAATGAACTCGTCTTGACGAGAACTTTAAAACAAGGTCACTTGATATACCTTCTCATTTAAGATTTTGAAGTTAGTCGGTGCCCAGCCTAAACGGCTGGCCGAGGCCAAAATTTTTTTAGTCTAAAATTAATCTCCCTAAAATCTAAGGGATACGTGTTTTGCGTTTTCTTATATTTTCAGCCATTCTCGAGATACGGGGGGTGGGGTGAGACTTTATGGACACCCTATATATATATATATTTATTGTGTTCATTTCTTTATAAGCAAGGAAAAAACAAATACACGAGTTCTTATGGGAGTGTGTTGATTGCTCGATCCGCGGATTCCCATAAGAACATGTGTATTTGTTTTTTCCTTCCTTATAAAATAAATGGTACCGAAACCCGCACTACACTTTCTCTTCCTTTATCTAATATTATATGAAAAGATAAAAAAAATATCTAATATAAGGTACTGGAGCCCCCATTTCATTTTTAAAAAATAAGAAAACTGTTATAGTTTAGTTACGAGTCGGTACTAGCAATTTTCAAGAAGAATTCATAGTTGCATAGTTTTCCAGCACTCTGGCTATGTCAGTGATCATTAAATCTTGTAAGCAGGAGGTATTTTTTGAAGAAGAAAAAAAATGCCAAAAAAATATGATTTTTATATTATTTTTTTCTGTCAGTATTTTTATTAGCTTAGTAAAATTTTCGCCTAAAATAAATTCGTAAAAAGCGGGAAATGATTTTATTTCACGCTAGGCATCCCGAATAATAATAATAATCAGTTTCTGTGGTGAGATAATATTCAGCGGCCAAAAGCCGCTTAATTTTGCCGCTAATTATAGTGTTTGGCTATAACATTCGAACGATACATTTTATGAATAAAAATATTCAATTCAAACTTGATGAGAATTAGGGCCATATTCTAAAACACTACTTTAGTGCGAGTTGGAGTTGTGACTATTACTTTAGTATCTGATTTGTATTCTAAAAAATGTTCTGACCAAAAAATTACATGTAAATTCATGTCACTTTAGCGAAGTGGACACTCTCACTTTTTCAATATTATTTTCAATGTAAAAATAATCTGTTGCTATTTTTTCGTATTCTAAAACCAAACTTTTTAAAATTTTAGCAGAATTTCTTTATAATTATTAATTTGTTTCCTCACTTTAGAAAACAGGAAGCTTCGTTTATTTAGTTGAGTTTTTTTGAAACGTGTTTATTATTCTTGAATAAATCTTGCATTCTTTCGAACGCGTGTGTGTTTTTGAATAATTTTAAGTCAAAACTATCACATTTACGATTGTTTATATGACGACGAATTTCGTTTACTTTCCATTTTGAAAAAATGAAACGAACTGTTTCGAGATGGTCGAGCTATTTTTTTAAAAAAAAANTATTTGATCTGTTCTTAAAATTAAAACATTTCCAATCCTCTCTATTAAATGCGGGTCCATCGGAATAATTATTGTAGATAAATTTAATATAGCTTCTTTCTCTTTCTTCCCTATATTTGGTTAGCTCTGATTCCTGAAAAGCAAGTCCTCTACCTACTAAATCTTCCGTTAGAGTCTCGGTTTCGAGTAATTGGTGGCAGGCAGTTGCAGAAGAGTAGAGTGATACTCCTAACACCCTTTTTATAAATCTACTCTTAACAGTGTTAAGAGTATTCAGATATAGATATAGCTAGTGATTTCCACTATTTTTTATGGTTACAACTTACTACAATAATTTTCCTTTAACATTTTTACAATGACGATTGACGAATCCGGATTCCGCACAAGGCCCGAATGGAGCAATAGTTTTTCCGAATGGTGCAAGAGTTTTTAGGGATGAGTAGAACAAGTTTATCAATATAAGCGTTAAGATGAACGTCCCCCAAACCAGAGAGGTTAGGAAACGTTTTGATCGGCCATGTCTCGATGATGAATTTGTTGTTTTTTGGTAAAAACTCGAAGTTTATCCCTAAAAATTATTGCATCACTTTTAATATTTAACGCGCGTATTGATTATAAAAAATCAATCAGATGAACTGAGCTACGCTTTCATCTATGAATACGAACAATAACAAACGGTCATCGCACACTCAAAGAATTACACCAATTTATATATTAGGTGCAAGTACTGCAAGTGCCGGTCCTGTTAATTTTTCAGTTTTTAAAAAGTTTCAAGAAAGCAAATTGGACACGCACATTGATTGAATTGTCTTTTATCCACCTCCAATGTGTATAGTTCAGTTTCTTCATTAAAACTATCTATCCTATGTAAAAAAGATTGAAGTACCTATGATGAGCAGGTATCGTGATCAAAACAGAAAAACATAGCTCATTTCGTAGTCTGTAGCTTAAAATTTCAAACTGTGCAAATGTTCTATAAACATTTAATTAATAGTTCACCTATAAAAAAGAGGTATCTTCTTCAGTTTGGATACATTGGAACTCAATTCTGGTAACTATGTGTGTTCTTCCTAAGGTTTGCAATCCTTAAGCCCAGCCTCATGTGCTTTTTGTGTGTGAGGGTTAAGCATATTTCTCTAGCTAAGGTTCAACTGCCCAGAGAGTTTGATCACTCTTCTTCCTCTCTGGGGTTTAGTGACCCATGATACTCTCTAACTGATTAGGGCACTGCAATCAAAGATCACATGAAGGGCTGTTTCTTCTTCCTCACCACAAGGTGTACACTAAAGAAGTGTAGGTGTTTTCTGAGACCACAATGTCCCGTTATTAGTCCAGTGGTCAGTCTCATTTGACTTGAGCGATGGAAATCAGATCATTTGTTTGCTGTGTCGTTGTTCTGAGGTTTTAGTCCAGTGAAGCCCATGACTCTCCCTCATCCATTGTCTCACCGAACTGCGTGCTTCAATTTTGCTGATACCGATTGTCGGTTCAGAACAAATGAAGGTGGTTTCGGACTTCTTCCTTGCAGGCTGGTCGGCGTGTTCATTTCCTGCAATCCCGGTACCCATTCCAGGTATACCTTGTTGAGTCTGTCCAGGGTTTGCAGACACTCCCAGGTTAATTTTGATCTACTCTGGAAGCTACTAATAATAGCCTTTATAGCTGCCTGGCTATCAGAAAATATATGGATTTCTCTACGTGTGTAGCCCCTTCTTAAATTTTCCCGTGCACAAACAGCTATAACCTGTATATTGGTCTGGTACACAATAGCAAGTTTCCCCAGAGGTATACTTATATTTACCTTGGGTTATACACAGTGTAGTTGAGTCAATATACGAGAAAAAATGGCAAAAGGTGGAACAAATTCCAACAAAAGGTTTTTTGACGGTTATTGGTAGTATATAGTGTCCTTATTGAAGTTTACCAAAATTGGCCACCCGGAAGTGGCCAAAATCGGTCCAAATCCAAAATGGCGGCCGTTTGTTGTGCCAACTTCGAATTTTTACTCGGAATAAATTCTAGAACCCCAATTTTCTTACCTTTGAGCGATTTTTTCGGATCACGAACTGTATCACCCACATGATTCAATATTGTACTTATTTGACATATCATACATAACACTTGGTTTTTAAATTTCCGCGTCATATGATAACACCGCATTATTCATGAGGGTTTTTTTTTTGTACACGAAAAAATAAACCGAACGAAGTCAATTGCATATGAAATCAGAAATATTTATACAATCTATGTAATTCACTCTATGACGTCGTCAGGTGTCACTTTTGACTATCGAGATCGTAGAGACTGTCTCTTTGAAGGTACCATTTTAATGAATTATTTTTCCTCAGGGGTGTCCAACGACAAGTTCCTTATAATCTAAAGGACCATACAGATCTTCATACCGTTCAGGGCCTGCTGGAGTATGCATTACAACAGTTGAATCCTAATAATAAAGTCAAACTATGCGTTTCAAGTAGGTAAGTGTACAAAGATTGAACTAAATTTACAATAGAATTAAGAAATTCTTCTATTTATGGTAAAACTTCCGAATCGGGGCTTTTTCGAAAAATTAACTCTTTTTTTAAAAAAAATGGCTTGAAATGGCCTATTTTCAAGGAACTATAACGAATTTTTCGGGCGCGAGGTGTTTGTAACGAGTCTTTTATGGACTCATAAATCGAGGCATGGCCGATCAAAACGTTTCCTAACCTCTCTGGGGAAGCGTTAAGATGAGCGCCCCCCNGCGTTAAGATGAGCGCCCCCCCCTCCCAGAGAGGTTAAGAAACGTTTTGATCCATGCCTCGATTTATGGGTCGATAAAAATTTTACCTAGTGGGTAAAACTTTTTTTCTTCTGCAACGCAAAACACCTCGCGTCCGAAAAATTCGTTAAAGTTTCTTGAAAATAGGCCATTTCAAGCCATTTTCAACAAAAAAAGTTAATTTTTCAAAAAAGCCGCGATTCGGAAGTTTTACCCTATTTATGATTGAACAATTCCATGTTTAGATTACGTTAATATGGCCATGGCCATGCTTCGCTGACATAGGACATGAAGACTGAACTTTGTATAGTATGGTTACCAAACACAAAAAGTCCAGTTGAGGCTTTGGTGCAGGGGCTCATACAGCCCTAAAGAAGAATCTAGCTGACGAATATACGAATGGTATGGTTCGGTTACGTACTTTGCGATGATGCCTCGCTGATATAAATACTAACTCATATTTCCTACGATTAGCATTGCAATTTTCTGACTTTAAGGATTCCATATTACTCTTTCGCTGTTAATCTCACAAAAATATTGCATATGGGGTGTTTTGACTTCTTGTAGATATATCAAGAAAATTTGGGAAATTTAAAAATATACAGGAAATAGCTTTTGCTATGAAAGCTTAGTAGTAGTTCTGTGAACTGTAGATCTCACTGAGGTAAAATGGGCATCATGATACCCATTTATTTTTGTGGCCCAATAAGGCCGAAAAAATAAACGTCCATATAAAGATTCATCATATGACATTTACACAAAAAAAAAAAAAAAAAAAAACACTTAGTCTAAATGTCCATATTTTTGGCCCAAAAGCAAATCATCTTACTTCCGTACGATGCGCGATGGTCCTCGTTATTAGTTATTTTGTGAAGTGATGTTTTTCTTTCTCAGGACAGACTCAGGTGTACATTCCTTCAGAACGACTGCCCATGTAGATTTATCAGTTTTTAGTTATTTTGTAAAGTGATGTTTTTCTTTCTCAGGACAGACTCAGGTGTACATTCCTTCAGAACGACTGCCCATGTAGATTTATCATTCTATTATGATCATATGCACAATCCATACAAAATATGTAAAACTGTCAATAAATACTTTCAAGAGTCACAGTTGGATATTAGGTAAATATATATATATTGCAAACATTGGAGATTCAGAGAGGTGCTTTTTAGGAGGGGGTTGAAACAGACCTAGCCCTATAGAATTTGGCAAGGATGTAGTCTGGTGTTTTATTAAATAGTCGTTCTCAATTAAAATAGCCGCTATGAGGACCTAGTTGGCCCAATAGAACTAAAAAGAAATCAGCCAATTCTATGAACCTAATAAATTTCCACAGCCAGTTTAACCAAAATCGAGGAAGGCGTTCGAGAATTATCATGGTACGGAAAGACGAACAAACAGAAAAATTGTGCATTTAAAACTAGACCTTAAGCTTGTTCGGTCAATATTTTTTAAAAAAATCGACGTATATAAAGTAATTTTCCTCCTTAGGTGACCCTATTTTTTTATTATTTTTACACATAACAATCTCTACAGAATTTTTTGTGATTGCTGTGTTTAACATGCCATTCTTTCATAAATGACAGTAACCTTGTGTGATTTTAGGTTACATAATGTTCGCCACGTTAATGATAACTTTCATGCCATGCCATTCTTTCATAAATTACAGTAACTTTTTGTGATTTTAGTTTACATAATGTTCGTCACGTTAATCATAACTTTCATGCCATGACATTCTTTCATAAATGACAGACACTTTGTGTGATTTTAGGTTACATAATGTTCGTCACGTTAATGATAACTTTCATGCCATGCCATTCTTTCATAAATGACAGTAACTTTGTGTGATTTTAGGTTACATAATGTTCGCCACGTTAATGATAACTTTCATACCATGCCATTCTTTCATAGTAACTTTGTGTGATTTTAGGTTACATAATGTTCGTCACGTTAATGATAACTTTCATGCAAGGTTCAATGCAATATGGAGGAAGTACGTTTACAGAATGGCTGTTGTCAAGGAGGGCAAATATATTGACAAAAAATCTCAAAACGTAACTTTGCCTTTAACAGAACACAATCGTTGCCTATTCGTACTGTAAGTATAAAGTCGTATGCATATACACTTGTGCATCAAAATCAGACAAATTTTATGTTTTTAAATCTTTGAGCTCCCACCGCGGCCCCAAAAGAACCTACAGAAATACCAAAAATTATCAAATATAATAAGTAAATGTATATTTCTTTGTGTTATTATGTCACAATGTTTGTGGACATCATAGCATTACAAGGTATTCTCAACAATTACTCCAATATCACTAAGCCTAAGCTACCACTTTAACAAATTTTTACCTGCTACCACTTGGCGCTATTACCATAGCTTCCCAATTGTCCTCAGGAAGCTGAGTTAAACACAACCAGACCAAGTAGAAAATTCGAAACGTCCAGGAATCGAACCCGAAACTTCCTTGGTGCAAGCCGAGTGTGATGCGCACTCTGCCACGGAGACGTCTATCAAATATAATACTAACTTAGGTAACTTTGCAACCAAATGTTATCAAAATTAGACAAATTTTATGTTTTTTTTAATTTTTAAGCTACCGCGGCCCTAAAACCAAATTTTTAATGCTATCTCATTCAAAACGCTAATGTGTTGCTGAATGCTATCTCATTCAAAACGCTAATTTGTTGCCGAATGCTATCTCATTCAAAACACTAATGTGTTGCTGAGTGCTATCTCAATCAAAACGCTAATGTGT
>CM022874.1:31053897-31081400 GCA_012654025.1 Pachypsylla venusta
CCCAACTTTCAAACGGCAATCTTAAAAATATGGTAATTCTTCAAAGCTGCAAGAAATCTTAGCAAACTAGAGTGGTCCATTGTTCTAAGTATTTCTGTAAACTCCCATTTTTGGTGCATCGTCCCACCGTGTGATAACAATTTACAGTTGTGGTGTCGACTGACTCGTGACTGAATCAAAAACAATGTGTTGGGTTATGACTCATAAAATAAACTCAATATTTATGTATGCCAGGGACACAAACTGATTTGTATTTTAAAAAATGTTCTGACCAAAAAAAATTATATGTACCTAATTTTTTTGGTTTATTATTTTCAAATAATGAACCTTTGGAATCGTCACGAAAAAAAAAAATAATTACTCCCCCTCAAAATTTGATATACGTTTCAAGGTACGCAGAATTCAAAAATCGAATAAAAAAAAATCGGTTTGTCCGCCATCCGCCGTGATGGGCATTTAGCATTGACCGATTTGGATGAAATATAGTACATAGGTCCAATCTGGTCTCTAGTTGTGCCCTGAAACTTTTGGGTGTAATCGAATACACCCTTGGCGATTTTTGCCGATTTTTAGCGGTTTTCGGTATTACTGTCTAAAAAGAGAATGATAAGAGCTGAGGATTTGAAATTTTATATGTATGTCATATTTGTGGTCTAAGCTATCTCCAAAACGTTTGGGTTCAATCCAATATAAAGTTGGCGGTTTTTACCGCTTTAAAGCGGTTTCCATTAATCCTGTCTAAAAAGAGAATGGTAAGGGCCAGAGACTTCAAATTTGGTAGGTATGTCAAATTTAGGGTCTAATTATGCCCCAAATTTGGAATTGTCATGAGACCCCCCTCAATTATTTTTGCCCCCCATTTTTTCGGGGGGGGGGCAAAAAAGGTATATTATTATTTTTTTGCCAGAAAAACAATNTAATTTTCAGATGTCACACCATCATACTTGTAGCGATTGGTTATTTTTTCACAAATTGTTTTGATTTAATTTTCAGATGTCACACCATAATGAACTGCACACGCACATGTCCCAAAGGTTTGAACCCAGGGCGCGCTATTGCTGAAATTAAGAAACTCCTGTCGGGTCTTGTGAAGAAAGACAAGCCTGGTTTAGATACCGGTGCTCTACAATAGACTCCTTTTTACTAGAAACCAGTTTCAGTTGCAATTTTTATCTTAGTAAAATTTTGCTTCATCAAATAAAATATCTTTTATCATAAAAATAAAACATTTTGAACTACCTGTTTTAAATCGTTAGCATTCATAATTAGCACTGCTTTTCCAAATGTTTAATTGTAACATCGATTTTTTGCAGACCCAAATTTACATTTTTTAATACATTGTGCTAAATGTCTCGATTGTTACTTTACCCTTCAGTATAGGAATGTTATCATTATCCATCAATGACCCATACCCATACAAGAACAATTTGAAACCTCTATGTTATGGTATATCGGGCCGGATTAACCTTCCGCGGGGCCCGTAGCACTTTCGCAGAGCGGGGCCCCTGCAGCCGCCGTCAAAGTAGCGGAGCCAGTACATAAATGGATTATCTTTTGGACTTTTGGTCTAGTACCTACACCTGGTAGAGAAAAGTGAAGTTAAATTTTGAGTATACCAACATCGGTAAAACATGGTTACCGCTCATGCTAAAAAAAACGAATTTGCTACTGTTGGAATACTCGTTTCTTTATTAAGTTCCTAGGTAGCAGCTACCTACTTGTACTTTGCTAAATTAGATTTCACTACATACTTTGAAGAGTTGAGGGCCCCGTCAAAATGATGTGTTTTTTCAATTGTCAACCCAGAAATGTTGAAATATCTAGTGTAATTTGTCAAAGGGCGGGGCCCTCTAAAGCGCGGGACCCGTTGCACGTGCTACAAGTGCTACTATTGTTAATCCGGCCCTGATGGTATAGTTTTAACATAAAAAATAGGTTTCTTCCTCATTGCATTTAGTCAATGGCACTAAAACTAGAGACAGCTAAACATTCTCGTTTTGAGCTGCTGCTGCTCGGGCTAAGCTTCAAAGGCAACGACAAATTATTGATCATTTATAAATATCTCACTTAGATCATTAAATTTTCAAGAAAAGAAAATATTTATTAATTTTTCTGCAAAAAGAAACAACAACGAAATCAGAAAAAATGTTTAAGGGTCAAGATATTTTCGAAAAACGAATGACCTTTGCATTTTAATTTATGGCAACATTAATTTTGATAGGTTCTTTTCACATTTTTTAGAACATCAAAGAAGTCGCTAAAATCTTAGTAAATTCTCAGATTGGGAAAGAACGTAAGAATATAACACAGTTCACCCAAATTCTGTTTCAAGTAAGAACTCTGTTGATGTACACTGTATAATTTATACATAAATTCATTTTACAATATTTAAATATATTATGATACAAAAAAATAATCTGAATGTCCAAAAAGTTCACACGATTAAATTGATGGCGCTTCGAACAAACACTTGATGAAAATACATTACCAGGAAACTTCGGAATCAAGTTGACATTCAAATTTTAACCTTGAAAATTTTAGCATTATACTTACTCAATAAAACATGGTGCGTGGACGATCTGGAAACACCCGTTATTATTAATCGTGATCAAATCACAAATCTGGAAATGATTTGGTAAGATTTTGAAATCACAAAATAAGATCCTTTTTTACGAGCTTGTCAATGAAGCCAAAAGTAATTCCATTTTATTTAAAAAATTTTTGCCTTCCATTTTATCCCATCGAACTTCTTTGAAAGGTCCACCAAGATTTTCCCATTTTCGTTCTTTTACAAGTTGTCCACAGAAGAAGTCTTTTCGAGGAGAATGAGCAATCGCCACTTGAATACCAGCTTGGGGTTCACAACGTACACTGATCATTCTATAAGAAAAAGATAAGCGGCAAACCAAGATGTCGTCACTAACTATAAACAGGTTAATTTTAAACAATCCAAAAGAGGGATTTGTTGTGCTAAGCTAATATGCTGTCGTGTAGAAGAAACCCGATGTATAAAAAAACAGCCAACTTGGTATGTTGGATAAAACTAACATAACGTCGCGCCGAGAATACATAATAAACCTCCCCGATATATGAATACATTCTAGTTACAGCAAATCGAAATTTTAACGGCGCGGCGGGTGAACGTTTTTTATTTAAATTTGTTGGATCCCCCCAAACGTATTTTGAAGATACGGAGGTAATAAAACATTGGTCACTTCCAAATATTTTTTTATTGAAAACAAGGTAGCGAAGCACCGCTACCATTCTTATATTGCTATTTTTGTTTTTCAAGGACAATGGAAATTGGGGGGTTATTGGTTTGTGTCAACCCTGTATGTTGCAACCTTTAAAAACTAAGATTTAAACGTTTTGCCAAGCGCCTTAGAGGCACGGCCATTCTGACTTTTTAGTATTTTCTAAATTTTATTTTACCCGTTCCCGGTTTCGAACTCGTACCTCTGGAATGGCTGACCCTACCTTTGCAAAAAAATGTCCTAAAATAAGGACTAAAGAGACACCTAAAACTTTCTCCTTTGAGTTGATATGTTGTCGCGACAAAATTTAAGATATCGGACCGTGAGTGTCCGATTTTGGAGAAGAAATTGGAAATTTGGCCATAACTCGAAAACGGTTTAGTTCTGATAATTTTCCTGGGGTCGTAGACCATGATTTTAGGGGGGTCCATTCCAATCAATTTTTTGCTATCTGCTACCGTTTGGTCTGTGGTATTGTAACAGACAACCCCTGATACATAGGTACATGGCACATACTCGTAGATACATAGGTACGCACAAATTTCTGATTTATATATTAAGATAATAAGCGACCAAAAGCGATGAAGATTTTATCTTACCTGTCTCCAATCGGAGATGCCAAAAGACAAGACGATGCATTTCCTAAAGGTTCAACAGCGCCCAGACCCAAATGTGAACTACTTGAAAGAAACTGCCAGCCCATAGATTTCGCTAATTTTTCCATGGCAGATATTTGATGTTGGTAAATCTGTATTGACAAGAAGAAAGAATATATTAATTGAATGGTCATTGAGGCATATTTGGTGGAATTGCACTCAGCAAACCTGAGCTTGTTTTCCAACCGTAAAATGACTTCAAAGAATTCTATTCTAAAATTAATAACCCAAAGAAATAAGGTCTAGTTTTAACACCGCGATCTTTTTTTTCTCTGACTGTTCGTTCCGCGATAATGTTCGAATGCCTTGCCCGATATTTTTGTTCTGGCCCCCCCAATGATGGTTCTTCAAATTCTCAACCAGGATCTATCTAAGTCAGTAGGTCTAGAAACTCAGCCACCTTAACAGATCCTAGTAACGAAGGTAATAAATGGACATTCATAGAATTAACTGATTGATTTTCGGGCTCTATAAGACCGTTCTGCCAAATGATGCCAATCATTTAAGAGAGGTCGACATGTCGCAGGAATGCTAGTTTTAACCATTATCTCACCTGACAAAATATGAGATCTCTTAACTCTTGAGGTTCGTAGGATAGTTTCATGACACGTCCGTCTCGACAGACACACTTCAAATTTTTGGAAGAGACGTGGATTACTAGCGACGTTCGAAAAACTGAATCATACCTGAAAAATTAAAGGAGGGTGAATAAATATGACGGAGCCTGGTTCTACCCGCACAACGCGATCTTTCTGTCTGCATTGTAGATTCATCTAACTAGCTCCACAGAACCTGAATATTTCACTCCCATAAAAAATAGAAGCTTCGGGCATAGCAAGATTATTTTTCCCCATTCATTATGAGACACACTGAAATTTGTAAGACAGTTTCAAGATTGACAATGAAGAAAGCGCTCGTGTCTTATCAAAATAATTGTCGTTGATACATTAAAGTTATTTCAAATTAATATTTCTTGATTTTTATTTTTAACAAATAGTGAATTGATTGTGACCTACCCATGAGTGAGAATAATGATTTTAACACATGACTGAGTAGGAGAATTGAGCGCATTCCAGTGTGATATGATGAGAGGATCTTTGACTTCTTTTGCTATTGTATCTAGGACACACTCAGCCCGTAGTCGCATGAAGAAGTGTTGTGCTTGTTCTATAATCTGTTCTAACAATGTTGCACTGAAACAAACATTTCATTGAGTGATTAGGTGATCTTCGTTTGGCCAAAGGCTAACTACATTTCCGAGTTTAAATACTCAATAATGAAATGCTTCCTCAAACAGACCATGTCAAGTAAGTTGGGATGAACGTAGATAGAAGGTTAACTTGGCAACATCACATAAAGGCAAAAAAAAAACTGCACTCAACATTCGATACAACAAAATGTATTGGCTAATTTGACGTCGATCATCACTGTCATTGGAAAACAAATTCTGGTGTACAAGACAATACTCAAAACCGTCTGGACATATGGCATTCAGCTATGGAGGACAGCTAGTAATTCTAACATCGAAATCTTGCAACGGTTTCAGAATAAAGTACTGCGGGGAATAGTAAATTCTCCGTGGTACGTGAGAAACAGCAAAATTCATGATTATTTGAATGTTTTGCAATTTAGAGATGAAATCCAACAATTCAGTTCAAATTATCAAGTACAACTGGAAGGTCATGTCAACCACCTTGTTATCAGTTTACTTGACAATAGCAATACGTTAAGACGTTTGAAACGTCAG
The DNA here is from genome assembly GCA_012654025.1 of Pachypsylla venusta. Taxonomy (NCBI): domain Eukaryota; kingdom Metazoa; phylum Arthropoda; class Insecta; order Hemiptera; family Aphalaridae; genus Pachypsylla; species Pachypsylla venusta. The sequence goes on from CM022874.1 coordinate 31,059,555, forward strand.
CATATCTTAGATTTAGCTCATAGTAATTAATGTAAACAAAATAGGAGTAGGTTTTTTATTTTCTAATTTGGTCACCAAGTAGACATGTACTTGGTGTTATATTTACATATTATTATGTTAGTTTGTAGTAATTGAGAATGTTATTGTTGAATAACATTTTTATACAAGACATTACCACCCATCACATTTGCTTATAGTCTAATGACTGATTGTAAATATTTTCTCAAAAAAAAAAAAGTACGAGCAAAAGTAAACAATTTTGGGCTACTTTTATATTGAGTTACATCAAAACCAATTAAAACAAAATGAAAATACTTCTTCTTATCATTATTAGTTTTGTAGTAAAGCAGAATTAATAACGACGACACAATTGCACAAACCACGAGACATATCAAATTGAACTGAGATATTTGGGTACTTTACTTATTTCCGAGTTCGAATTTAGCCATCGAGTGGAGCAAGGTGGCGGTCCTAAGCCCGTATAAATACAGAACGTTTGGTGTTGGGAAGGGCATTCAATCTTTACAAAAAAAAAAAACAATGATGAGGGATCCTCAGCAAAAAGGTTTCTATAGATACTGTGAGAAGCAAGCTAGGGTTACCATGCCAGGAAACGGTTACAGCTAAAGAGAGTAGGCACCGAACAAAAGTTTGTGGCATGGTAGAAATAAGGAAAGCAGCGCCGACCCCAAAAAGAATTGGGAAACGGCAAAGTTAAAGAAGAAGACTTATTTGCGAGTTCTGACGGTCGATGGTCAGGTCTACACATTAGGACTATAATATTGAATTTACCAACTCTTAGCTTTGCTGCCATACAACTCTTCACTAGTGGTAGTCCTTTTGACTGATTATCCTAAAGTTATCGCTAATATTCCAGGGTGGGAGCTGGGAGCCTTGTTTCAGACAAAATATTTCATTAAAAAAAAATCAGAGAGCGACTAACATCCTGTCAGCTACAGATGCCCTTCCGACTGACTGGGATTAATCAAAATATAGCTCCTTCCGTTAACCCACAATACTGACCCATGTAGGTCTGTAGTTCAATCATACAAGGTGGCAAGGAATAGAAGAAAAACTTGGTGAAAGTGCTTTTATTTCTATTTTTTTAACTCCTACATCCCATCAGTAATACTTCGGGATTGCGTTGTCAACATCTCTCATTGTGAGTGAGATTAATTGAATAAGACACACGGTAAATGAGAACACCATGCCCACTGCGCTATGTGTGCGGATACTACTACTCTACCTTTTAGTTAATTCTAAAAGCTCATGTCTATCAGCTCCCGTAGGTCCGGCTATACATCTTCTTCTGGAAGGTCCCAAGGGTCCTGAGGAAGGATGTGGAAAAGGATGATGTGTATTTTTGTGATGTACTTCACGCAACAATTGATGTAGCGAGTGTTCAAGGACATGATCATGTTCTGATTTTGGAGGAACAGAGTTTGTAGCATCTTTGTTTTTCTTGTCGTTGCCCGTGCTATGGCAAAGACCGATGATGAGTTGAATTCCTGGTAACACCTGAAATTGATAAATTCACTTGATTGGAATTGACAATTTGTCTATTCACCTCGTTGGATAAACCAGTTCTCGTGCTCGTACTCAGATGGGATCGTGTATAGGACAGCACGTATCGTAGCTTTATCGAGGTGCATTAAGCCTCGTCAGGACAACTGAGTGGCTACTGTTGATTACAGCGAAAAATTATCTAACGAAGTAGTAAAAAGAGGTGCCCCCACAACTGCTCAAAATATCAAGTGGTAAATTATACTGTAGATACGAAATACACACGATTGATTGGCTACTGTTGATTACAGCGAAAAATTATTTAACGAAGTAGTAAAAAAAGAGGTGCCCCCACAACTGCTCAAAATGTCAAGTGGTAAATTATACTGTAGATACGAAATACACACGATTGATTGGCTACTGTTGATTACAGCGAAAAATTATCTAACGAAGTAGTAAAAAGGGGTGCCCCCACAACTGCTCAAAATATCAAGTGGTAAATTATACTGTAGATACGAAATACACTCGTAATCGAACACAGTTTGCATTACTTACGGTAGCCATAATTTGATTCCCAACAACCATATGTGGAATAGGAGCTTGAAGTTGGACAGCTTCTTTAGCAAGTTGAGCAAACAATTCTTTACAAAATAACACGTTTTGGGCGGCTTCTAGTTTTTGTTGCCAATGCATATCAGGATTGGCAGTTGACGGAGAAGAACCAAGAAGATTGATGGAGGCTGAACACAAACCTTCCTGATCTGAAATTAGTAAATCGTTAAATTAATAAAATTCAATAATAACTTCGTGAACTAAGAGAAAGCTAGTTTGCCAAAAAAAAAAAAAAAAAAAAAANAAAAAAAAAAAAAAAATATGACAAAATTTTTGATTGGAAAGATATATTTTTTAGAACCTAGACAATAAGAGAAACATAAAAGCCAGTTTTTTTATAAGTTATGCCCGATTTCCCAAAAATAAAATCAAATAATTTCTAGATTTTTATCGATGGACAATAAATATTAACTAAGACACTCAAAGCGATGAAGTTTACATGGCTGTTTAGTTTTTATTAAAACACTTTAAGTGGTCGGATAGTGAACTTAAATAGGTAGTTTAAATTTTAAGCTAATTTACCTTGTAAAAATATAATTTCAAAATAGAAAAAAAAATTGTATCAACTGCAAGATAATTGTTGAGTCACGAGCGCTTTCGTCTGTTACGACATTATCAAGTAGACTGACTCTGATTTGTACTTAGTCTCTAGAGATGAGAGAGGTCTATAATATGATGCCGGTGGGGGGGGGGGGGACTTCATCCTAGCTTGATTTAATATACATGATTATTTACAAATATACATTTTTTTTTTTATCATACATAATGACTGCAAACATTTACCTTTCTTTTATCATAATGACTGCAAACATTTAAATCTAATTTACCTTTCTGACACAGCACCATGATGTAGGCAACACCTTGCAGTTCTGTTGGAACAGTTACCCTCAGAGCTGACAATGGTTTCTGAATGCTTAGAGATGTACTAGGAGAAGGCGGTGGACTTGAGCTAGCGCCTTGGTCATCTTCTGATTTGCTTACTTCAAAAACTCCACTTTGAGAAAATTTGGATCCGGCTTTGAAGAAGAAAAAACAATAAATATATGTTAGTAAAATCTTAATATATAAATCAGAAATTTGTGTGTACCTATGTATGAGGGGTTGTCTGTTACATTACCACAGCCCAAACGGTAGCAGATAGCGAAAAATTGATGGGAATGGACCCTTCCATGGTCTACGACCTCAGGAAAATTATCAGAACTAAAATATGTCAAGCCGTTTTCGAGTTACGGCCAAAGTTATAATTTACTCAACAAAATCGGACAGTCACGGTCCGATATCTTAAATTTCGCGACAACCTATCAACTCAAAGCGAGAAAGTTTTAGGTGGTTGATTAATCCTTATTTTAGGACATTTTCCGCAAAGGTAGGGCCAGCCAATCCAGAGTTACGAGTTCGAAACCGGGAACGGGTAAAATAAAATTTAGAAAATACTAAAAAGACAAAATGGTCGTGCCTCTAAGGCGCTTGGCGAAATGTTTAAATCTTGGTTTATAAAGGTTGCAATATACAGTGTGCACACAAATCCATACCCCCGCCTCCCCAAATTTTATTCTCCTTGAAAAGCAAAAATAAAGAATCGTAGCGAAACAGCTAGTGGCTAATAAAATAGCAGAGTTTTTTCCTGACATTCTGTCCTTTTTTTCCGCTTACTTACCTGTTCTGTAACTAAGATCTCCTATAATGGAGTTTTGTACTTTCTTCAACCTCCAATTCTGTCTCAACCTCAATAGTTCAATGTGGAAGTCTGGTATGGAAGCTCTATTTCTTGCAGCTTCAGATTGGCTCGTCCTTAATCTTTCTGCGGCTTGCAAAAGGACGGATGCTGCGCCCGATAATGCCTGAAAATCGACAAAATCTTTAATCAATAGAGGAATATTTTTATTAAAGGATTTGCTTATAATTGGGTATGGATAGCGCTCAAGCGTACTGCCACTAAGCTTGAATACTGTAGTCCATTCTGCGTTATTTTGCATCATCGCCCTGGTATACTCGGCACACGATGATGCCATCCTCAAATACCTTCTCACAATCTCAAGTGTGATCTATTTTTTTTTTTTTTTGTTAAGAAATCATATGTGTGCTGGAAGAAGACATAAGTACTTGAAGAAATTGTGAATCGTTCGTGAAAATGTGGCACAAAGAAATATTCATTTACTCTGTTATCACAATTATCTTGTTCAATCAATTGACATCGCCAGACAGAATGCACCCCAAACAAGGTTTGAATATTTTGAAAGCCTTACCTTTTTCCTTGCATAAATTTGTGCCATGGGTTTTGGTTCAGGTAACTCTTGTGGTACAGGATCTAAAATTAAATATTGCTTTTGCTTAGCAATAGTAAGGACATCAGTGAGTACACAAACCTCAGTCATAGCATTCCTATGGGAGGGAAAAATATGAAACACAAATGAATAAATATTTCCAAGAATTGGCTGTAGCTTTGGGCTTGTCATAATTGTCTCGCCTCACCGAATAGGCTGCAAAGATTCCTCCTCTTTTTACTTAAATCGCAATCATCAAATTCGAGCATTTGAAAGTATATTCAGAATTCATTGATAAAAAATGTATGGCAGAAAATTTACGAACTAAGCGAAGATCAAACCATAGCACTCTCATAGCTTACATCTTTGTGATGTAAGCTATGAGAGTGTAATGCACACTCGTAAACTGATCCTTCAAATCATTTTGCTGTCGTGTAATTACTCAGCATTTTTTTCTAAACAATTAAATCAAGTAGAAAGGAAAACCTTCGAAATCAAGAAGGTATGGAACCCGTAACGGCGAAATGAAACTATATGATGATAACTCAATCACAAAGATGCCGATTAAGAAAATAAATACATATTGGCTAAATTTTGTATAGTCTATTACGAATAGCTAGTTTAAAAATGAAGTGACACAGATAATAAAACCAACAGAACACACAAATACACAAATACAATTACACACATACAAATACAATTGAATGCACAACATGAGTAATCAACACAAACAATCAAAATACAAAAGAATAAGTTCCAAATTTCAAAACATATTTTTATTGAATAAAAATAAGAAGGTGTTACAAATTGATAATAAAGCTGACGTGATCGATCCAGACGTAGAGTATTTTTATAAAGACGATATTGTGATCATAATTCCAAAGAATATGCTTAGCAAACTAAAAGAAGATGAACTTCATAAAATAATAGATAAAATTGAACACAAGGGAGGATTAAGCGATCGAAGTAAAAGTATTTACACAGCAAATAATGAAACAACTGGGAGAAGTAGTAAACACAAACATTTATTACGAAGCAAAGACGAAAGAACAAATAAAAAAATTGAAGACAAAATAGAAAATAAATTGAAATTAAAACGGCACAATAGGAAAAGCGAAGATATTTTACATGAACGTGGTTCATACAGTTCAAATAATATGATAGGTGGGCCGAGGAAAATGAAACCTAGAGTTGAGACAATCAATGAATTTCTAAACACAATCACTAACGATATGTTTGATTATGATCCTAAAGAGGCTATACCAAAAGATCCATTAACTAAACCTGCACTGGGAAATGCTGGCATGTATCCAACGAACAAGTGGATATCGGAATTAAAAAGAAAAGGAATACAACCTGAAGCAGGAAAACATTACAAGACTATTGGAAGGGATTCACATAGGAAGAAAGAAAATATTGAAAAAAATACAAAGAAGTTTGAACATTATAAAAAACGCATCTGGAATTCATCTAGAATGGCATCATCTAGAAAGAACAAATACAGTAGTGATTCTGAATAGTGAATCAAATATAAGAATATGTAAAAGAAATATTTATATACGGTGAAGTAATGAAATAATATAGGTAACAGTTTTATATCTAAACATAATTATGTCGTAGGCTCAATGCTAAAATATCTAATAAAATAATATAAGTTCCCATACACGGAATCCCATTTATTATTTTTCTATCCATGTCAAATTTAAAATAAATATCACAAAAAAAATTCAAAAAACCGAACCAATCCAACATTTGATTATGCAAACTATTTTCAAAATAGAAACATAGCTTACCACAGAGTCAAACTCTCTACACCGTAGAGTCAACTTCGGCATAACAATTATTATTTTACGATTAATTTTTTTATTGTTTATTCGGGGTTGGAGTTAGAACTCTGACCCACAACTTGCGCAACTGACTCAAAATGGCTATACCTTAGTTTAGTTTTAATTGAATCCCATGGCCATAAACTGGAAGAATCCTTGATATCATCTTCTGTCTTATCAATTTCAGTAATTTCTGTATTAAGATCATCGGAATCAGATTTGGAAAAATCTATCTTTTGTGCCAACTTCGCCAAGTTCTCTGACATAGACAGAGGGCTGAAATTTTTAAAAAACGGAAAACTGTTAGTATATTTCTATTTATTATTTCTACAAATAAATGTCGACATTTCAAAAGACAATCTTTCACCGAAATAACCAGCTGACATCCTGACTTCATTTCTTCTCAAAATATCATGGGGGTTTTCATATCGCATCTTATTGGACTTACGTCTGACAAACATTTCTATACATTTACACAATGTGTTTAGGTATATTTGCAGAGGACACTTTAGTCCAAATAAATACCTCTTCCAATACTCCAATAAGAGAATTGGTGTATCCTACTAATATAAATGTGAAATTTTGTTTTTTGGTTTGTTCATCCTTCTTCCACGCGGCAACGGAAGGTCGTGTTTTTTGCATAACCCGAAGAGTATCATGGATAATTTTTTCCCGGCAGACAGTCATCATACCTTTAAAGCGCGTGACAAAGCTGGAAAGATCACCTAGTGGCTATAAAATATTCGGCAAATATGTAAGTATACTTACGTTTGGTAGATCTCTTGTCCATCGAAAGTGATTTCTTGGATTATATTTTCTACAGAGGCTTCAACAGATATGTTGACACTCATTTTGAGACTTTTGTAAATTAATAACTAAGTATCTAAACACATAAATATCAACTCCAGATAAAAGTTACCAGTGGTAGTCAAGTCAACTCAGCGGTGACCGGTATCCAAAATATACATACATACAAAAAATCAATAAACGAGAAAATTAAAACGCAGGAACAGGAAATCACAAAAACTAGACACTAGACTTGAAAGTTTAAAGCAAATTGATAATTGTTATCTCTGGAGCTAGAGACTAGGAGATAGAGGTAAAGTTTTAAAGAATAAGAATTCTCCTTTTTCTTGTTTTTCTCAAAATAAATTTTTGTTGTGTTGATTTTTTCGAATTTTGATTGGTGTATGACTTCAGGTAGACTTTAAGGGTGAAAAAAAACAAGCTTGAAAAGCTTTTGGCGAGGCAAGATTGTAAAAAAGTAATTCAACCATGATGAATATCTATATTATCTATTATTTATAGAGGGGTTAATTTTTTTTACGGCCATGTCCCTCCAAAAACTATTTTTTTCTGTTTTCCTCTTCTCTAACTTAAACTTCTTACCCTTAAAGTCAACCTCTAGTTACGTTATATTGTCTTCTTTTGTTGTTGTTATAGAAGTTAGCAATTTCTGCAACTGAATTTAGATGACGTCATTATTACATTGTTTATATTTTTTTTCTTCCTCAGTGCAGCAGAAATTCAAGGAGATTATTTTGATTGTTAGAACATTTTTCCTTCCAAATTTAGTTATAACTAACACGCAAGAGAGACTTTGTATTAATGTAGAGTTTGAAAAAAAACTTTGGTCCCTAGATTTGAAAATTTCCGTTTTAGACACCAAGGAACAAAATTGGTTCCATACTGTTGTACCCACAGTAGTCATTTTCTATGTCGACTTAACCTATCCTCCTGCTACCGTGCTACCTATTATTATACTTCATCCGATTTTGATTAAATTTCCTGAAATTGTGTGCGAATTTCATTATTCATTGAATTTATTTTGGTAAAGGTAGGTACCTACTGCCGTGAACTTTGTCCTACACAAAAGTGTTTTCCTTCACAAACTCATACCCATTTATTATTTTTAAAATGTGTGGCTCGTCCGATTTCTCCAAATTTTGATGTTGAGATCTGGGATTAAGACTAACCTTTTAATGATCTTCTTTAATATATGAATTTTATTTAATTAGTAGCAGCCTTTGGCTGCTCTGATTCATGCCTTTAAGACATATTCGTTCTCATTTTAGTAGTTTTCCATGATTTTCCCTAGAAAAATCGAAAAGGGCGGCAGTACTGTTCTGATATTTCAGAGGGGCACATTTTAATTATTATTATTTATTGTGTTTCAGAGGTGTCTAACCTCTGACACATTACAATGAAAGTTAAATATTCCTATCTCTATCAAAATGAGAGAAAACCGGATAACATTATAATAGTAAAAGGGGGAATAATAGGTACTTACAATATTATACTCTGCAAAAAGGAAAATGATTAGTTACAAAATATAGCACTTAGGTACTTACTGTATAATACTCTGTAAAATAAAAGGAAAATGATTAGTTACAAAATATAGCACTTAGGTACTTACTGTATAATACTTTGTAAAATAAAAGGAAAATGATTAGTTACAAAATATAGCATTTAGGTACTTACTGTATAATACTCTGCAAAATAAAAGGAAAATGGTTAGTTACAAAAATTTATACACAAAATAAAAGTGTAAATTATATAATTATATCTGGGTGGCGCCAAGTTCCGGTCAAACGCTCACAGTATGTAAATTTACGTGTCCTCTCCTAAATCTACCCTCTTTTATGATAATGCTTTGTAATTTACAGGTGTGGCAGATTGTTTTGCCAAATGAGTAAGGCATAGGTAATTACCCTAATATGTAGGTATCAGAAAAGTGTACATCTAAGTTGGTTAAATTGGGATACTATGTCAAGTAAAACCTTAATGAAGGTATAGTACCTTCACTTGAGTAATTTTCAATTACTCAAGTGAAGGTTGAAAATTACTGAAAGTTGAAAATTACTTGAGGTCAAGTGAAGATTCAACCTTTATTAAATGTACATCTATTTTTCCATAGCTCTTTATTTACTACTAGACTATTACAGTGTTTCTGTGAACTGTAGAATTTGTCAATATACATTTTAAAAATTATGTTGAATCGAAAAATAATTTTGTCAAATAATACCTAATTGATTTTAAATTACAAAAAGATTAAGGTTTACTCAAAATCATAAATGTTTAAATTGGCAAATACTTTTCCTTCTTTCTTTCCTCACCTATCCTTATATATAATCATTTACTCGACCCTATCCTTATATATAATCATTTACTCGACCTAGTGGGAAATCTGTTGACCAATAGTCGCAGCTTCAGCAAACTGAAGCTCATAAAAAATTATTTAAAATCAACTATGGGTCAGGAAAGATTGACAAATTTGGCAATTCCGTCTATCGAATACGAGGTCGCGAAAGAAATTGACTTCGACGATGTCATTGATGAGTTTGCAGCCATAAAATCTCGACGAATCACATTATAACTTTCACAATGGCTTTGTAAGATTCAAACAAATCGATATGGAAGATTTTTGATTTTGTATTTGTAGGTTTCATAAAGAATAAAGGCATGATTGTTTTAATACGTTTTGATGTTGAATAATTAATATGAGCTTTTTTGACGGGGTGGGGGGCGCTAATTTCAGAATTTGCCTCGGGCGCCAGTAAAGCTCGCTACAGCTCTGCGAACAGGCAGATAAATCGACGTTTAAAAATCATTGTGTTACATAAAACTAGACCTCGCTTCGTCTGTTATTTCGATTACAGAGGTAAAATAGTAAAAAAAGATAGGCATACTAAACGTTTGCCAACAGTAGGTAGGTACGAGTATATCTTCCACACCATTTCACCTCTGCACAAGAAATTACTTTATCTTATTTGAAAATAGATTCACCCTGAACAAAGCACAGAGGAGTTCAGTGTTAAGTTGTAAGCTCAATTTGAAGAAAACTAAGTTAAAGTATTTTTAGCTTCAAGATGAAGACTGCAAGCTAACTAACTTGCAAACTTTCGAAATGAAATGTTTTAGAGAGAGAGAGAGATATGAGACCCTTTTCTGAAAAAAGAACTAACAAAAAGAGTTTCAGCTTAATTAAAATGTATAGGAATTCAAAATAGAATTTTCCCTGAAAATGACATATTTAAAATTGACTTTACCGTTTTTATAATTTTCATTTACCTAGATTTGAAGTAAGTATTCTTGTATTGTGTTCACTTCTCTCTGAATAATAAGGCAGTGTCCATTATTGGGCGCATACAAATTAGAAATGACAGAAAAGCTAATATTATAAATAGATTATGAACCTTTCCAAGCTGACTGAGTACAAGCAAGTAGTAGGTAGGTCGGTATGAACAAGGACTCAGGCCCGACGAGAGCGGGGGAATGGGGGGAATCCCCCCCCCCAGGCCCAGGATTTCCTAAGAGGCCCGGTGAGAAAATTATCACAATGAAAATTTTCAAGAATAATAAATAAATCAAATTAAAAGTTTTGAAAAAAAATCAAACACACATAATCAGAAGTTTAGCGATAGTGGGCTAATAAGGGACAATGGCTATTGCAGGACACTGATTTTAAAATATAGTGCGACCATTCAGCTTGTACAGCAATCATAAATATTGGTATATTTCGTAAACATTAACATCTGATAATCGAATTATGTGTTACCAAGAAGCGTACACGACTTTTCACATCAACTAAGTGAATTGCATACTTTTACTATTATTACTGCCCATACGCGGTGATTTTAGAATAAGAATGATAAAGGGGCCCGCAAATTGACCCTCGCGGCCTGTGTAACCGGATAAGAAGAAGATTTTTTTTTTTTTGAAAATAGCAAAATTAGAATAATATTGTTTGCACTTTCGCATTTTTATAAATGATGTTAATTTTTGCTCACATGCTCAATTTTGCTTACCTACTTTTCATCATTTTTATGGAAAAGATTCTGCAAATTTCGTTTACAAATTCAACTTCGATCATATTTCTCAAATGTGATTCCTCGAAAAGTTCAATCAAAATAGGTAGAAATAAAAATTCAATTGAAATAGATAAGAGAACTAATCTCTTATTTCACAATTAAGTTACACTCTATGTATAGCATCATCCAATGATTTATTTAAAACTAGCTGTTTCGCCCGTGCTTCGCTCAGATTCTTATATTGCTATTTTTGTTTTTCAAGGACAATGAAAATTGGNTATACATGTATCATGCTATCTCTCTCGCTCCAATGTATTTCTTATGGGGATTGTTTACTTTTCGCGATTTCTACCCCTTAAAATTAAAATTTTTGCAAAATCCTTTGTATATACATGTATCATGCTACCTCTCTCGCTCCAATGTATTTCTTATGGGGATTGTTTACTTTTTCCGATTTCTACCCCTTAAAATTAAAATTTTGCAAAATACTTTCTTAGTGAACACTTACATGGTGCAACGAAAGTCCCTGCCAAATTTCAAGTCTGTAGCATTAATAGTTTCGGTTCTACGTTGATCAGTCACTGTGAGGACATTGCCTTTTATGTATAAAGACTAGCTGAGTACCCGAACTTCGCTTCGAGAAGATGAGAGAACATGGGAAGTAGTAACAGGTTGTTAAGCTGTGTAGAACGTGTTGGGGGTAGTATTTAAATCCATACTATCCATACTAATATATAAATGCGAAAGTAACTCTGTCTGTCTGTCTGTATGTATGTTACGCTTTCACGCTTAAACTACTGAACCGATTTTGATGAAATTTGGTATGGAGATAGACTAAACTTTAGGAAAGGACATAGGCTACTTTTTATCTCGAAAAAAGGGGGTTGGAACTATAAACGGCCATGCCTCTAAGGCGCCAAGCGAAGCGGGCGTATTCTGCTAGTTATATAAATAAAAAACCTATTCGCAGACCTACAGAATGTACATAACAAAATTTCATTAAAATCGGTTAAGCAATTTTGGAGGAGTATGGTAACAAACACCGTGACACGAGAATTTTATATAGTAGATATAACTAACAGGCCCTAAGCACCTTAGCGGAATGGCCTTTCTATGTGATTCATATTTAATATTTCATTTTTATATAAAAAAAAAGCTATTAAATGGGACTTTCAGCCGACGCTTGTTGATTAATGTACGAAATCGTAATTACTAACAAATTCATTTATTTATTAAATGGAGTCACTTCCTACGCCCATGGATCCGAGACTGAAATGTTACAAAGTTTAACGATTTAATTACTGTCTTGGAATTTACAAGAAGTTTCTAAAAAAATATATATAATTTTCCGGAAGTGTTTGTCATTACAATTATTAATAAAAAGCCTTATTTTTTTTGTTATGCTTAAACATGTCTGTGTTGAAAATTATGACAGAGAAGGGATTAAAAGTTTTTCAATCTCTGTTTTAGTTTCATGTCGGAATGTCATTAAACAGCTTTCCCGACATTTTTATTTTTACCGGGGCCATAAATAAAATGAAAAGGCATTCCACCAGGGTTATTCTCCTTTATTGGTGGATACATTTATTTCCGACCACAATCTTAAACTAAAGTACTTTTCAGCCAGCGTCTATGGCACGTTAAATACACCAGTTCCCGTTAGATCACTGAAGTTAAGTAACGTCCAGCGAGGTTGTACAAAGTGGGTGTTCACGTGGGTTCGCATCCTCGTGATGCTGGCTATTTTTCCGACCCAACCCAGACTGGGTGAGGTCAATGTGGGTAGCTTGTTTGCAAGTTTCCATCGAATGGATGGTGAAACCCCCGTTTTGAATGACCAATAAATGTTAAAGAGACGTTAATCCAAAAAAATATAAGAAAATTATAATTGAACTTTGTATCTATTTGATGTAGCATTTTTTGGTGAGGCCTAATATTAACAGAACTACCTCCTATGATAGGTATATTTATGTGTTTTCGAAAACATACCTACCTAATTTTTCCGGCTTGCGCACTCTTCATAGGAATGTACTCGGTTTTTCGATATTTTTTACTTTTTTAATTAGAGCTTATAAAAAAATTCCAACAAAACTTCCGCCTCTGATATTTTCCGAGCCATCGAAACATAAAATTCACAATTAATAATGCATTTAGAACAAACATGTCACATCAAAACAAAATATAGTTAACATCAAACAAAAGTATGTACCTATAATTAGAGCTCATACAAATTTCCAACGAAACATTCGCCACTGATATTTTCAGAGCCATCGAAACAAACTATTAATTCACAATTAATAATGCATTTAGAACAAACATGTCACATCAAAACAAAATATAGTTAACATCAAACAAAAGTGTGTACATATAATTAGAGCTCATAAAAAATTCCAACGAAATATTCGCCACTGATATTTTCAGAGCCATCGAAACAAACTATTAATTCACAATTAATAATTTAGAACAAACATGTCACATCAAAACAAAATACAGTTAACATCAAACAAAAGTGTATACCTATAATTAGAGCTCATAAAAATTTCCAACGAAACATTCGCCACTGATATTTTCAGAGCCATCGAAACAAACTATTAATTCACAATTAATAATGCATTTAGCACAAAAATATCACATCAAAACAAAATATAGTTAACATCAAACAAAAGTGTGTACCTATAGGATAAGACTGCCTAATTTGGGAAGTACGCCAAATTTGGGGAGGTGGCATATCTCGTCAAGGAAGTACTGCACACTGCCAGCGACTGATAATAGTGATAAAATAAACAAACCCAAAATGTGTTTGACATAAATCATTGATTTTCTAGGCGTGAGCAATTTGATATCAACAAGTGAGTGTTTTGATCTTTCTCAAAATTTTAAATTGTGTTTTGAAAATTTTTGCTACCTGTGGCCAGGTTAAGTTTTTTATTGTTTCATTATATTTTCAATATTGAAACTTACATTTTTTTTTCATTTGAGTTGGGATTTGAGGCTAAAGTAGTTGCGGACATATTTTAAAATATTTTTCAAAAAATACGTATGGTTTTCTCATTTTGGGGAGGTTAATGACTCTATTAAGACAAAGCCTCCCCAAATTAGGAAGACTTATTGCGTCCATAGAGGAACTTATCAAATTAGGATTACACTTTTCACATGATAATTACATGTAACTTCGAAGATACCTTCCCAAATTAGGAGAAGCCTCCCCAAATTTGTAAAAACCATTCCCCAAATTAGACTTACATTTTTTCAAGTGTCAATTTTTAGTTGTTTGGGTTTTTCAATTTGACATTTTTTGCACGCAATATTCTAAGTGCAATGACTAAAAAAAAACATTGCGAATAAATCATTCTTAACATTTTGGTGAAGGAAAAAAATGTTTGTCATTATTAGTTTTGTTTTTACAGTCGTTTTTCAAAAGCCTCCCCAAATTAGGCAGTCTTACCCTAATTAGAGCTTATAAAAATTTCCAACGAAACATTCGCCACTGATATTTTCAGAGCCATCGAAACAAACTATTAATTCACACTTAATAATGCATTTAGCACAAACATGTCACGTCAAAACAAAATATAGTTAACATCAAACAAAAGTGTATACCTATAATTAGAACTCATAAAAATTTCCAACGAAACATACGCCACTGATATTTTCAGAGCCATCGAAACAAAACTATTAATTCACAATTAATAATGCATTTAGCACAAACATGTCACGTCAAAACAAAATATAGTTAACATCAAACAAATGTGTGTACCTATAATTAGAGCTTATAAAAAAATTCCAACGAAACATTCGCCTCTGATATTTTCAGAGTCATCGAAACATAAAATTCACAATTAATAATGCATTTAGCACAAACATGTCACATCAAAACAAAATATAGTTAACATCAAACAAAAGTGTGTACCTATAATTAGAGCTCATAAAAAAATCCAACGAAACATTCGCCACTGATATTTTCAGAGCCATCGGAACAAACTATTAATTCACAATTAATAATGCATTTAGAACAAACATGTCACATCAAAACAAAATATAGTTAACATCAAACAAAAGTGTGTACCTATAATTAGAGCTTATAAAAAAATCCAACGAAACATTCGCCACTGATATTTTCAGAGCCATCGAAACATAAAATTCACAATTAATAATGCATTTAGCACAAACATGTTACATCAAAACAAAAAATAGTTAACATCAAACAAAAGTGTGTACCTATAATTAGAGCTCATACAAATTTCCAACGAAACATTCGCCACTGATATTTTCAGAGCCATCGAAACATAAAATTCACAAATAATAATGCATTTAGCACAAACATGTCACATCAAAACAAAAAATAGTTAACATCAAACAAAAGTGTGTACCTATAATTAGAGCTCATACAAATTTCCAACGAAACATTCGCCACTGATATTTTCCGAGCCATCGAAACATAAAATTCACAATTAATAATGCATTTAGCACAAACATGTCACATCAAAACAAAATATAGTTAACATCAAACAAAAGTGTGTACCTATAATTAGAGCTCATACAAATTTCCAACGAAACATTCGCCACTGATATTTTCAGAGCCATCGAAACAAACTATTAATTCACAATTAATAATGCATTTAGCACAAACATGTCACATCAAACATTCGCCACTGATATTTTCAGAGTCATCGAAACACAAACTATGAATTCACAATTAATTCACAGTTTGGAATCCCTACAACTACCATTTAGCAAAAACATGTCACATCAAACATTCGCCACTGATATTTTCAGAGTCATCGAAACATAAAATTCACAATTAATAATGCATTTAGCACAAACATGTCACATCAAACATTCACCACTGATATTTTCCGAGCCATCGAAACATAAAATTAACAATTAATAATGCATTTAGCACAAACATGTCACATCAAACATTCGCCACTGATATTTTCCGAGCCATCAAAACATAAAATTCACAATTAATAATGCATTTAGCACAAACATGTCACATCAAACATTCGCCACTGATATTTTCAGAGTCATCGAAACATAAAATTCACAATTAATAATGCATTTAGCACAAACATTGTCACATCAAAACAAAATATAGTTAACATCAAACAAAAGTGTGTACCTGTACAGCGAGCTAGTAAATGTGAAAATAAAGCAAAAACAGGACATGAAACATTTAAGTGTCACTCGGGAACACTTATCAGGGAACATTCATGATTTTAACATAAAAAGGTACTTTCAACCCCTACACACTATTGTACATAATATATTATGTATTTTTGTCGCTAGAACGTTTTTTATTACTCCCTCTAACGGTCATGAGATTTTGTGTTAACCCTCTCGCGCCCGTTGTAGCAAACTTGCTACCAAAAGTTGGCGAATTATCTAATTTTGCTTCTGTCCCCCCCCTTAGTATTTTTGTTGATTTCAGAGCATCGTGTGAAAGCATTTCATTCATTCATTTCATTAAGCTTTAACCCCTTAGGTTTGGAATCCCTACAACTCAGCCTCTTGGGCTTTTTGTGTATTGGGTTAAGCTTATTTGTCTAGTTAAGGTTCAACTGCCCAGTGAGTTTGAGCAGCCTTCTTACCAGATTGTTTTGGACGAGTTCCTCTCTGGGGTTTAGTGACCCGATGATACTCACTCTCCAATTGAGCAGGGCATTGCAATCGTGTGAAAGCAGTGAAACGTTCTTTGCCCTTACAGCTAATACTAAGGGGGGGACAGAAGCAAAATTAGATAATTCAAAAACTTTTGGTAGCAAGTTTTCTACTACAGGCACGAGAGGGTTAATGGAAGGCAAGGATTGGAAAGCATTCTGTCCACATAGTAAAATGGGAAATGGTTTCACTAACAAAACAATAAAATACTTTAACTTAACCTATTTGCGCTTCCCTTAATAAATCTTAATCACCTAACAAATGTAAGTAGGTACATTTATCTACAAAAGTACAGACATCATTGTCAATGCAATACAAAAAGGCTATTGAGTAGAAGATTACCTCTAATCGAGATAAATACCTGAGGCATTTTAGACCACCTAATTAATGAGGAAAAAATGGCAATGCTACATATAGGGCCAGATTAACCTTCCGCGGGGCCCGTAGCACTTTTACAGGGCGGGGCCCCCTCATATCTATAGGAAGAGAAAGTACAAAAGTAAGGGGTACCTATTAGTGTACCTACACTAACCAATTTGCTTATGTTGCAATACTCGTTTCTTTATTAAGTTCCTAGGTAGTAGGTACCTACTTGTACTTTCCTAAATTAGATTTTACTACATACTTTGAACAGTTGGGGGTCCCGTAAAAATGATATATTATTTCAATTGTCAACCCAGAAATGTGGAAATATCTAGTGTAAGTTGTCAATGCGCGGGGCCCGTAGCACGTGCTACTATTGCTAATCCGGCCCTGGCTACATATCTTCAAAACATCTTTTATGTTAGGTACCTAGTGTTTTTGAAATTTGAAATGACTTTCATATGAAAATCAACTCTTCTTCATATTCGAAGAAATTTAAAAAAGACTAAAATCAAATGAAGTAGATGTTATTTAATATTATTAGGGATGGGATTTTCGACTCAACTTAGAGTCGACTCGACTCATCAAGCCGGATCGACTCAATGAGTCGACTCTCGTCTCGCGTTGAGTGACAATTTTAAAAACACATTATTTGGCCATAAAGACATTTTCCTTCAGTAAACAAAAAAAACACACGGAAAAATCGAGTTTGCTAATTTTATGATAACCAATAATAATACCTGCATTAGCCTGTAACATCGAAATCAAACTTCTGCTTTATTAAAAGGTCCTAAAACTTATATGAACCTAATACGGTATCCAGCTCTAGGGATGTACCAGTGATTCTAATGGGAAAATAATGCAAAGATTTCACAATAATGTTTTGAAGACCAAAGGCAATGCTCCTTTGGTCATAACGTGCTGGCCATTTTCCGATACAACCCGGGCCGGGTGAGGTCAATGTGGGTAGCTGGTTTGCAAGTTTCTGGAGAATGGATGATAAAACCTCCGTCTAGAATGACCAATAGATGTTAAAGATACGTGTTAAGCCAAAAAAAGCTACTCGTGAGTTAACTCATTGAAGAGTCGACTCATTTTTAAAAAATGATTCGACTCATGGATGACTAGCACATCCCTTTCCCTATTTATTATACTGCTGCCTATTCCTATAACCTTTCTAATTGATCGAAAGAAGCAAAGAATGATGATGCCACTATTGATATTATTCCACATTGTGTCGAAACAGATCTGTGGAGTCGGGTTATAGTAACTTTTACAAGTTTTTCACTATTTTCGTGGTTCTCAGGGCTCTAATTTGAGGTAATGCGAAAGCGGTTCCGGGGCATAACTTTTTATAAATAAAAAATAGGGCTACTTATTTGGACAAAATGGCTAAAAAAGTTTTAGATTAGCCCAAATGGTGTCAGCTGGTGAAGTTTTTGCGGAAGTTTCCTACTGAGGTGTAATATGTACAGGGCTTCTTGATACTTTTTGACACTTCATTTGCTACTGTCCGGTTTTTGGAGTATTTCGCAAGAAATACTTAAATGCGGGTGCTTAAATTTGTTTGATGTATTCAATGGCATTAAAAACCTTGAGAATTTTTTTTTTGGAAATAATTATAAATTAGATACTATTTGGTGGCTGCTAGGGAGAGGCGGTCTGTTTTGGAACTACAGAAGGGCGAATTCAGCCGTGGGGCTGGTTTACAACAACTCGCCATGAGTTGTTGATACTTGAGAATCCTTACGGATAATGTGCAGCAAAGCTTCACCTTGCTTTCTGTATGGGTAATATATCTAATAGAAAGGAATAGAAAAGAAATGGTTTCCGACGATGCCGTTAGTCGCCTTTTACGACTGGCATGGAATTGGGTGCCTTTTGGAAGTATTCTTTTTAAGCCCCCCTATTTACAGGGGACATAGGAAGTAGGGATGGGATTTTCGACTCACTTACATGAGTCGACTCTACTCGATCGACTCCTCAATATGAGTCGACTCCATGAGTCGACTCTCATGAGTCGACTCATGACTTGACTCGTGGATGACTAACCCATCCCTAATAGGAAGAACATAATGCAGTAGCTTCTCCTTGCTTTCTGCATGGGTAATGGAAAGGATATCGCTTCCGACCCTGCATGGCCTTTTACGACTTGCATGGACTTGAGTGGCTGGAAAGAATTATTAACATCCACAGGGGTCCACAGGGAACTGTGGAGAGGGGGTCATGTAAGATACAGGGGACTGTGGAGAGGGGGTCATGTGTGATTATAATTTCATTTTCTAAAAGCACATTCTTTTCATTAGGTTAGGGTTAATAATTTTAAAATATAACAAAAACATAAAGACGGAAATGCTTTAAAATATTTTGAACCCAACTTATTATAAAAAAAAAAATTGCAACACAATTTGCAATTTCACGTACAAATATCCTCTCAATCAGGGAACTGTGTCTATATTAAAATAAATATAGACATTATGTAAAAAAAAAAAATTCCCACCTAATTTGATCTGACAAGTGACAGCACCGTGAAAGATATGTTCAACAGTAGTAGTATTTTAGTTGATTTTTGGATGAAAATCAACAAGATCAAATATCCAAGTCTCCACAAGAAATCCCTATAGCCCTTTGTTACCACATACAGTATGTCCCAGAAGCTGCCCGGTGCCCATAACTTTCGAACCGCTTGGAATTTTTGAATTCTGTTTGTATCTAGGGATAGAAAAGGGGCCATGGCCATTCGAATGGTAATATCACTATCCAGGTTCGAATCCCGGAAGTGGCTTTTTTTGACACAAAGAGTCGATTTCTCGGGAAATTTAAATAGCATGGTACAAATATTTTTTTTGAAAAATAAAAGTGCCAATAAAATAAGGAATATTCCCATTTTAGTTTTATCAAAAAAATAATCAGGGCGGAGCCAGAGGGGTTCAAAACGAAAAATTTTATACCCTGTATAACGAAAACCGAATATTATTTTGATGTAGAAATTCGTTAAGAGTGGCTCAAAAAAGGTTTTCCATCTACATAAGTAATAAAAATACAACTTTTAAGTTTTATCAGTGCCGTAGGTCGGGAAAACCAAATCTCGTATTTCTACCAGAGGTTAAAATGACGACTTTTAGAAAACGGCCATTTTGGGTTAAAAGATCTGAAGTAAGTATATGATTTAAGTCTTAAAATGGGGAGTGGCCTCAATAAGGAACCATTTTAGCCGAAAAAAATAATTACTAACCATCACACTCATTCACAACAGGGCCTTATTTATGAGAAAATTTCAATAGAAAAACTGCATATTATTATTAAAGTGTTCTGGATTTTCTCAAATGTTGTACTTGAAAAATAAGTATAGGAGTAAATTAGATGTGTCTCATTACATTCGCGTAAAAATTAGTATTATTCAGCCTGATATTGAAGCAATTGTTTCTGATAAGAGTAGGTAGTACGTAATCTCATCAGAACAGGAGGAAGTGGATTAGTGGATTCAAACCCCCACCTTTCTACTCACTCTGCCACTCTATTTTCCATCTTATCAGGTATCTTTGCATGATAATTTTTTAACTTCAGATTCTTTGTGGAATTATGGTCTCATATGTTAATGATTTTTTTCCTTTATATAATAAACACCTACCTAGACTTACACTAAAGTTCCAAGGATCATCCTCCCTTAGTATATCATCATAGGACTTACCAGGAGATCCTCTGTCTTTCTATTCTAGACTTACACTAAAGTTCCAAGGATCATCCTCCCTTAGTATACCATCATAGGACTTACCACGAGATCCTCTGTCTTTCTATCCTAGACTTATACTAAAGTTCCAAGGATCATTCTCCCTTAATATACCATCATTGTTTATGATCGAATTCTGATAATCTGATGTACGTAACTAAATCATCGTTCTCAGATCGCTCGTCGGGTTATACTAAACCCCAAACGGGGCCCACATTTGACAGATCTTTGTGTGAGGAACTGAACTATTAGCATTCCACATTAATCTGAAACCTAAAAAATTTCAGAGACAGAATGATAGTTTTACCTAAAATTTAAATGAACTTGTACCTGCTTAAACACCTAATTTGTAGATTGATTTCAGAATTCATCAAAATATTTATTTTAATTTCTAGTCTCATGTCTATTTTTTCCCCTTAACAAAATCAATTATATTCAGGAGGAAAATGATATTTTAAAACAAATAATTACTCAAGAAAAAAATAAAGTAATTAAAATGAAGAATGATTTAATTCGTTTGAAAAAACCCATCAAATCGAACCATTTTCTTTGTAATAATCTGCTTGAACAAGAGAAAAAAGACAAAGAATGCGTGCAAGAACAAATGAAAAAGATAGCAGAAGAAAATGAAGAGATCAGAACTGAGAGAGATGAAATGATAAACAAGAATAAACAAACCAAAGGAAAGATGAAAGAGATTGTTAAAATTAAAAATAATTTAATTGGACAAAATGAATCTTTAGTGTTCCAATTAAAAACATTGAACAGTGTTCTGGTGGAAAAAGAAAATCATAATTTGAAACTTCTTTCCAGGTTAGTTATTTGGCAACATTCTTTTGAGTACCTATTCATTCGAAGCTCAAAGCTACCTTAAAAACGACCGATGACAATTCACGTCGAGACGAACTGAAAAACTTCACCATAGTTCTTCCGATTACGTCCAAAGGTATATCAGAAATTCTAATACTACGAATCTCTCTCGATCTACCCATGGGCGTACGGAGAATTTTGCTTGGGGGGACATTTAAATTAAAAAAATGCACTAGGAAACATCTAAAAACCGGTGTTGCCCAGTC
>CM022874.1:31092486-31110515 GCA_012654025.1 Pachypsylla venusta
GCAAACCCCCTCCCTTATTTTGAATTTCGTATCCCTACCATTTGCCTTCTCGACACAGAATGTAGGTAGATATCTAGCTTTTTCCCACAAAGTTCATATTTTCTGGTTTGCATTTATTTCTAGAAAGTGTCAGTAGGCGTTTCATTAGTTAAGTGTTTTAATTTTTAACTTTTAGATATGAACAAATTTATTTTTACTTTTTTTTTCTTCGTCAAAAAATAGATTTTGTAATCATTTTCTTTTTTTCAATAATTGTTTATCACATATTATTATTGTGATATTAATTTATGTGTCTACGATTTTTTCCATGACTTGGTGTCTGTTCAAATGATTTTTTTTTTTTTTTTTAATTTGGTTTAACGTCTCTTTAACATCTATTGGTCATTCAAGACAGGGGTTTTACCCTCCATTTGCTGTAAACCAGCTAACCACATTGACCCCACCCAGCCTGGGCTGGTCCGAAAAAAGCCAGCATCACGGGGGCGCGAACCCTTGTGGACACCTACATGGTACAACCTCGCTGGACGTTGCTTAACTTCAGTGATCTAATAGGAACTGGTGTATTCAACGTGCCATAGACGCTGGCTGTCCAAATGACTAGTGGAAGATATTAATGTTCGAAAGTTGAGTTTTCAACAGGAATCTAAAAAATTCCTAGAAAGATTCCTGGTCGGGTATTCCTTTTTCAAACTTTCATCTTGGATTGGTCGTGCTGGGGGGTACCGAAGCTATCTAATTGAGGGCCACTGAACAGATTTTAAACTTCGGATTGAATTTACCTTCTGAGATAATATCTCTTGGCCCTCTTTGATTATTATGAACGCCAAGCATTTTAGATAAAAGAAGCCACGAGTTTCCTCCTGATGGCGGACTGTTTTGTTGCAATGACGGTCATTTAGAATGGATCTAAAACGCGATAGTTCATAATGTAGGTTAGATAAAGTGTGAAACAAACAAAACATTTAGGGCCATATTCTAAAACTGAGCTTGAGTGCGAGTTGGAGTGGTCACTACCACTTGAATGTCTGATTTGTATTTTAAAAAATGTTCTGTTCAAAAAAATTACATGTAATTTTATTATAAAATACACATGCGGTTGTATAGTATTTAATAAAAACAGAAATTTTACAAGTGCGAGTGGCCACTTCGCTAATTTGTAGTCGGAGAGACAACTCACACTTGAGTGGAGTTTTAGAATATGGATCTTAGTGTTTCATCTTTTCCAACAAAAAAATTATTTGTCAATTTGAAATAACTCAGATTAGCCAGCGTTTATGGCACGTTGAATACTGAAGTTAAGCAACGTCCAGCGAGGTTGTACCATGTCCACGTTGGTTTCAGCTCTCGTGATGTTGGCTATTTTTCCGGCCCAACTCAGGCTGGGTGAGATCAATATGGGTTGGTGATTTGCATGTTTCCAGCGAATGGAGCAAAAAAAGGACGTTTTGCAAAAAACAACAAATCAGATTTGATTTATCGTCAGAACTTTGAAACTTAGGAGATTCTTGAAAAAAAAATACGTTTTGCAAAAAACAACAACTCAGATTTGATTTATCGTCAGAACTTTGAAACTTAGGAGATTCTTGAACATAACTCTTATGTTCAAGATTTATCATCAGAACTTTGAAACTTAGGAGATTCTTAAACATAACTCAGATTTGATTTATCGTCAGAACTTTGAAACTTAGGAGATTCTTAAACATAACTCAGATTTGATTTATCGTCAGAACTTTGAAACTTAGGAGATTCTTAAACATAACTCAGATTTGATTTATCGTCAGAACTTTGAAACTTAGGAGATTCTTAAACAATTTTCGTTTTAGTCTCGTTCGACCCCTTTTTTTACCAAGTTTAAACGAGTTTTCCGTCTTACGAAGTCTTAGAAAAGAATTCGTTGATATTTTTTTCAAGTATGTTGGAACGCTAAGTGGTAAAAGCGCCGCTCCTGTTGTGCGGACCAGCGAATTTTTGTGATTCGATTTTTGGATTCTACGTACAACGTAAAATAAATAGATTAAAAAAAAAAATCATGTCACATTAGCAGAGTTTTTTTTATGTCAGATGTGAATTAATTCGTTCTAGTTAATTAACTTAACTATCCTTTCTATTCAAATTTAATAGTGTCAATTAAATTAAATTAAAAATCGAATATCTGAAGGGTTACAAATCAATTTGAATTATTTTCAGCCTTTTTATATATAAAAAAATACGAGTAAAATCTTCCAAAATGCCACGGAAGTAAGAGGACATTATAGGTTTTTATTTCAAACTTTTATGGCAAGACATTTTCATGAATGCAAAACTCTTCTGCAAAATATATCGTTAACTGTCGAGTAAGTAATATTCTCTAATATTGATTTATTATTTTTGAGATTACAAATGATATATTTAGTGAGTGTACCAGATGAGACCACTCTGATACAAGAGGAAAATATATGTTTCGGCTGGTAATGGGAGTACCATGTGGATTGTGGCTGAGAATTCATAATTTGATCAATTAATTGGTCGCCATTTTCTAACGGAATATCACAGAGGCTTCGATTTTTTTTTCCATTTGGAGGCCTTACTTAAAATCGTTCATATGATGATATAAAAAAAATGTACGTCGAATTTAAATTTTGGCACTTACGGCCGTTTTTTTTTTTGAGGGGGGCTATTGGACCCTTGCTGAACATTTTCGGTTTGGAAATGATTTTTTAATGAAAATAATTTATTTTTTTTCCACGGTCAAACTCAGGAAGTTAATTATAATTTTTTTTTTTGTGTATTTGGGTGTTAAAAATAAAGCCCTCATTTTGGTTCACGCCCATTTTAAAATGTTCTGATTTGATTCAGTTTGAGCTTATTTCTAAAATTTTATGGTAATCGCAGAATGTTTGTTAATGATTATTATATTAACACGGGAAAAAAAAATTGTGTTCGAATTTTCAAAAACTTTTTACATAAAAGTTTTCGAAAAAATAACATCATATACAGAACACAGGCAAAAAAGATTAACTTTACAGGAAATTTTTAGAATACTACATAAAAGTTCTATTGGGGCAAGACGGGACACAATCTCGTCTTGCCCCATGTGGAATTTACTGACTAAAATAATTAAAACAAAATAATTGGAATGCACTGGTTCTAAATATTTTAGCATATATTATTTAAAAGGAATTAATGTAAGAGACTATATAGACTGAAATAAATTAATAAAACGGTACTTACCACAAGAGCTATTCAAAAATCCTAAAAAAATTAGATCACACCACCAACATATTACAAATTTCGATTTAACTTTTCTTTGCTATCTCACTGCAGAATAAAACTAAGTGTGAAGAAAGATCTATCAATTTCTCATCATTTGTACTAAAAATCCAACAGCTAGTACTGGTATCGAAATTATTTGACAATCCCGTCTTGCCCCGGTATCCCATCATGCCCCAGTCTCCCCTACATCTATCAGAAGGTACCAAACGACGTAGAAAGCTATCTCAAGGTGATCTGTCCCATCTTGTATGCTTTGTTTGACTCACTAATGATTTCAAGTTTGAAATTAGTAAATCACTAGGTTATTTTTCAGATGTCCAGTGCCGCCCCGAGGGGGAGCCACTCTATGCTGTATTGGGCAATGCTGTTTTGTTAATAGAAGCAGACGAGAAGTATGGGAGAACTGGTTTTTTTGGTAAGATTATTATAACTTACTAGTTCTGTAAACTGTAGAACTCACTCGGATTCGTCAGAAATATCTTTTTTTAGCGTGACCACCAACTGCTCCCTCTCCCCCCACCCCAATATTTTCAGCGTTGCATGTAAGTTTTACATTACCAAAATTCAATAGTCTTGTATACTTACCTTACCATAGGGCGCTACAGCCGTGTGTGGGCCTTGGTCTCCTGCACGATGCTTCTCCTCTCCAAACGATCCCTGGATTTGATGGTCCACCCTCTCACTCCCATTGCTCACAAATCTGTGATGACGCAGTTAAGCCAGCAGTCGTGGTCTTTCTCTCCTTCTAGGGGCGTATATTTTGGCGTTGAGTATTTTCTTGGGCATTCGATTTTTATCCATTCGTACAATATGCCCTAACCACTGGATCCTCAAAGCCTTAATGAACGATATCTGCCTGATTGAGGATATCATCAATCTCGACGTTCGTCCGAATGTATATCCGGTCCCCGTCTCTGATTGGTCCGTAGAATGTCCGCGCCTGACAATCTTACGTTCGAACTTCCGGAGGATATCTTGCTCGTACTCAGTCATGCTCCAAGTTTCTCCTCAATAGGTGACAACAGGTCGGACTAGGGTGCGGTATATCATTATCTTGGTTGTGCGGTTTATCAGGTGATTTCGAAAGAGTTTGATGTTTGCAAAGAGGGTTCGGTTTCCTGCATGAATTCGATCTTTTATGGTCCCAATGTTTTTTCCGTCGTTTTCGATTGTATTACCAATAGCCTTGTATATCACGTAGAAAAGATAAAACTGGGTTTCAAATACCCTCCAATCATGGGCGTAGGAAGGGGAATTTTTTTTTAAAAAAAAAAAAATGTCCAAATCAAAAATTATTAAAATCGGACCAGTCACCCAATTAATATTGTACAAAAAGACAATGAGAGCAAACTTGGAGAGGTTAAAACATAAAACCCGCTGGTTCAAAGTAGGATCAAGCCAAGTCTAACAATGAGTGGTCTAGGGCTTAGGTGCTATGAATGCAAGGGTACAATTTTTCCATGGGTGCAAGGGTACAATTTTTTCATGCACATTCAATTTCTCCCAAATTCTATGCGATAAATCTTCCTTTTGATCACCAGGTAGCGTGTAGTCATGCATCTCTTTATTCCAGGTTTGCCCTATTCGTTCTGTGTCTCCTAATATTGACATCTATTCTATCCATAATAACAAGTACATGCAAGAAAAGACATCAGAATCTTATTCGAATTGGACATGCAACGTTCCCCCAAACACCCCCAGTAGGGAGTATGAGCGGACCCGGAGGGATTATACAACCTCATGTAATATACAATAAAGGAAATGAACAAACTCACAATGGATTGTTTTTACCAAAGTAAGAAATAGAATTATTATGTTCCTCTTTGCATCTCATTGGACGTCCTGGAGGTATTTTTTTTTTTCTCCCGCATTTACTCTCAGGGTGTCTACCAAATCGTCAAAGTGAAATTCCCTGACTTTTCCAGGTTCTTCAGTCTACTTTTCCAGAATTTTCAGTGTACTTTTTCAAGATTTTGTCTCCCCCTTCAAAAAAAGCAAACTGGCTTCCCTGACTTTTCCCTGACATTTCCAGTCTCCTAAAATTCCCTGACAATTCCAGGATTTCCAGTCTAGTAGACACCCTGACTCTATGGGCATGTGACGTTACATGAAGAGACGGGCAAAGCCATGCATGCAATAACTAACGGTCACATTTGGTCTTCAAAAACTCAGTTGCGAATCGTTTGGATATCGGATTGAGGAAATGTAGAATCATGGCTCACGAGTCATGAGAGACTGCGTGGATATCGGATTGAGGAAATGTAGAATCATGGCTTACGAGTCATGAAAGACTGCATGGATATCGGATTGAGGAAATGTAGAGAAATGTAGAATCATGGCTCACGATTCATGAAAGACTGCATGGATATCGGATTGAGGAAATGTGGAATCATGGCTTACGAGTCATGAAAGACTGCATGGATATCGGATTGAGGAAATGTAGAATCATGGCTCACGAGTCACGAGAGACTGCAACTTCTATGTCGTTTTTATAATGTTACCATTTGAAGACTCCCTGGGTACCTATATTAAACTTAAGCTTCTTTAACTTCACCCTTTCTTAACTCTATTGGGGGTCGTTGTTGCTTTCCTTAATAATTCTACCATGCCACCGAATTTTGTTCGGTGCCTACACTCTTTGGTTGTAACACGTTCTAGGCACGGTAACCTTAGCTAGCTTCCCACAGTATCCAACGTGCGTAGGAACCAGCTTTTTACTAATGATCTCTCAGCATTAGTTTAAAACAAAGGTTTTTTAAAGGCTGGGTGCTCTTCCTAACACCAAACCTTCTGTATGTACACGGGCTTAGGACTGTCACCTAATGAAGCTGGTTTCCTCCCCACTTAAGCATTATAAAACAATTAGGAACACTTGAAATCAATCGCGATTTCTTCTACCCACGAGTGGGCTATTTTCATAAAGCAGAACCCTTTATGAAAATAGCCCCAAGACATTTCTGAGTGTTGAAACTCATATAGGGTTAATCTTCCTACATAAACTATCAACAGTTCACTTCCTGAGAGAATAATTCTAAATAATTTTAATTTCAGTGAATTTATGAAAGTTGAAGACTTGGCCGGACCATTAGCACCCCCTTATCCACCGATAGAGCCAATATCCGTTGTGCGGGGTACAGCTCCACCTATGGGATATAGACAAACTCCAAATTACACCGAACTTGTATTGCCACCAGGATTTACGGAAGGAAAAAGATAGTACTCCCCAACTAAATGTAAAATCTTTGCTTTAAAAGAATTTCGTCATAAAATATCAGTTAAGATCTCCAAAAAGAAATGTGAGCGCATACAGAGAAATTATGAGAATTAGAGGGAAATAGCATTAGATATCCGGCCATTCATGCGATGGAAGCAATCATGCAGACAAGAAAATCAATAAAAACGTTATTTATATATAAAATTGTATTATTATTTAATTGATAACTTCATTATTGAAGATTCCTCTTATCAAATCGTAAAGTGATAGTACCTACCATAGGCATTTTTAATGAAGTATTGTGTCAATTCTTTCGTGAAACACACTCTATGGACACAATATTAATAATAATAATTTATATAAAAATAAATATATTTTAGTAAAAATAAAATGGGCCAACCCTTTTTTGACAACTAAAAATAGGTCCAAATCTCTAAATAATAATTTAAAATTTGTAAAGATAAAGTTTTTACGATAAAAATTATTTAATTTCAAAATATAGAACAAGGTTTCAGTGATAAAACATGATACCAAGAATACGAAATCGAGCTTACGCGGCACTTAACTTTCTTCTCAAAAAAGACAAAGTCAAAACTTCATCTTTTCTTAATTTAGACTAAAGGAATTTTCTCCCTTTTTAAATATATCAATTAAAGTAATAGGTATAAAATAAAATTAATAAATGACTAGCATGTAATGTTCATATTTCTGTAAAGCTGCTGGATTAGAATCTGGGAGTTGTCGTGACAATCGCCCAAAAGGTGGCCGGCGACAAGTAACAGTAGTATAGTGTAAAGTTGAGTCGATAAAACAATTTAATATCATGGATCCCTCAACTGACATTCTTGTTGAAATATGAAGATATTTCGTCTCCGGCCCAAAAATTCTGGGTAAATAAGAAATTTGCTTTTCGTTAATTATGAGATGCTCTTTTGCCTGACAAATAACCCTCCCACCTCTTGGCTGTGTTTTGAATAACCGGATCATTTTCTATGGTAGACAATAACAATAATTGGTTAACATGTGTAGCGTGATAATCACAGCGAGCAATTTTAGGCGGACTACCTAAACTAAAATGTCTTAAATCATAAGTTGATCCCGAGCCCGTATCGTATAATGGAAGTAGTCGTTTTAAGGAGTTCATACCTTGTTGATAAAGTATAGAAGGTTCTTTATGTTTTGATTTGGGAGCCAAACTGAGCAGATCATACAGACCTATGAGAGAATAAATAAACCCGTTCAATATAAACATGGAGGGGTTTGTGGGATATTCTTCATACCAAGGACACTTATCGAGAAATTTAGCAAGTACACCGCCCTGGGTACTGGGTATTTTAAATACTTTGAGAGCTTTTAAAGCTGCATTTAAATAGATGCTTTCTCCACCACTATGATAGTACGCGCGTGCTAGAACAGATATTGCGTGACCTTGACCCATTGCGGAGTACCTGAAAATGATAAAGGGACATTTAGATAAGAAGAATGTTAACGAGAACAAATGAATGCATTTGCGGGCATGAATCATTTCAAGACTTTTAACATGAGTTCGTCAAATTGGGATACCTACTACTTCCAGTAAAACTATAAAGAAGGTTAAAAATTACTACATTTTCACTTGACTAAATTATAATTTTATTTCTGGCACAATAGAGAGAGTATGAAACTAGAGCTCTATTTAACATCTTTTATATTTTTAGTCAAGTGAAGATATACATGATCAATTTTAACCTTCCTCACGCTTAACATACAGGGTGCGTCAATTAGTTCTCCCACATTTAAAAAAATCGTGGGAGGGGAAGTGATAGTGAGAGGAACGTGAGGTTTGTGATATTCAACACGAAATGACATCTAGTTTTTAGTTGTCGCAATGGTTTAGTTGCGCGAGCATCGTGCGTTCGTTGGCAAGGCATTTTTTTTTTTTTAAGTGAATCCATTATAGTCACTCATAGGCTGTATGGGACTAAGATCTCGTGAGATTCTGCAGGACATGTTCCCTGGTCACGTGAGCTCCTTACGGCATGACATTTCGTGGGCCCCTCGCTCGCCGGATTTGAGTCCCAGTGACTTCAAACATCGCCCTAGAACCCTTGAAGAGTTAAAGGAGGCAATTCTGGAAGAAATCATCCAAATTGATGCTGGTATGCTGACGCGTCATAGAAAACTTTCGCGAAAGACTAAATTTGGAGTCTTTCACGGAAGACGCCCAGACCGTCATTTGGACGACACTATTTACAAAACATAGATGAAAAAAAAAAACTAGAATACACAAGCTTTCAGAATACAATTTTTTTTTTTTTTTTTTTTCAAATATCTCATTTCGTTTTTATTTACTAGCTCTTTCAAATGTGGGAGAACTAATTGCCGCAACTTGAATAATCAATATCGAAAGTTGGCTCTTTTATACGAACACCGTATTCCACATCTGATACTCATTCATACCAGTTTTTGTGGCTAAATCGGACCAAGCGTTCGAGAGTTATCGTGTTACAAAAAGAAAAAACAAAGCAGAATTGTTGAATTCATACTACTAACTATACCTCACTTCCTTCGGTCTATTAAATCAAAATACTGGCTGATGACCGCAAAATCTTATTCGTTCTTTCACTCGGTTGTAGATTTTTCTTTGCCTCTTTGAGAATCAGGAAATTTGCAATCGCTGGTATATGAATAATAATAAAGTAATTTTGATAATGAAGGTTGAAAATTACTATACCTTCACTTGACTAAATATACTATATCTATATCTTCTATATCTATATTACTATATCTTCACTTCACTTTGACTTTTTAGTCAAGTGAAGATATAGTAATTTTCAACCTTCATTATGGTTTTACTTGACATAGTATCCCAATTTAACCAACTTAATTTTGATAATTTTATTGTTTTTTACACTCGTACCGCTTGGGCTGCGACATTTATGTCGATTCATCACTCTTACCAGAACATTTTTTTTTCCTTTCTTTATTTCGTATCTACATACTAAAAGGAAAAAGCGTTAAAAATTTCAGGTTTCAACGTTTAAAGTTACGTTAATTATGAGTCAGTCAGCTACTATAACAACTGGTTTTTGTGTTTTATAAGTATAGATAGATATAGATATGTGAATGGTACTGTTTTTGTTGTTGTTGTTAACGTTCTCAACGACCCTCACTGTGTCTCCAGGCCAAGAAAGGCGGCCTCTCCAACAGGATCTTTCCATAATGCTGACGGCTATAGATTTGTTGGGTTTAATGGATAGTTGCTGGCTGCTCATGATTTACATCATGAGCAGCCAGCATACATAGACGACAACGATCAGATACTTTAGGGTTTAGCAAGGAATTATATACCAACTCTTTGAGGAAGTATCTGGAGCAGCACGGCTGAGTTGTCGTCGGAACGGTGTTGATGGTCTTTGGCCGTGCCCGAGGGCACGGGTAGCCCCGGTACGAAGAATCAACCATCTTGGGGGCCTGTGAATGGTACTCACCAGCCTGGCTGAAGTTCCGAGATACCAGGTGTTGTTACTCTTCTTTTAACAGGATTGGGCCATCCTCCAGTCTTAGGATCTTGATGATTTACAAACCAGTGGGCAGAATCGTAGAAGTGAGTGATATGCGCACTTGACGATAAAGTTAGATTGTCAATTGACCCTGAACCGTACAAGTGAATACTGGTCACCTGAAATGTAAAATGACATTGGTCAGTTTACTTCTCCGTAGGTAAATAATTTATATGCATGATACTAAGAAAAGACAAGGTATGTTCTTACACATAAAAAATGACACCACAAGAGATCTGCTGCTTGTGCTTGAACAGGGTGTTCCAAAAGTCCGAGGCCACCTGAATATCTTTTGAACGGCTTTATGAGGAGGAGTTTTGAAATTTTGCATGGTAATATATTTCAAATTAAACCACCTGATGGTGTGACAAATTTTTCAGGGGCGGGTCCCATGTGGCCCCCGGGAGGTCCAACTTTTGTTTTTTTAAATACGAACCCCCATCTTGTGATACATTTTCAGAAAGACAATAAAATTAGAAGTACTTTGCCCAAAAAAAAAGTTCCACGTCTAGCGTGTTCGGTTTTAAAATGGCGGTTTTAAATATTTTTAATTTTCGTCTACTGACTTTTTCAAATTAGATATGAAATTAAATTCATTTCATATCTAATTTGAAAAAGTCAGTAGACGAAAATTAAAAATATTTAAAATAATCGTTCAAACAGAAAACCTTATAAAGTCATCAAAGACATTAAAACAAAACTTATTATCTAAAATTAAATAAAGAATAATATTAGTAGTAGGCGATAAGGTCTCCAATTAAGGTTGGGTTCCTAATCTATGGATCCACTGAACACTGCACCTTAAACGTTTTACAATAAAAACAAAAATCTCACCCTGAACTTTGGCCTCAACAATTTGATTTTTGATTTTTTACTTCCTAGTAAAACACCTTTCTGAACATCAACAAGTAAATCTCTAGTAAGAGTCTGCCACGTTCGGTTACAACCAATTCCATAGTAGATATCTGTATCCTGTATGGAGACAAGTTCATTGGAACAGACATAGTGTAATCGCCATGACTCTTGTGTTTCAGTGCTTTCCAACTCGACGGATAGACTACTGTTGCTAAGTATTGACAAAGTTATGCTTAAAACAAAGTCTAACACGTGTGATAGTTTCAAACTTATTGTCTGGCCCTCTGAAAGAAAAAAAAAGGAGTGCCAATGTGACACATGGGTTTATTATTTTTCTAGCAAAAAATAAGCCCCCCCAAAAAATTGAGGGGGGAGGTTCTCGTGACGATTCTAAATCTGGAGCGTAATTAGACCCTAAATTTGGCATACCTACTAAATTTGAAGTCTCTAGCTCTTACCATTCTCTTTTTAGCCAGGATTAATTAAAACCGCTTTAAAGCGGTAAAAATATATTTGATTGAATCCAAAAGTTTGGGAATTAACTGAGACCCCAAATATGACATACGTACACAATTTCAAAACTCTAGCTCTTACCGTTCTCCTTTTAGACAGCAATACTGAAAACTATTAACTGAGACCCCAAATATGACATACGTACAAAATTTCAAAACTCTAGCTCTTACCGTTCTCCTTTTAGACAGCAATACTGAACACCGCTAAAAAGCGGCAAAAATCGTCAAGGGTGAATTCGATTGCACCTAAAGTTTCGGGGCACAATTAGAGCCCAGATGGGATCTATATACCAAATTTCATCCAAATTGGTCAACGCTAAGTGACAAAAGTGCTCATCACGGCGCCGGCGGACAAACGGATTTTTTTATTCGATTTTTGGATTCTGCGTACCTTGAAACGTATAATATCAAATTTTGAGGGGGTGGTATTTTTTTCGTGACGATTCCAAAGGTTCATTATTGAAAATAATAAAAAAAAAATGTGTGAACAATAAGTTGCATAATAATGATACACAATGAAGAGAGTTAAAAATCACAGGAGTAACACAAAAATAACTCAAGTTCAGTTCAATAGTGTTTAAGAAAATCCTGAGAATTCCTAATAGACCGTGGCATAATGATAAGAATATAGAATGACCAGTAGTTCTATGAACTGCAGATCTGACACAGTTAAAAAGTACACCATGAGGACCCGCATGACCCAAAACACCTAATTCCATTCACGTATTGAATGTCCATACCAAGTTACATTAAAATCGAACAAGGCGTTCCAGAGTTATCGTGGGACAAACATTGGTTCAAAGAAAAATCGTGGTATTCAATCTAGATATAAATACCTACGTGCGTACCCAACTTTGGAGGAGCTCTTAAAAATTGGTCACGTGAAAATCGGATTCGCACAAAAAGAGTTTCTTTGATCATATTTTAAGGGGTTTTATTATTTGAGTGTCAGACCCTAACAACACACTATTAGTGAAAATTCCAACCAAATACCTCATACCGTTCCTGGAATAATACGGACATCATTGGCTTCGATACGCTTCGGGTACGGAACCTTAAATTACCCTTTTGAGCATGATGCAGAATAAATTTGTTTGGTAGTTGTAATCATGAACGTACCGTTGGTATGAAAGTTGAGTACATAGCTATTAACTTGTTGATTGTATTGTCGCCCTGCATAACACCCTGAATCTGGTACAAACCAGTCTCCATTTACAGAATCCCCATCTTCTAGAACTATTCTTTTTGGTTCTGAGTCTGTTAAGTTTTTACTATAATGAGATAGACCGAACTGTGCTATTTGAGTAGGATAGTAGTATCCACCAGGGTTCCATTGTGTGGATACCGGCACACCTGAAAGTTAACAAATTTCATTTTTACGTTATCGTCCAATAGAGGTACTACTAAACGACAAAGATATAGTATTTATGAAAATAGTTGTTTTTATGACTAATGACAAGTTGGGCGCGACTCTCAAGTTAAACAAATTTCTTCCGAGAAGCAAAAAAAAAGTTTTTTTTTTTTTTTTTTTTTTTTTGTCGAGTTATGTTAATGAAAACGTCATAACCTCTCTGCTTGTGGAGAAACGCCCGATCTCGAATGTAAGGTTTGCATTTAGCTTTTATGTCGACATCACATTCTTTAGGGTTTTTTATTATTATCTGCTCTAAGAAAAAAGATGACCGCCGCAATGTTAGAACCCCGTGATATTCGTCAGCTGCTCCATTGATTTGGTGCTATGCGGACTCCAGTTGGAAAATTATGATACAAAATATGTGAGTATGTGAAATATTTTTTTGGTCGAACTAGATGGAAACAGGGCCGCATTTAGCTTTACGCCGCCCCTAGGCCGGGTGAGATCTGCCCCCCCCCATCGATGGTACCGTATATATATATATATATATGTCCCCTACTTCTATTCAGGGAAAATGACACCTTCCCAATAGGCGCAGTTTTTCAAATATTAACAAATAAAATTACAAGTTTGTTAAAAATTTATATCGCCGTGATTGAGTCGTTTTCTTTAAATGCAACTATTTCTCTTTATGTTAAATTATCTTCATGTTTTATGTTTTCCTTTTATCAAAATTCATAGGAATTTTTTTTTATTTTATCACAAACAACATTTAAAATGCATAAATAATAATTATTATTTAGTGTAGCATATCCTAAAAACTCAACTTCTATCTGGTGAAAGGGATTTCGAAAAGTATTGATATATTTTTTTTTTTTTCCATTTTTATAGCTGGTGTTCATATTGCTAAATTAATAAATGTAGCCAACATGAAAATTTGCCGCCCCTGGATATTTGCCGCCCTAGGCCGCGGCCTATTCGGCCTAATTGGAAATACGGCCCTGGATGGAATGAAACGGAGTTATTATAAAAGACGAGTTTTGTTTCGCAAACCAGTGATTTTTCATAACCCAGTTCTGTGAGAAGTTTTTAAAATTTGTTTTCTTTACAAACCCGAAAAGCTGATTTAGATTAAAGTTTATTTTCTGTTAACAACATGAACCGTTCTCACCTTCGCCGCTGATACCTTTAACGCGATCTCTTTCTTCTACTTTGTAATTGTCAAAGAATGCAAACACTCCTTTAGGATCATATTTATTTTTCGGATGATAAACTTTGGAATAACATTGTGCCCATTCAAATTTTTCTGCTGTATCTGATTTGACCAACTTTCCAGATACCTACAAAGTGTCAAAAACGTATAATTTATAAGATTTATAGTAGGCGATATATAAGTAATCAACAGGTGTTGCACCCCAAACAAAGCTAGCTATATTGAAGCGGAAATATCGAACCGTGTCCGCATTTGTTACAGACCAATTAAATACAGGGTGTGGTAGTGGAATAGGGTGTTTTTGAAAAAATCATAACTTCGTTAATTCTGTTAAAAAAAAGATTTAATAATATCAGGACATTCGTAAGGATTTCAATAAAAAAAAAAAAAGTTTTATTGATATCAGGACATTCGTAAGGATTTAACATTTGAGAATATTAGGTATGGAACATTACATCAGGCATGTGACGCCTGTTTTTGTAAACGCAGTTCTGAAGCCGTTTCCGGAAATTGCCGCCTGCTCTTTCCAGTAGGTCTGCATTGATGGGGGTGATTTGATGTTCGATTGATGACTTCAGTTCTTGCAATGTGCGTGGTTTACTCTCATAAACATGTGACTTAAAGTAGCCACATAGAAAAAAATCACATGTGGATAGTTCAGGGGACCGAGGAGGCCATAAAACATTACCTAATCTTGAAATGACTTGGTTGGTGAATAGGGGACGACGTTCAACATTTGCGGGAGTTCGCGCAGTTCGTTGAGCACCTGGAGGTTTTTTTTTCATTAAACTGTCACCTGTTCGAAGGTTGTTAACCCAACGAAGAATTGTGTCACGTTTAGGTACACTATCGTTTCGAGCAATATTGAATTCGCGTCGAAACTCACGCTGAACGGCAGTGATTGACTCGTTATTCCTTACGAAACTGTCGTACGCTAAAAAGCGGTGACGAAGGGTCCACTGCTCCATGATGAGAACTGACAGAATAAAAATAAAAAATGGGTTAACCTACAAGTTGAATGCGTGCAGCCCCTACTCCCTCGCTTGCATACCGCCTAAGTAAAATGTAAAAAAAATGTAAATGTAGAATTTCTTTGTGGTAAGGCCCAATGACCTTTTCACAACTTTTGTGGGTATCACAGCATTACTAAGAGCCTCCTGCACTAATAATCTCTTTATAATTCATTCTTCTAATCTTTTTACTCTGGTAATGCCGCCACTGGTCGCTACTCACATTAAAGTAGCTACTCAATTGTCCTCACGAGGCTGAGTGCACCCCGAAATCACAAGCACAAAGTCGAAAATTTTCCGACCCCGCCGGGGATTGAACCCGGGTCCCCCAAGTGCAATGCCAGTGTGATACCCACTAGACCAGGAGGACTGCATACCGCCTAAGTACAGTCCGTTTCAAAAAACACCCTATTCCTCTACCGCACTCTGTATAAATAAATATGGAACGAAAGGTAGTAGTTTCAAATCATTTTTATATCAAATACTATACAATTTGTAGAGTTCGCACCTGAATCTCGGGAACGATTTCACCGGGAAAACTTCAAAAAGTACAATGGGGGCGGAAGTCAAAACTATTTATATTTAATAATAGGCACAAACACTGAAATACTAAAGGCCGACTTGTGGTTCAAGTAGTTCATTAACCTCTAAACGCCTAGAACCTCACTTACTTCGTAATATTTATGAATGAATGAGAATGGAATGTACACTTCATCTGCCTCCCGCTTACAATTGACAATATACTCGCCATGGATCACACAGTCAATATCTTTGCTTTGGATTGTACCCTAGAACAAACAACGATTATTGAGCTTCATGGGACGGGATTTATAATACATAAAGTTTCTGGCACATATATAAGTGTGTAGCTGTGTAGCCGTCAGTGGTGCAACCAAGGGGGATCAGGGTACACACAAAAAACACGCCAACGATAGATTTAATTTTAACCCAAAATTTGGTGGCATCAAATTTCAAGTCTCTTGTACTTACAGTTTTCTTTTCCCAAAAAGCGGCTAAAGCGTTTCAACAGTAGAGTCGACACTGTGGCGCACAAAAATGACATCCATACAAAATTTCAAGCCTCTAGCACTTACCCAGGGATGGGAAGATAAACACAGGGACCAATGGCTGAAACTTGAGATATTAGCTCTGGGAATCTCGAAAAATGTTTCGGCATTTAAAATTTAAAACTCGACATCGAACTTTCGGCCCATTACTGGTAGCCGTAACTGAGTCACTATAGAGCAAGTCTTAAGACCTTTAATTAAATTTTATCATGGAGTAATAGAACTATTGATCTCAAATAAATTGTGCAATTCTCAATCTTAGCAACATAGCCTTCACAAACAATAGTATCAGAATCGTGTTAACAACTTACTTGATTGCCCGACTGTTTAAGACTAATTGTCCCTGAAGAAGGGTCATTGTGCTCTGTACATCGAGTCCATAATGTCAAAGTCACCAAACACACAATCAAGCAGAGACATGAGACAGATGCTTTCAAATTGACCCTCATCTTTCTTTAACTTCATTTCCCTGCAAAAAAATCGTTTTGGCTCTTGTTTCTATAAGGATTTACTGTTCTCGAAACTAAACCTGGTTCAAAATCATTGCAGCATAATAAATGACGATAAGTGATTGGGTTATTCAGATTTTATTAATTACATTCTGAAATTGAAACTTGTCCAAATGTGAATCGTTGTGTGTGGATGTGTTAGCACGATTTGTTTTCAAATCGTTAAGAGATAATTTCATGCAACTGGACAACAGATAAAAATGTCAAACCTTTTTCAATTTACGGTTAATTATATAATTTTTCGGCCACATATCAGACGTTTAGTTCTGGTTTATAATTTCCAATAATGAACCTTTGGAATAGACTACGAAAAAAATATAATACATAGGTAGAAGCTAAAGCCTGCCTGTTGGCTGCCAGTTTACATAGGTACATATATATTTTTTTAATTTGGCTTAACGTCTCTTTAACATCTATTGGTATATTTTAGACGGCATATAAATTTTTAAAAAATGAATGATTTTTAAAAAAAAATATGTTTTATATAAGAAAAACCTTTTCAGACGGAGTCCGTTCATTGAGGAATTGGAATGGAGTATACATCAGATGATGTTCAAAGTTCTTGAAATACTCGTAGCTCACTGTCAATTTTATTAATCATAAGTATATAGAAAATGAAACGATTACAATAAATATGATTTCTACATTAATTTTATACACTCCAAAGAATTGTAGATAGATTGATAATTGATTGCACTTTTATTAAGAATTTGCGTTATTTTGTTATCAATTATCAAGTTATCATTGTTGTTGATTTGATTAGTATGGCAAGGGGCAAGGCTGGTCGAAATCGAATTGTTGATAAGTGAATAGGGCAAGTAACATATGACAAAAGATAAGCAAGTTTCTAAATAATCAAATATTATTTGTGTCATAATCGCTTCTTTTTTTTTTAATTTGACTTAACGTCTCTTTAACATCTATTGGTCATTCAAGACGGGGGTTTTACCCTCCATTCGCTGGAAACTTGCAAACCAGCTACCCACATTGACCTCAACCAGCCTGGGTTGGGCCGGAAAAAGCCAACGATACGTGGTGTTCCCAAGCGGTCACCCATCCAAGTACTGACCACGCCCGGACGTTGCTTAACTTCAGTGATCTGACGGGAACTGGTGTATTCAACGTGGTATGATCGTTGGCTATAATCGCTTCTAATTCATTTGTCGTAATGCTATGTAATTCTTCAAGTTTTATTTTAACAAATATGCGGTGGGGGTGGGAACATAGTTAAAAAAATAGGGGGGGGGGGATGATAGATACAAACTTGTAGGAAATTTAGATGACTCTAATTTTACCGAGAATACTTTGGAGACCAGACAGATACTGTTATTTTTTTTCTGAGCAACTAACCTAACTTAAAATATGATTAATT
This sequence comes from Pachypsylla venusta, assembly GCA_012654025.1. Taxonomy (NCBI): domain Eukaryota; kingdom Metazoa; phylum Arthropoda; class Insecta; order Hemiptera; family Aphalaridae; genus Pachypsylla; species Pachypsylla venusta. Next base: position 31,110,387 of record CM022874.1, read on the forward strand.
GAAAGTAGAAGGTTAATTTTCACGATTAAATGGTGGAAAATACGAGAAAACTCACTTTTAAATGTTTAATTCACAATTTTATTGCTTGAAAATCGACGAAACTTTGGAGAAAGCGCAAGAGTTTTTAGG
>CM022874.1:31120050-31130864 GCA_012654025.1 Pachypsylla venusta
CCCCCCCCGAGAGGTTAGGAAACGTTTTGATCGGCCATGCCTCGATTAAACTTGTTCTTCTCATAAAGTCGCTCCCTAAAAACTCTTGCGCTTTCTCCAAAGTTTCGTCGATTTTCAAGCAATAAAATTGTGAATTAAACATTTAAAAGTGAGTTTTCTCGTATTTTCCACCATTTAATCGTGAAAATTAACCTTCTACTTTCAATTAATCATATTTTAAGTTAGGTTAGTTGCTCAGAAAAAAAATAATAGTATTTGTCTGGTCCCGGAGAAAGGACCTTTGTATGTATTGTAATGAAAATTTAAATAAATAAACATTACTATGTGCAGATGTGGGAGTGTTGCGGTGCGCTCCCATACTAGACACATTGATGACTGAACAAAAGTTACAGTCCGTTTTTTGTGTTCTTTCGAAAATGAATCCACATATAACTTTCTTTAGCCAATATTCCTTTCTTCCTATATTTATTAGTAAAAAAATCTGGTAGTCCTGTTTATAAAATCGTCCTCTTTCCTGGCTCTTATTATGAAAGTCACGCCTATACCCGTTATCTATTTGGGATTCTTTATATCTATTTCTCGATCTGTCTGGTATGTCCACGTAGTTAGTCCTTTTGTCTATTTGCAATTGTTCTATTTGTCTCTTCAGTGTGTCAACTTCGCGCTGCATATTCTTGCTTTCATTGTCCCCTGTATGAGACCTATCGTTTAGGAATTTGATCACATTTACTAATTCTGTGGCCCATGCTGGTGTATCATAACGACTTTTCTTATCTATAAAAGAAGGAGAAAGTATTGTAATGGGCTGAAATTTTCGATTTCGAGTTTTTAATGCCAATACACGTTTTGAAGTCCCCAGAGCGGACTGTGTAATTATATATTACACTTTTTAATATATTACTTTACAAGCTAAGTTGTATTCTTCAATTTCTTGTATGAAATTGATATGAGTAGGCACCAAATTTCATGTTCTAGCTCTTTCCATTCTGGTTTTAGGCGGAACCGCCAAAAAGCGGCCTTCAACCGCTAATTAGTGGGCTACAATATATTACACTTCAACTTAAGTTGTATTCTTTTTTCAATTTGTTGTTGTATGAAATTGATATGAATAGGCACCAAGTTTAAAGTTCTAGCTATTACCGTTCTCATTTTAAGCAGGATATGCGAAAACCACTAAAAAGCGGCATAAAAACGCCAACGGTGTATTCAATTTCCACCAAAAGCTTATTTTGCCGTTCATGGCATAAAACTGACATACATACCAAATTTCAAGTCTAGCACTTGCCGTTCTTGAGATATCTTGTTCACAGACAGACACACACACACACGGACCAATGGCTGAAACTCGAGATTTGGGATCTGGGGACCCCAAAGCGTGTTTTGGCATTGTAAAGTCGACATCGAAAATTTCGGCCCATTACAATACTTTCCTTTTTATAGGATAAGGAAACTAAAAATGTACGTGATTTCGTTTAGATTTTGTGTTTTGAGAAAAAGACAAAATGTCCGTCATTTTGAAACCCAACAAAACTGGATTGCACATCTGGGTGTATTCATTGTTGGCCTCTTAAATTTTTGCAACGTTTTTATGGATCACCCTGTTCAGGAAGTAGAAGGTATTTTCTTCTACTTCCTGAACAGGGTGATCCACAAACTACAGGGTGCGGCAATTGGTATTTCCACATTTGAAAGAGCTCGTAAATAAAAACGAAATGAGATATTTGAAAAATTATTTTGTATACTGTTAGCTTGTGTATTCTAGTTTTTTTTTCATCTTTGTTTTGTAAATAATGTCCAAATGACGGCCTTGGCGAGTGATGCACTTTTGGAGTCTTTCACGGAAGTTGTCCATGGCTCTCGTCAGCATATCCGCTTCAATTTGGATGATTTCTTCCAAAATTGCCTCCTTTAACTCTTCAACGGTCGTTGTTTGGATGTTTGAAGGACGATGTTTGAAGACCTCAGCCTTGAGGTAACCCCACAGGAAGAAGTCACAGGGACTCAAATCCGGCGACCGGGAAACATGTCCTCCGGAATCTCACGCGAACGATTGGCTGCATGGGTAGCCCCATACAGCCTAAAGCTGATGATGTGATCCTAAAGTTGTGAACTCAACTCAAAATTGTTTTTCGATCAGGAACTGGATCCGTGGAGTGCAAACCATACCTTGTGCGGAACGCCCTCTGAGTGGCTATAATGGTTCACTTTTTAAAAAAACAACTTGAAAACGAACGCACGATGCACGCTCGACCAAACCATTGCAACAACTAAAAACTAGATGTCATATCGTGTTGAATATCACAAACCCCTCGCTCCTTTTTGAAAAGTGGAAATACTAATTGCCACACCCTGTATAATTCGATTTTTCTCGTTAGTTTTGTTTTAAATTTTTCAATACTTAATCTTCCATTGTGTACCTATTTAAGAGGAGCATTTAGCATACTGAAAGTAAAACGCGGATTATTTTTATATTGTCATTTGGAGGTATTTCATTTTGATAAACTACGTAGGTATATCTACTCCTTTTTGCTTGTAGGTATGACTCAAAACGAACTTTCTATTCCCAAGTGGGCATTGTTTCCTTATCTCATATGGAAGTAGGTATATGAATGGGTTCACTCACAGGTCAGTCTTGAATTATTATTCATTTACAATGTACTCGACAACTTTGTTGCTAATCGCGATATTTTCAATTTGGCATTTTTGTTCTGCGACCGCGGAAAGTAATGGTAAGTAACATCATGATTTAATGAAATTATCAAATAAAACGACGAAAGATATCCTGGCGCTCCGAAAATTTGGAGAATGGAAATTTTTGGAGACTTACTCGCCCTGCGTATAATGTAACCTCATAATTTAATGAAATTATCAAATAAAACGGCGAAAGATATACTGGCGCTCTAAAAATTGGGAGAATCGAAATTTTTGGAGACTTACTCGCCCTGCGTATAAAGTAACCTCATAATTTAATGAAATTATCAAATAAAACGGCGAAAGATATCCTGGCGCTCTAAAAATTGGGAGAATCGAAATTTTTGGCGACTTACTCGCCCTGCGTATAAAGTAACCTCATAATTTAATGAAATTATCAAATAAAACGGCGAAAGATATCCTGGCGCTCTAAAAATTGGGAGAATCGAAATTTTTGGCGACTTACTCGCCCTGCGTATAAAGTAACCTCATAATTTAATGAAATTATCAAATAAAACGGCGAAAGATATCCTGGCGCTCTAAAAATTGGGAGAATCGAAATTTTTGGCGACTTACTCGCCCTGCGTATAAAGTAACCTCATAATTTAATGAAATTATCAAATAAAACGGCGAAAGATATCCTGGCGCTCTAAAAATTGGGAGAATCGAAATTTTTGGCGACTTACTCGCCCTGCGTATAAAGTAACCTCATAATTTAATGAAATTATCAAATAAAACGGCGAAAGATATCCTGGCGCTNACTCAATATTTTCTTAGGCATTCGGGAGTCGTCCATTCGTTGTATATGTCCAAACCATTGAATTCTGCGTGCCTTGATGAATCGAACAATGTCTTGGTTTTGCAGGATGTCATTTATTTCCGAGTTGTATCGGATTCTCCATTCGTCATCTACTTTTATTCCCCCATATATTTTCCTGATTATTCTTCTTTCGAATCTTCTTAATCTTTCCTTGTCAGCCTCGGTCAGCGTCCATGTTTCACCACCATATGTGACTATTGGTCGAATTAGTGTTTGGTAGATTTGAATTTTAGCTTTGTGGTTTAAGAGCTTATTCTTCAGAAGATTAAGATTTGCAAAGTAGGCCCTGGAACCAGCTTGTATGCGCTCTTTGATGGATGTTGAGCATTGTGCGTTGCTATCAATCAGATTTCCAAGGTACTTAAAGGTTGTTACTCCCTTGAAAGTTCTGTGATCTATTACAAGGTCTACTGGTTTTTTTGTTTTATCTGCTGATGCTATCATGTACTGAGTTTTGCTGACATTGATTATGAGTCCGACTTCTTTGGCTTTTTCTTCTATGTTTTTGAACATTTCTATAAGTCTTACTTTGGTTCGAGCTATCAGCCCTATGTCATCGGCATATGCACATATTTGTGTTGACTTGTTGAATATTGTGCCACGTTGGTCGAAATGTTTGATGACAGAGTGGAGAACAATGATGAACAGTGTAGCTGATAACCCATCTCCTTGCCTAACCCCTTTGTTGATATTAAATGAGTCACTCAGTTTGTTATCTATTTTAACTTGAGCTTTTGATCCTTCCATTGTCATCATTATTAGATTTATTAATTTTCTGGACATTTCTAGATCTTCTAGTGCCTCCTCCACCTTTGATCTGCTAATATTATCAAAAGCTTGTTTAAAGTCTACGAACATTATGTGGAGGTCGATGTCATGTTCATTGCACTTCTCCATTATTTGACGAACTATAAAGATTTGGTCTGATGTACCTTTCTCCCGCCTAAAACCACATTGGTATTCTCCAATTTTTGATTCAGAAATTTCCTTCAGGCGATCATTTAATATAGATGTTAGAACTTTGTATGCTGTATTTAACAACATGATGCCTCTGTAATTATTACAGTTTGTCTTATCGCCCTTTTTATGTATTGGACACAGCATGAAATGAAATTTTTTTAATTGATAATGAAATTATCAATTAAAACGACGAAAGATATCCTGGCGCTCTAAAAATTGGGAGAATCGAAATTTTTGGCGACTTACTCGCCCTGCGTATAAAGTAACCTCATAATTTAATGAAATTATCAAATAAAACGGCAAAAGATATCCTGGCGCTCTAAAAATTGGGAGAATCGAAATTTTTGGAGACTTACTCGCCCTGCGTGTAAAGTAACCTCATAATTTAATGAAATTATCAATTAAAACGACGAAAGATATCCTGGCGCTCTAAAAATTGGGAGAATCGAAATTTTTGGAGACTTACTCACCCTGCGTATAAAGTAACCTCATAATTTAATGAAATTATCAAATAAAACGACGAAAGATATCCTGGCGCTCTAAAAATTGGGAGAATCGAAAATTTTGGCGACTTACTCGCCTTGCCTATAAAACCTTTAGCGATTTGTTATCTTGTAAAAAAGATCAGTTTGATGGCATTTTTTCGTGGAAATAAACAGGGGCTCATTCATTCCATTAAGCTTTGCCCCCTTAGGTTTGGAATCCTTACACCTCAGCCTCATGGCCTTTATGTGTATTGGGTTAAGCTTATTTCTCTATCTAAGGTTCAACTGCCTAGCGAGTTTGAGAAGTCTTCTTACCAGATTGTTTTGGACGACTTCGTCTCTGGGGTTTAGTGACCCGATAATACTCTCCTATTGAGCAGGGCATTGCAATCAAAGATCACATGAGAGGCTGTTTCCTCTTCCTCCCCACATAGTGTACACAATGGGGTTTCCCTAAAGATGGGAATCTTTAGGGAAAACCCATATTGTGTAGGTGTTTCTAGTCTCATTTGTTTCCGACTCAAGCGAAGAAGATCAGCAGTTAGAGACTTTGATAGTTCGGCCATCAATTGTTTGCTATGTCGTTGTCCTGAAGGTTTAGTCCAGTGAAGCCCATGACTATTCCTCATCCATCCGCAAACAGGTGTTCGCTTTTGCTGCAGAACTCTTCCATCGAAAATGTCTAATAAGGCCACACCCATATTTTCTAAACTTCAGGTTGGACTTAAAACCGCTTAAAAATTTTGGTTTATTATTTTTAAAAAAGAACCTTTGGAATCGTCACGGAAAAAAAAAATTACCATCCTCAAAATTTGATATTTTTATTCGTATGCATCCTTTCCCGTGGATGTAGGAAAACAATTCATAGCTGAGACACGAACCAACATAATTATGGGGAAATTTTTAGGGGGGGGGGAGATTTTCCCTTCTTTATTTCGCACACTTAATTGCAAGAGGAAAAGGTTTAGTCATCTTGGAATACGTTGATAATTGTATAGCACGCTCGTGTTGTTTTTCATGGCGTTGCAAAACTAGCGTTTTGCTTGTTTATGAGTCACGTCGTCATACCAACGGGCCTTTGTATTTTATAAGTAGGTATACTTATGACAAAAAAACTCTGTTATGATAGATCGGTGTATTTTACCGTACATGCACAGTGTACAGCTAAGACGGCAAGAGTATCGTCAACAGGCAACAGGCCCGATGATAGGGGGGGGGATGGGGTAATACGCCCAGTCCGGGATTTCCTAAGAGGTTCTGTGAGAAAATTATCATAATGAAATTTCTCAAGTTAAATCAACTTATTTTTTTTGAAAAAAAAATCAAAAACACAAAATCGGAAGTTTAGCGATAGTTGGCTAATAAGGGACAATGACTATTGCAGGACACTGATTTTAAAATATAGTGCGTCAGCTTGTACAGCAATCATAAATATTTGTATATTTTGTAAACATTAACATCTGATAATCGAATTATGTGTTGTCAAGAAGAAGCGTACACGCCTTTTCACATCAACAAGTGAATTGCCTACTTTTACTTTTATTACTACCCATACGATGATTTTAGATCAAAGAATGATAGAGGGGCCCGTAAATTTNATAGAGGGGCCCGTAAATTTTCCCCCCGGCCCGGATTTTCTGTCTATGGCCCTGATCGTCCAGTAGATATAATTTTTGCCAAATAAATTCCGACATTCTGCATATTTTTTCAGATATCTATCAAGGTAGTAGTTGCACGTATAAGAATCAAACCTATGGATGGGGTGAGTCTTTTGATATAGATTGTGACAAACGGTGTAAATGTGAGTCAGAAGGCGCTGTTTATTGTGAACCACGGTGAGTCATGAACGGATCGGCATGGTCTTTCTTATTTCCTTCTATTCCTTTTCAGCAGTCTTTTGATTAGAAATGCAAGGTATGTACTGTACAGTTAATGGTTGTTGCTCTATATTGTTAAGTACACGTGCCCTCATACTCACTGACAGGCCCACCGAGAAGGGGGAAATCCCCCCGGGCCCGGGTTTTTTGGAGGGGCCCGAACTTCCAAAGTGCTAAAAAAAATATTTTTTAAAGCTTTTACCACCTTGATTACCTAGTTCATACAGTTTAAAACTTGATTGATTTGATTCATTGATCATGATTTGTTATTTATAGAAGTAATTTAACATCATTAGTTTATATTATACATCATGGATACCAATATTTAATGTTTAGGTTATTTGATTTTGAGGATTCATGGATTATTGTGTAGGGGCCCTTAACTTTTCAGTCCCGGGCCCGAATTTTCTCTTGGCGGCCATGCTCATTGACGAGGAATTCAAAACCGAAGTCATGAAGTGGAGCAAGGAACTTGAAGGCATCAACAAAGCGAGGTTTAAAGAACACATTGGTCGGTTTTTTTTAAAAAAAAAATCTATCATTCTCAATTTCTGAGCCTCATATCTATTGAGGTGCAAAAAAATATAGGTGTCAGATTTTTAGGTTCCGTCATGGTTACAATCCCTGCAATGGGTAATGGAGTACGAGTATTGTTCATTCACAGATTGTGAATGATCTTCATTTTGTTCATTGCCGTTTTTTTTATTTTTTTACTTACCTACGTCAATATTTTTTTTATACAGGGTGCGGCAATTAGTATTGCCACATTTGAAAGAACTGGTAAATAAAAACGACATGAGATATTTGAAAAAATATTTTGTATTCTAGTTTTTTTTTTTTTTTCATCTATGTTTTGTAAATAATGTCGTCCAAATGACGGCCTTGGGGAGTGATGCACTTTTGGAGTCTTTCACGGAAGTTTTCCATGACTCTCGTCAGCATATCCGCATCAATTTGGATGATTTCTTCCAGAATGGCCTCCTTTAACTCTTCAAGGGTCTCAGGGCGATGTTTGAAGACCTCAGCCTTGAGGAAGAATTCACAGGGACTCAAATCCGGCAACCGGGGAACATGCCCTGCGGAATCTCACGAGAACAATTGGCTGCATGTGTAGCCCCATACAGCCTAAAGCTGATGATGTGGTCCTAAATTTGTGAACTCAGCTCAAAATTATTTATCGATCAGGAACTGGATCCGTGGAGTGCAAACCATACCTTGTGCGGAACGCCCTCTGCGTGGCTATAATGGTTCACTTTCTAAAAAAAAACAAATTGACAACGAACACACGATGCACGCTCGACCAAACTATTGCGACAACTAAAAACTAGATGTCATTTTGTGTTGAATATCACAAAACCCTCGCTCCTCCCACTCCCTCCCACAATTTTTTGAAAAGTGGGAAAACTAATTGCCGCACCCTGTATATTTATTTTCTTATTTAGTTATGGTGTTCCGTCAAATGTCGACTTTTCGGAAACGGAACCGTATCTCTCGTTAAAGTCCAACACGTTTTTTTTATTTTATTTTTCACTTTGTTTAGATGTCCACATTTCACTGTTTACAATAACATGTTGAGTTTGGGTCATTGTATCGAGATCCGAAACCCATTGGATGATTGTTGTGTGATAAATGTATGTGGAACATCCAGGGACAACCGTTTGCAGTCCACCCCAGGTAAGTCTCAATGCCATACTTATAATACTTGAATTACCTGAGTCCACATTTTAAATGCATTGTCTGTGTGGAGCTTAGTCCCCTTGAGTCTAACCACGTTTTCTGTGTTTCATCGGGAGTCGCGATATTTTGGACTATTTTCAAATTACATTGCCCAAAAACGTGTTTTATTTTCAAAAAACCGTGTGAAAATATTTTTTTAAGATCGAAAAATGTTTTTTTTAAAAAAAAAAATTAATAATTGAATATCATGCATACTTCACAACTTTGAACACTATAGTAGTGGACACCTGTAGACACAATAATACACTTAAAATTGCAAAACAAGAGGCTTATATAAATCAGTTTATTCTACCAAACGGTCAGTGCCGGCTCCAATAATATCAGCGCCCTGTTCGAAAGTGAAAAATGCGCCTCCTCATCCCTCCAATACTTTATCGATATTTAATCAGTACAAAAAATTTTTTTGCGTTCCAAGACAACTATAACAGTGTGACGAGGGTGCTAACGTGCAAACAAGCAGAAACATCCCTGGCATAAGTTGGTATATTTGTTTCGTGATTCTAGTTCTATGTAGCGCATTTGTTGCGACCCCTTGTGTTAAGTTGGTAAAGCGAAGTTGTAACTTCCGGTGATTGGCCATTCATTTTTGCACGACTGCTACTTATTTACGCCTCACTTATTCATTTCATTTTCTGTGCCTTTCTATTGTCAACGCCCCTTATTTTCTGGCGCCCTGTTCGACGGAACGCCTCGAGCTGGCAACTGACCAAACCAAATTAATATATCCAACTTTTATCAAAATCGCAAAAGGCATTCGAGAGTTATCGAGTAACGAAATCTTAAAAGATCGCGGGGTTAACTTCACTTTTTCAGTCATATATAGTTCGTCATTCCGTCTCGAAATCTCGTGAAGTGTAAGTTCTAACAAAAATAAATTTGCTGGTCTCATTAATTTTCCAGATCTAGAAGATTTCCAGCACAACATGGGCAAAGTTCTTTCTAATCAAATATTGAATTTATTGAAAGTAACTATTACCTAATTGAAAAAAGATATGTTTATAAGAGTGTTTCATACATTTTGTGTTCCAGAGTGCATCTACTCTGATTGGTCTCCATGGTCAGCCTGTACTGCGCCTTGTGGTAAAGAAGCTGTTAAATTGCGAACGCGAATTTTAGTAAATCAGAATTCTCTCACTTTTAGTGAAATTGAGAAATGCAATGAGAGACTGGAGACAGTGCGTTGTTCATTATTGCCGTGCAGGGCAGGTAGCATGGTTAAGAAAAATTATTGATCTTCGACGAAATATCGTCCCCAGTGTCAGTGATCAAAGAAAAGTTGCCTAAATCATTACCACTAATAGTAGGTAAAAATACGTTAAACCCACATAATCCAACTATCCTTTTATAGGAGTCCACTTAAAATCGGTTTTTACTTTTTCTTCCATGCTATACTATAAAGTATTGTATTGGTGCAGACGATTTTTTCTTTCTTTCTTTCGATGTTACTGGATTCACTATCTGCCACCAACAGGGCCGGATCAACAATAGTAGCACTTATAGCACGTGCTACGGGCCCCGGGCTTTGATAAGTTACACTAGATATTTCGACATTTCTGGGTTGACTCTTGAAAAAAACATATTATTTTGACGGAGTCCCCAACTCTTCAAAGTATGTAGTAAAATCTAATTTAAGAAAGTACAAGAAAAGTATTGCAACATGAGCAAATTGGTTAGTGTAGGTACGCTAGGTAGCCATGCGCGGATATAGCGCTCTTGGTTGGGGGGGGGCACAATCGCACAATATACCTAATAGAAAATTTGGATTGGAGAGGGGGAAGGACTCGTAACCCAGAGACGGGGGTTCGAGTCCTGGACAGTACATTTTAATGCAATCGAGGTACGATACCTAATTTGTTAAAAGCTGTAGAGCTTATCACAAATACCTTTCATGGCTACAACATGCATTCTACGGAATATAAAAGCACCTAGTTGAACGTTGACCTTGAGATCTTTCGATTGCTGTTTCTCTCTCTCTCTCTCTCTCTCTCAATAACGGGTCTGACACCGGGGGGATGTGTTGAGGCAATCCAATAAAAAGCTAGTTTAAAAAAAAAATTGAAAAATTTGCCTCAACTCATCTTCCCGTTGTAGGACCCGGAAAAAAGTGCCATGACGGATGACAGAATTTTTGGCGATTTTGTAAATACGTATTTCTATTAAGTCTCAGGATTGGGAATTATTTAGGGGCCCGTGCCCCCTCCCCCTCTCTCAATGGGATAAAAGACACAGCGGATCACCATTCAT
>CM022874.1:31187586-31203946 GCA_012654025.1 Pachypsylla venusta
AGCCACAGATAAATCATACATTTGGTTTGGATGGCTATGTCATTTGAAACGAACAATATCATAATGATAATGATCGTCACCAAATATAGAGCCACAGATAAATCATATATTTGGTTTGGATGGCCATGTCATTTGAAACGAATAATATCATAATGATAATGATCGTCACCAAATATAAAGCCACAGATAAATCTTACATTTGGTTTGGATGGCTATGTCATTTGAAACGAACAATATATCATTATGATAATGATCGTCACCAAATATAGAGCCACAGCTAAATCATACATTTGGTTTGGATGGCTATGTCATTTGAAACGAACAATATCATAATGATAATGATCGTCACCAAATATAGAGCCACAGATAAATCATATATTTGGTTTGGATGGCTATGTCATTTGAAACGAACAATATTATAATGATAATGATCGTCACCAAATATAGAGCCACAGATAAATCATAAATTTGGCTTGGATGGCTATGTCATTAAAAACGAACAATATCATAATGATAATGATCGTCACCAAATATAGAGCCACAGCTAAATCATACATTTGGTTTGGATGGCTATGTCATTTGAAACGAACAATATCATAATGATAATGATCGTCACCAAATATAGAGCCACAGATAAATCATACATTTGGTTTGGATGGCTATGTCATTTGAAACGAACAATATCATAATGATAATGATCGTCACCAAATATAGAGCCACAGATAAATCATACATTTGGTTTGGATGGCTATGTCATTTGAAACGAACAATATCATAATGATAATGATCGTCACCAAATATAGAGCCACAGATAAATCATACATTTGGTTTGGATGGCTATGTCATTTGAAACGAACAATATCATAATGATAATGATCGTCACCAAATATAGAGCCACAGATAAATCATACATTTGGTTTGGATGGCTATGTCATTTGAAACGAACAATATCATAATGATAATGATCGTCACCAAATATAGAGCCACAGATAAATCATACATTTGGTTTGGATGGCTATGTCATTTGAAACGAACAATATCATAATGATAATGATCGTCACCAAATATAGAGCCACAGATAAATCATACATTTGGTTTGGATGGCTATGTCATTTGAAACGAACAATATCATAATGATAATGATCGTCACCAAATATAGAGCCACAGATAAATCATACATTTGGTTTGGATGGCTATGTCATTTGAAACGAACAATATCATAATGATAATGATCGTCACCAAATATAGAGCCACAGATAAATCATACATTTGGTTTGGATGGCTATGTCATTTGAAACGAACAATATCATAATGATAATGATCGTCACCAAATATAGAGCCACAGATAAATCATACATTTGGTTTGGATGGCTATGTCATTTGAAACGAACAATATCATAATGATAATGATCGTCACCAAATATAGAGCCACAGATAAATCATACATTTGGTTTGGATGGCTATGTCATTTGAAACGAACAATATCATAATGATAATGATCGTCACCAAATATAGAGCCACAGATAAATCATACATTTGGTTTGGATGGCTATGTCATTTGAAACGAACAATATCATAATGATAATGANTGGCGTGCGCTCAGATATGTTTTTTTCAATTGTCAACCCAGAAATGTCGAAATATGTAGTGTAAGTTATCAAAGCGCGGGCGGGGCCTGTAGCACGTGCTACAAGTGCTACTATAGTTAATCCGGCCCTGCATTGATGAATAAATTTTTGCATAAAATACAGGATACCCCATCAATGAAAATGTTATTTCTAAGTCACAACTTACGGCTTCGTGAAGCAGTGGAAGTTTGATGGCGATATATTTGACAGCAGTAATGACTCCATTAATGACGGCATTACTAAATACGATCAGCAAATTCTTCATAAGAACCAAGTAGGGTTTGATGTAATCAGCAGATTGTTTGAGAAATGAAGGACCATTTTTGGCAAACCATCTGAAAAAAAAAAAAAACCCAGATGAATAAAATTACTATTCAACTAAAAGTCTCATTTGAGCGGAACATGAAACTAGAACAGTCTCCGTGATCCAGAGGTCATAACACCGCAAATGGACTCTGGACATTAATTAACTGCTGAAGGCAATTCATTTTCAGATAAACAGAACTTATTTAGTGGTACAAAGTAAACATTTGAGCAGAGGTATAGCAAGCTCTCAGTCATCATCATCAACCGTGATTATTCCATTGGTGGATAAAGGTCTCCCTCCTCCATTTCCATTCATTGCCATCGTATTCCTGCCATCTTTTTTATTTCGTCTTTCCATCTGGATTTTGGTCTTCTTCTTGGTCGAACTTAATTTCTAAGGCACCATGGTAAGATCTTGTTTGTCCATCTGTTATCTGTTTTTCTTGCTTTATGTACCGCCTATCTCCACTTAAGCTTTTTATAACATCTTCCATTTTTGTTCTTTCTCTAACCCATGTATTTCTTTTTCAATCTCTCCTGGTTATGCCCAACATACTTCTTTCCATACTAAGTAACCAAAAACTTCGGGGAATTTTTATAGCACGCAGTGGTTTTTGGGGGGATTAGAATTTTATTAGTGCACACTCCTTAAGGTTATTACGCCCCAAATTTGGAATCGTCACGAGAACCCCCCCTCAATTTTTTGCCAGAAAAATAATAAACCCATGTGTCACATTGGCAGAGTTTTTCATAAATGTCGAAGACAAAAATGTAATCCGCTTATTAAATATTACTAAAGCTATTGAACTATCGTATAGAATTCGGACATGCCCTCCCTAATACACGTCCGAAACATTCTTGTAAACGCCATGCCCGTCCTGGGACGACTTATACTCACTTTTGAGCAGCTGCATTTTTGTGTTGAACATAGACGGTAATTTGATCAAACTGTTGGAGAATACCCAAATCTTTTAAAGTTTGGGCAGTCTGTGATTTTCTAAAACTTCCATGGAGACCAACATCGTAGGCTATGAAGGCAGAGAAAATCATCAATGTGAACAGGACGAGCCATCGGAGAGGTGAAGATTGCTTGACAGTCATTTTGGTAAGTAATGTCTGAAACCAAATAGAAAATAAAAATCAACATTTTAGTTTTGCTTAACGTCTCTTAAACATCTATAGGCCATTCGAGACTGGGGTTTTACCCTCCATTCGGTTGAAACTTACAAACCAGCTACTCACATTGACCTCACCCAGCCTGAGTTGTGCCGGAAAAATAGCCAGATTCACGAGAGCGCGAATCTACGTGTACACCCACTCGGTTAAACTTCGCTGAACGTTGCTTAACTTCAGTAACCTAACGGCAACTGGTCTATGCTACGTGCTATAGGCGCTGGCAAAAATCAACATTGTTCAAAGTGTGCTTGAACAGATGAAGAAAGAATCGAGTGTATGTGTAGTTTTTCTTTTTTTTAATTAAGTTCAACGTCTCTTTAACATCTATTGGTCATTCAAGACGGAGGGTTTACCCTCCATTCGCTAGAAACCTACAAACCAGCTACCCACATTGACCTCACCCAGCCTGGGTTGGGCCGGAAAGATAGCCAGCATCACGAGGCCGCGAACCCACGTGAACACCCACATTGTACAACCTCGCTGGACAAGTACAACCTCAGTGGACGATGCTTAACTTCAGTGATCGAACGGGAACTGGTGTATTCAACGTGCAATAGACGCTGGCTAGATTTGTAGTTTAAATTAATAAAGTTGTGTCTCTTGTGTAACGCGTGTTTTTTTTTTTTTTTTTTTTTTTATAATTGTTTGTTTCCACGGCTCAATCTATGTTTTAGACAATTAAGGGATTGCCCCTTAAGAGATTTCTGAGAGCCCTGGAACGGACTTCGTAATCTTAATAATTTGGATCCGTTCGCACACTTTGCGCAATGACACCAAAAAGTAGAATAAGGACAACAAAAAAGTAGAACAAGGACATCTTAGTCACAAAAGCCATTCGCATTAAGAGTCACCTTTATTATTTACTGGACCACGAAATTGTCACTTTAAATGAAAACTACGCCAAAACTAAACTCAATATTTCAAAATGGTGACACAATAAAAAAAATGTCTTGGCCATTGTTTGAGCAGTGGAAAAATACTAGTACAGTAATTACTGTTTCTCCACGCATCTGTGTACATCTATCTATACATATTGTAAATGAAAGTTACTTTTCGCGTCTGTCTGTTTGCGATAAACTCAAAAACCACCAACGAATTTTAATGCGGTTTTCACCAATCGACCAAGTGACTCCGGGGGAATGTTTCAGTGTAAAAAAAAAGTCACAAATGTCCGGCCACTTTTTAAGTTACGGCCTCTTCTTCGACCGATTTTTTCCGAATTTTGGCTAATATGTTGAATTTTGTTGCGACAACATATCAATTCAAAGCGAGAAAGTTTTAGGTGACATCCTAATCCCTCATTTATGATATATTTTGCAGAATTGTGACTAGCCATTCCAGGGTTACAAGTTCGAATCCGGGATCAGCCAAAATAAAATCTAGACAGTACTAATTGTTTAGCCAAAACGGTAAGGGATATAGAATGTAGAAAAAATATGGGAATGGACCCCCTCCCAAAATCATAGGCTGAAACCCCAGGAAAGTTATCGGAATTCAAAAATATCGAACCATTTTCCGATTTTTCGGTTTTTGACCAAATTCAGCCCGTCACGGTCCGATATCTTAAAATTTGACGCGACAAAATATCAACTCGAAGCGAAAAAGTTTTAGGTAGTCTTTTAAACTTTAATTTGAAACACAGTTTGCAAAAAAACGGTCCAACCGTTTTCGAATTACGGCCGATTTTCCAATTTTTGAAGGGAAAATTATAGAATACTATTAACACGGGAACGGCCATGCCTCTAAGACGAAAGCGCTCCGGAAGCTCTATAAAAATTTTTAGTAGTTGATACACAAATTAATTTTGAAATATTATAAAATAATAAAGCTAAATGTTGTTAAAATATGTTGGAAACACAGAATGAATGAAAGTAATCTAACCTAAAAGGCATTTTATTTAATATAGGAATCTATTGAGACTTAATAATAATAATAATAAAATAATATTTTTATTAACAAAAGTTAAGTTTTCAAAGTTTTTTTCCCAAGCTATGATGGGCTTAATATTTTGTTTTCTGAAGGAAAAAGTATTTTATTACGGTTAATTGAAAAAAAAAATGTTTCCCAGGGTNTAATCAATAATCAAATCTATTATCAATGGTACATTCACATTCGCACAACTAACAAGTACAACCTACAATTTACAATACTAGAATACTACAAAACAAAATTACAAAAACGAAGGAGCTTGGGTCCCAGGGCCCCCAAAAACTATACAGCAAATTTCCTTCATACCCTAAACATATATACCAAAACTTTAGAGGAAAACGATAATAAGCGCCGCAGGCGAAATTTTTCAGGAAAAGCATGTTCACGCATAAAATTGGGCATTGAGATAAAAAAAAACTTAATTTGAAAAATTCCCTGACAATTCCAGGATTTCCAGTCTGGTAGACACCCTGGATTTTACTATCTTCCACACTGTTTGACTACTTTTTTTAAAATTTTGCAATATAGGTAGAAGGAAGGATCTACAGTAAACATACTTAAATTAAACAGGGATCTCTTTCTAGCACTCGACACAATGATCGATCATACCACGTTGAATACACCAGATCCCGTCAGATTACTGAAGTTAAACAACGTCGGGCGTGGTCAGTACTTGGATGGGTGACCACTTGGGAACACCACGTATCGTTGGCTATTTTTTCCGGCCCAATTCACGCTGGGTGAGGCCAATGTGGGTAGCTGGTTTTCAAGTTTCCAGCGAATGGAGGGTAAAAATCCCATCTTGAATGACCAATAGATGTTCGGCCGGCCATACACGCACCGATAAGTCTGTGCAGACTTGTCTGTACAGACTTATCTGCGCAGACAAGTCTGTCGTGTATGGCAGGATCTGCACAGATTTTGTCTGAAAATCGGAGACAAAATCTGTGCAAATCCTGCCATACACGACAGACTTGTCTGCCCAGATAAGTCTGTACAGACAAGTCTGCACAGACGTGTGTGGCCGGCCTTAAAGAGACGTTAAGCCAAATTAAAAAAAAAACAAAAAACAATAAACAATGATACCCTTCGTTATCCAACTCTTCCGTCCCCCAGAGACAACTTTGTAGGGAAAGTGAGAATTAAAGAGAAGGAGAAGTATCTGATAGAATTAACAGAGCTGATCATCTACATTGGAACGAACAAATACAGGGGAGAAGTCGGTCCGATCCAACACAGCAAGATAAGATTCCATCTGATTGTGAGAATAAGTTATCTTGTCAGTTTTTTTGATTGTCGTGATTGGAAATGAAATGACTTGTGCATGTTTGTGGTCCCCTATATCACTAAAGAAATTAACTTTGTCATTAAGAAGATGTTTCAATGAGAAATTGATGAATATGTTTTAAATGCATGATTTAGAAGTAGGGGTGATACGGGTAGTCTCGGACACTGGAGCTTTCAAGTTGAACATGTTCAGAGTAGATTTTAACTTTGACCTCAACTGCGACCCCACAAGAAGGTCCACATTAAGATCGCCGCACACTATAACATATTTGAAACGGCTCAGCTCTGTCAAAAGCCGGTCAAAATATTCCAAAAACTGCTCATAATTAGATAAACACCTTGTATATACATAACTATCATGTATTATACATATTATGTATGTACACTAATACCTATATTGCTAATATAATATATATTGTATATATATATAATATATGCTATAATATAAAAATAATATATTGTTAGTATNGCAAGTTTGACTTTCTAAAACCCCACAAACAATGCGCCGACAAGATAAGTGCAAACATTGAATAGTTAAAGCCAGCATGACTTTTAATTTAATCAGTCTTACAACAACCCATAATGATATTCTCACGACAGAAAATCACAAACTCAAATTATCTCAAAAACCATTTATTTACAGAACATTTAAATTAACGTAAACTATCCGCATGATCGATCTACACCAAAGGTAACTGTTTACATCTTAACCATAAAGGGCGACTTAAAACGAAGAACGTCCTCATGATGTCCGGTTCTACGCACCAGGACGACCTGGAACGCATAACATCACAGTTCCAGGCCAAGGACCATCAAAACCTTTTCGGTAACCTCATATCAACCTATTTCTAAATTTTCCATAACCTAATGTAAATAATGGGGGGGGGGTACCGTTGATTTTAAGAGGAGCAAAGGCTACAACAACAACATCGCGTAAAGTAAAACTTATTTTAGGCAAAATGCTAAATAAAAACCATGTAATGTTACTACAGAAACACGGAAATAATAACAGAGTTTGCACTTTTCAGTATGACTGAAGATAAAAACAAAATACAAGTGTCACATGATGTAATTATGAATGGAAAAACAAATTAGTAATATTAGTTTATATTTCAAATAAACAAAATCGATCATGAAAATAATGCTAACATTTGTAATATCATTTGATTACACCTCAAATGAAGTGAAACTTTATGATCACATATTTAATTTGTACAAGGAATATTCTAGTAATAAAAAAAAACGTGGACGAAAACAAGTTGAAGAAATTGACAATGACCAAATAAAACATATATTTGATTGGTTTGATGAGAAGAAAATCAAGCCTGATCAGAGCAACATTATCAAACACGAGGACATGGAAGAGGACACAAATGAAATGGAAATTGATGAGAACAATAGAATCAATGCTGAAGAGACGGAAGATGACCAAAATAACAATATAATCAACCCTGAAGAAATGGAAAATGACAAAAATATGCTAAAACCTGAAGATCAAAACGATGACCAGAATGAAATCAAATCGGTTCGGAGCAGTTTAACAAAACCTGAAGATATAAACGATAACGAAAAAGAAATCAAACCTGATCAAAGCAATATAGAAAAACCTGTAGGGATAAAAAATAAGAAAAATAAAAGTAAAACTGATGAGGGGAAGAAAAATAAAACTGATGAGGAAAATGGAGTAAGAATTGACGAGAATGAAGTAAAGACACAAATTAATGACATATTAAAAATAAATGCGAATATTGATGATGTCTTTATTATTCAAAGGTATTTACACGAAATGGTCTATCTGAAATGATTGTGGTTAGTGCGGTAATGAAATTGCAGTTCGGACTGATAAAATGACAAACCTTTCCGTTTAACACATAAGAACTTATAGGATTTCCAGGGATTTTCTTCTTCGCCACAAAAAAAGCAAAATATACGTTTTAAATAACGAAAAAAGAGTAAAAATTAGTTAAAGTAAACCATTTCCAATTTATTCACCCCCGTACAAAAGAAAGTAGGACGTTGAACTACCCGAGTACGATTCCCACCGGAGTTGGACAAGTTTTTCTCACTGACAGTTTATTTCATTCAATGAATTTAATAATATTTAAAACAAAACGCGACCTGATGTATTACTGATGTGGTCCTGTTTTTCCCCAAAAATCCGAAGCATTCACACATTCATGTAATATTGAAATTTAGTACAGATGGTATTGCAATCTCATAACGGTGCACGACATTTTTTTTTTTTTTTTTTTTTTTTTTNGGTCTTTTTTTCAAAAAAAGGCTTCTTAGCGGTCGAAAGCCCACAGAAACCGTTTCTTACGATATGATTCCTTGTTCAAGACACTCTGAGGATAATTTTGGAATTTGTTTTTTTCGTGTACTTTATGAGGTAAATTTTGGCACAATTTTGAAATTTGGACACCTTCTTAGTGAACGAAAGCTCCCGGGTATGGTTTCTTACGACACATTTTTGAACTCAGGGGGTCAGTGCACTGAATCTGGCGTTTGGGTTGTGACGACAGACTATTTTTACCATATTAAACTTTTTGAAAAACTCATCAGCGTATATTTTGCAAATGATGTTTTCAAATGAGCTTGTTGTTAACTTATAACTTTCATGGTACAGTCATGTCAATAAATATTGCATTCTCCAATATGTCCTATTCCATGAGCACATAAAGATATCCATTCAATATTGTGGAGGAATTCTAGCTAAAGTTGTATTTAATGATATACTGAAATGTGTGCATTGTTATATTCAAAATGATAAAGTATGGATTGTGTTCAGTGTAAAACACAATTACAATAATATTAGCGAAAAGAAAATTACAAGTCTATACAACAGTGAACCACCATTTACACTAACCTATATTGATAACTTGAAGAATGATGAGCTCAAAGATAATGAGCAAACATATGATGGCTACTTACAGACGACTGTCGATAGTGAGGGAATGTTCAGTAATGAGATAGAACAGATCATTGTATTCAAACACAATGTGAAAAGTAAAACGAAAAGTAAAAAGGGACAAAAGATGAGCAAGAAATCACACGATGAGGAAACTGAACGCGGTGACAAAGCTAACGGTAAAGTGGGACCAGACAGATACTATTAATTTTTTTCTGAGCAACTAACCTAACTTAAAATATGATTAATTGAAAGTAGAAGGTTAATTTTCACGATTAAATGGTGGGAAATACGAGAAAACTCACTTTTAAATGTATAGTTCACAATTTTATTGCTTGAAAATCGACGAAACTTTGGAGAAATCAAATGTTTATTCGGATTTTTTTTTAAATATGAATTTTTTGTTTATTTAACATGAAAAAAAAAAAAAAAAAAAAAAAAAAAAAAAAAAANCCACCCCTAAAACGTTTAAAAAGCCTTTTTAAATTATATTAAACCACATTTTAAGTTTGTAACTTGCTCCAAAAAAAATTAATAGTATCTGTCTGGTACCGGAAGAAAAAGGTTTTTTTCAAAATAAATTAAAATTAAAGTGAATTAATTAATCTTCCACCCCTAAAACGTTTAAAAAGCCTTTTTAAATTATATTAAACCACATTTTAAGTTTTTAACTTGCTCCAAAAAAAATTAATAGTATCTGTCTGGTACCGGTAAATTATTTCAAAAAGAAAAAATTGTCGGGGCCAAACACAGAGGGTTAAAATAATCCTGACCTTGTTCAGGGTTAATTTTCGAATTGAACTAGTTAATATACTGTGCGCATGAGCTGTTAGCATTTTCTGTTATAAAAGTTGTGAGCAGTTATTTTCAACCAAGTGATATTTTATTTTGACCTTCGAAATAATATAAAATTTGTACGCCTTCATGTAACTTCAATTGTGATAGCCTTTGCTATAAATAATTCATGAACGTAAATATTTTTCTGCCTTTTTTTAATGCGGTTCATCAAAATTAAGGTAAGATCTGTAAAATTAGTTTGTATGATTCATTGTAACTAAATTACCAGTGAATACAGTCCATTTATAAAGAATACCGATCCAGATAAAAATTAACTTAGAGGAGTTCCCTTGAACTAGACAACGCCTAGAGGTCAACCTTTGAGTCCATACAAAAATCAAGTCGTGAGATATACAAGAGAATGAATGATCACTCATTTTTGATAAGCACATTGCACATTTTTTTTAAAAAAAAAATGGTATCAAAAGATGGCTCGCACATGTGACGGATAATACGGATATGCGAGTAACTGAGATCCGCGTCAATATTTTCATAAAACTGTTATTTTGCTTACAGATCATTGGAATAACAATTTAAGTGGAATAATAGACCATGAACAAAGAAGCAAAATTATACAAAACATAAATGCAATGCTACAGAACAAAACAGAAGAAATAGAACCAACCATCCATAAAGAGGAAGTTGATGAACCCAAGGACAGCATAAAAAGTAAAGGAAAAAAGGACCCGAAAGCGAAAAGAGGAAAAAACCAAACTGATGACGATGAAATTGATTCCAAAGGCAACAAAATAGAAGTAAAAATTAAGGGCTTCGATTTTATAAACGATTCTAATTGGTCTAATTGGTATTACAATGTTGATAATAATCGCAATAATTATTTTGGAATATTTTTAAAAACAAAGGACACATTCAATGAATCTACAGTTTCAAATTTACAACCATTGAAATTAGAATTAGAAAATCTATCAAATTTACCAATATTATATTTAGAGCACTACAAAATTTCAAATGTATATGCCACTATTAACTTTGAAGAACCTTTAAGTAATTTAAGAACATCAACGCAACCATCAGCAGAAAATATCAATTTACAATTTGCAAAAACACTATTTCTATCAGACTTAAAAAATCAGAAAACATTTTTTGTTGCTTTCCATATAAAACAATTAATCATAGAATTGGTAGGAGAAATAATATTACCAAACAAACAAATCAAAGAGGAGGTTCTTGATGAAGTTGACAAGATAGAAGAACCAGTCAAAAACAAAAAGTCAAAAAGTAAAGGTGATAAGAAGAAAAAAAGGAATGAGAAATTAAACTCAGATAAAAAAAGCGACAAAGCAACTTCCTTAAAAGACGCAGATGAAGGAATACACGTTGACGGTTTTGACGCAAATAACTTTGATGAAATGAAAACAGATCAACAAACTGACAAGGCATTCTTCTTGCTTGAAAATGAAGAGGAAGCAACTGCTCAAATTGAAAACACTGACACTTTACCTGATACTGTTATTATTTCTAAAACCGACAAACTAATTTTGGTTCGACTTTGTTTATTTCGAGTCGATCTTAATGACTTTGTTAATTTTGACCACATTCATGAAATGAAGGAAACACTTGTCTCTTCAGGTAATTCAAAAGGGGACAAACTGAAACATTGTTCTAACCATTTTAAAAGCTAATACATAGTAACTTTCTTTTGTCACACCCAAACAAAATGCGGATTAATGTCTATTTATTATGCAATTTATGCATATTGAAGTAATCAACCTGTATATGTAATATACATCCTGTATTCTATTTTTGATTTCTCCTTTTCGAGAAGAAGTTATTTTTACAGTCTTGTAGGGAGAGGGGTCGGGGTGAAGGGGGGAATGAATGAGTGTATTAACTATGCCATTCAGGTTGATTGGGAGGATAGTCGGGGTGAAGGGGGGGGAAAACACTTGTCTCTTCAGGTAATTCAAAAGGGGACAAACTGAAACACTGTTCTAACCATTTTAAAAGCTAATTCATAGTAACTTTCTTTTGTCACACCCAAACAAAATGCGGACTATGGTCTATTTATTATGCAATTTATGCATATATTTCCATAGCCGATTTTTTTAAAAAAATATCTACCGAATCAATAAGAAAAGGCAAACAAAGATTGTCTATAGTTTTCTGTTAACATACATTATTAATAGTATACAATTCTTTCTACCTGACACTACAACCTTATAACTTCGTCTCAAAGATATGGCAGTAATCTCGAGACTACTTACCAGAGGAGGCTGGGAACGAAGAATTGTGTTTAATACGGGACTGACGTAATAATAACAACAACAGAAAATCCAAATGCAACTCGATAACCCGATCTAGATTTTATTAAAGCATCTCTTATCTTTTTAGCTGTTCCTTATCAAAATACAACATTCGACTCGAATACTACCTTTCCTCAAAATTATCTAATCGACATTGACGATAAATATGATATTCAATTAGACTTTTATATAAAAATTTCCAATTGTTTTAGAAAAATGTGCAAAGAATTTTATAGAACTGATAACACTGGATTCAACAATGTATTCTTAATATGCGAAGACAAAATAGTAATGAATAAAATAATTGATAAAATACAAAACATTAATGATGGTATCATCATTGAGACGGAATCAGGTAAAATAAAATATTGCAACAGATTAAGTTGTAGAAAGCATTGATATTATAATATTGATCAACTTTAAATCAAAATTTTTTTTTTTTTAAAAAAAAGGTATCACAATATTCATAAGTATCAAATTGGTTAATTTTGGCACTCAACTGTTTTTAATGTTTATGTATGGTCGATACGATCTTAAATTACATACAAAAGGTACATGTATGCTCGTATTTCTTGGGGGAGGATAATCGTTTGGGGAATTTTAGTCAAATAAGTTAATGTACATACCTACTAGCTGTTTCGCCTGTGCTTCGCTACGGTCTAGAGCAGGGGTTCCCAAACTTTTTGGTACCGCGCCCCCCTTTCTGAAATGAAAGCCTCCCACGCCCCCCTACCCTTTTTACATTATAAATTACTAGCAGAATACGCCCGCTTCGCTTGGCGCCTTAGAGGCATGGCCGTTTATATTTCCAATCCCCTTTTTTTCGCGATAAAAAGTAGCCTATGTCCTTTCCTAAAGTATGGAAGTATGGATGAATGGGTATGAGTGTTGCTGAATGCTATCTCATACAAAACGCTATGTGTTGCTGAATGCTATCTCATTCAAAAAGCTAATGTGTTGCTGAATAATATCTCATTCAAATCGCTAATAAGTTGCTGAATGCTATCTCATTCAAAAGGCTAATGTGTTGCTGAAAGCTATCTCATTCAGCTAATGGGTTGCTGAATGCAATCTCATTCAAATTTTCTGAACATCATGTTCAATAAAATTACCTTTGTAAAAAAAAAATGTGAACATTTATATTTTAACTAAATGATAATAATTCAACTGGTCTCACGCCCCCNTTATTATAGATTTCAATTATAGCAGGTAATAATTGTGTTTTTTTTTTATAGATAGTCAGAGAAATCAAAATAACATAACAGGATTTCTATTGGAATATGCGGATATAATAATACTTTTTGCGGAAGCAGCCATCCATCAGACCTATCCTATGCTACTAAGGACAACATTACGTCAAGTGAACTCCATGAAAAAACTTCTCTACAACACTGACCTAGTCATCCCTTACAAAACGTATTCTATAAATGAACAAGACAACTCTAATGGATTGTTTGTGCACAAAAGTGACAACACATTTCAAACGAATAATAAACAGCATAGTTCAAATGATATTTATGTGAAACTTTTTCAACTCGTTCATTGTAAAAGTATAGAAGCCATATATAAATATCAATTGTTACCAGACATTGGTCAGTTACACAGTCTCGTTCACTGAGATGATAGCGAGGATGATGACTAAAATATCAATTGTTACCAGACATTGGTCAGTTACACAGTCTCGTTCACTGATAGCGAGGATGATGACTACGATAGTCTAGTCAGACTAGTGACCGATCGTTACTATACTCGTATTGTATGAAAGAGACCAAATGTTACACTGATGATAGCGAGGATGATGACTACGATAGTCTGGTCAGACTAGTGACTGATCGTTACTATACTCGTATTGCTGAGATGATAGCGAGGATGATGAGTACGACAGTCTGGTCAGACTAGTGACTGATCGTTACTATACTCGTATTGCTGAGATGATAGCGAGGATGATGAGTACGACAGTCTGGTCAGACTAGTGACTGATCGTTACTATACTCGTATTGTATGAAAGAGACCAAATGTTACACCGATGATAGCGAGGCTGATGACTACGACAGTCTGGTCAGACTAGTGACTAATCGTTACTATACTAGTATTGTATATACTCGTATTGTATGAAAGAGACCAAATGTTACACCGATGATAGCGAGGCTGATGACTACGACAGTCTGGTCAGACTAGTGACTGATCGTTACTATACTCGTATTGTATGAAAGAGACCAAATGTTACACCGATGATAGTGAGGCTGATGACTACGACAGTCTGGTCAGACTAGTGACTGATCGTTACTATACTAGTATTGTATGAAAGAGACCAAATGTTACTCCTTTTTAATGTGAAATGAATTCTTATGTAGCATAACGATTTGGAAACCCATATTTTTACACAACCAACAACTCTCATCATTATTTCGCGAGATCTTGTACGTTTTGGGCACAATACCAAAGAACCATTTTTTTATGCAAAAAAAAAAGTCATCACCCTGTCAAACAAAGATTGAATTTAACCAACAATAACAGAAATTTAAGTTGATGTAAATAAACGCAAAATGTATTCATACTACATGCTCATTTTCTTTTTTTAGGGGAAATTTAATGGTGACCTTGAAATTTTTCTACAAGCTCGATTTTTGTATTTTTGATTATGGTATTGAATATTTATAAAAAAGAAGAAGAAAAAATGCTTAGTTTTGTGAGATATTTAACACTAGCAGGATACGCCCACTTCGCTTGGCGCCTTAGAGGCATGGCCGTTTATAGTTTCAACTCCAAAAGTAGCCAAATATTAGTATGGATGTGTAGCATTACGGCACACTTATTTGCAATTTTGTGTGCATAAACTCTCGATGTTTCACTAAAATTAACACATTCATGCACAAATATTTCAAAATAGGCGTGCCAATNTATTTAGACCTCCGAAACGGTAAGATAAAGATAAGACAAACAATTATAAAACTATTTAGACCTCCGAAACGGTAAGATAAAGATAAGACAAACAATTGTAAAACTAGGCTTGTACGAGATTAAAATGTCATTAATCAAATCCTACTAAAAATCGTGGACGATAAAAGTCAAAATGGTAGGCGTTTGGCCAACTTTCCCAACACCTCAGAACCTTTTCTAATATTAATGGGGGGAGGTCTAATCTAACATTTTCAGTAAAGTTTAGATCTTACATCATTAATGTTTTAACATATTTTTCATCTAAAATTCCTGGGGTATGTCAATAAATTGCATATATTTAGTAAGCTTTATTTTAATTTGTTTAAATAAGGAAGGAAGTTATTAGTCATAATGAAATAATATTTCAAAACTAATTTGTGTATCAACTACTAAAAAATTTTTTCAAGACATTCTCCACATGTTGAAAATGTCGCAATAGACGAAAGCGCTCAGTAACTCTTAAAAAAAATTTAGTAGTTGATAGACAAATTAATTTTGAAGTTTTATTTTACCCTTTTACTAAGTTTGAAGCGAGTATCTATATAGGTTATGTTAGATTGACATTAAATGATAAATACAAACACACAAAAGTAAATAATGAGAATACTAACCAAAGGTAAAAACAGCAACCATAAAACCAGAATAGTAAAATTATAAAACACTTTAAAAATGGAAAACACAATTAATTTAATTATTCCAAAGAAAATCGTATAGATAACGTTTGTGAGAAGTCGCGTTACTATTATTGTTAC
This sequence comes from Pachypsylla venusta, assembly GCA_012654025.1. NCBI lineage: Eukaryota > Metazoa > Arthropoda > Insecta > Hemiptera > Aphalaridae > Pachypsylla > Pachypsylla venusta. Next base: position 31,203,614 of record CM022874.1, read on the forward strand.
GAGACATGGCAGGAGAAATGTAAGCAACAGAGAGAACATGTTATGTTATTGAAAATGTTCACTATCAGTATTTTAGATTTCAAGTGTCCGGGTGTTTTTCATATATAATAATAATTAATATTAGTAAAAACGAAGGCTATAAATATGCAGAGACTTGCTGAACACCAGAATTAAAGAACAGATATTAACTTTAACCCTCTCGCGCCCGTAATAGCAAACTTGCTACGAAAGTTGGTGAGTTATCTAATTTTGCTTCTGCCCCCGCTTAGTATTAGCTGTAAGGGTAAAGAACCTTTCACACAATGCTCTGAAATCAACAAAAATACTAAGGGG
>CM022874.1:31242910-31256193 GCA_012654025.1 Pachypsylla venusta
ATTATTATTATTATTTATTGTGTTTCAGAGGTGTCTAACCTCTGACACATTACAATGAAAGTTAAATATTCCTATCTCTATCAAAATGAGAGAAAACCGGATAACATTATAATAGTAAAAGGGGGAATAATAGGCACTTACTGTATTATACTCTGCAAAAAGGAAAATGATTAGTTACAAAATATAGCACTTAGGTACTTACTGTATAATACTCTGTAAAATAAAAGGAAAATGATTAGTTACAAAATATAGCATTTAGGTACTTAATGTATAGCGTATTTCGGATTTTTCTCCATTATCAAGAATGAACATTATATTCTTAAGGACTATCTTATATCTTATATTCAAAGATACAGAAATGAAAATATGATACCCATCTAATTAAAAAGAGGAAGGAAATTTACTATCAACACAGAGGAAGGAAATTTACTATCTATACTATTTACTATAGATAAAATAATGGAATTAATATTCTTTAATGTCTTTATAAGAAAAAACAAGAATTTGAATTAGGTAATCCCTTTGGTTTGAGAGATCTAAATTTGCAAAAAAAAAAAAAAAAATCATCATCAAAGACCTACCGCAATTGTTTTAGGTGTATTAATTCCATTATTTTATCTATATGTTGATTGTAAATTTCCTTCCTCTTTTTAATTAGATGGGTATCAGATTTTCCTTTTTGTATATTTGATATATAAGTTAGTCCTTAAGAATACAATGTTCATTCTTGATAATGGAGTCAAATCCGAAATACTTGTATCGAATAATATATTAAAATTGTAGAACAAAAAGTCAAGTGTTTTTATTCATTTTCATTTCTTGTAGATAATATAAATATGTACATTATATCCTAACTTCTCACTTTTATTTATATTTGACTTTTCAGGGTTGAAACAGATTTTTTATGTAAATATACTAAATGGTAAGGCCACATTAACATTTTTAAGCAAAAACATACTTTGTCTTCTTAGCATCATAACTGAACGGTAATAAAGATTGCATTCAGCCTACCCTTTCGCATATTCTACATATTTTAGAGGCTGGATGTGATTAGTTGATATGCTATGGCAGTAACTTCTTTTCAGCTGCTGTAGAACATAGCCCACTTCACACTTTATCTACAATATTTTGCAGATTACTAAATAATGAACATAATATACCACACCTCATAAAGAACAAAAAGTAGAGCTTCTATAATGTTGGGAAATGACAGGATACACCGCCCGATTTAGTCACAACTTATGTCTAAGGGGTGCGATGAAATTTTTGTAAACCAAGTACCCACTGGTGCAAGAAATATCCAATTATGTGAAATTATGTTCAGACTTCCCACTAGAAGTTGAGTTTGAAGTTGGCTCGGTTGTGCGCTAAGGATTAGTCGGTGAACTGGCAAACAAAAACTTACCTCGTAAAGATGCAAAAATTTTCATACTTATGAGAGTAGCTTATTTACGAAATTGGTTTTCTTATGGTCTGGAATAAGATGCTTTGCTATGATACAAACAATCCAAAGTAAGTATAGAAACTTGTTACAAATACACGTTTTCCACTCATAATATTGCTTACGAAGTGTATGCTGAAGCTGGAATTCTAGTCTTCTACAGTAAATCTTCAGTAAAGCACCCGGTCCATAGTAAAAAGTCTAAGATCGAAAAATTGAGGGAGGTCAAACATACACGTTTCAAGTCACGCTTACGTCATAAGGTATATTATCTAATGACATAAGCTTTTTTAAGCCAGCTCCCGGGCTTGATATGTTTCAGTTTTTCACTCAAAGGTACAGCCCTGTAGTCGTCAGCATTATTTAAAAGGTAAAAATGTACGAGTAAGCTGGCTCGTTATCATTGTCGGGAATAATATCTATTTCTTTGTTTTTTTGGGAGGTTCGGGCTTTTTAGATGCAGCTCTTTTTTTCATTATTTGAATTCTTTTGTCAGCTGAAATTAGACTTGAGCTAGTGGTGGCTCCGGGTGCAGCAGGCTTCGTACTTCCAGGGCTAACTTTGCTAGAGGAGGAGGAACCTGGACAAAAAAGATTCAATAATTTTTCATTTGCAGATCAATAGAGTTTGGTAATATAGGGTACTATGTGTGAGGAACAACTCTTTTTGAGTATGTCGTTTTATACTTACTCAAGTCTATTTTTCTGAACAAGGATGTCAGTAACGGGACTCCAAATTTACTTTGAGAGCAATCATTTTTCCTTAGATAAGAACATTTATGTACGTGGTATGATTGTAAAACCGTTTCCTAGCCCCTCTAAATGTTGGAAAAAGTGAGGATAGTAATGTAATTTACGGCCACACCTCGACAAAAAATACCCTTTATTTTAACCTGAAGAATGCAGAAGGATAAAATATTTCAAATGTACCTATTTCAATTCATTTTCGCGCAGTCGTGAGAAATGGTGGTGATTGGTTAAATCTGTGGTTTTCAGCTGATTTCCGGGAAATCTTGAACCAGATGATGGTGGATATCAAACTCCAGTTAAATAAAAACTAACATACACTTAGTTGACGCCTTTACTTTAGTTGACAATAAAGTTTGGTGAATCCCATCATAAGTGTTGATTGTTTAAATTTCTGTGAGAATCCTACCACGATGAATAATATAGTCTTGAAAAAGTGATAACGATTGCTATTGTAAAACTCACTCGAGTATTTGCTGCTACCGGAACTGGTAGTTGTGCTGCTGTTGCTACTACTGTAATAACTCCCAGATTTACTTGAGCTTGGTTTTGTCGTGGACTTGGAGATAGGGGGATTCTGAAAATAAAAATTAAATTCCTATTTTATTATCTTTCCTTCTCAATAACTCATAATTTTCATTTTGCATTTGCTTTTTTAAAAATAAGTAACCAAGTGATAAAAAACTCAAGTATCCAAGTCCAATTTCTAGGTTTGTCATTCCTTCTTGCGTGTCAAAAGCATCTTTTTAAAATTTTGATGGCAAGAAATGTGATCTTTAGTTATTATTATTATGTTTACTTACTTCTCGCTTTGGTGTGCAATAGTCCTAACTAGTGGACGCAGCACTTGGAATTCCGAAAGGAAAGGCCGCCACATTAATAATAAATACTTCTCGCTATTGCGGTATTCACCCTATTACAGGTCTATGACAAGGTAATAGGGTTGTTTTGCTTCAATCACAACCAGGGCCGTAGACAGAAAATCCGGGCCGGGAGGAAAAATTTACGAGCCCTCTAATATTCTTTCATTTAAAATCACCGTATGGGCAATAATAAAAGTTAATGTAGGCAATTCACCTAGTTGATGTCATTATTATTCAAAATGAACCAGTCATTCAAGGCTTATACCATTTCGGCGCACGGATTAATCTCTCTCCTACATCCGGCCGCTCTCGGAATTTTCCCAAGAGCAGATGGCAATATAATACTCACTTGTTTTTTGCTCATTGTCCTCATACATTGCACACAATACCAAATTAGCCTTGGATCCGCTGCATCGCTATCTGAAATGGGTGGGGTATGGCACTCCTGGTGATAGGAACTATGACATTCAGCACACTCGATGAGTTTATTTCCACTGCCTGCACCTGCTCTTTTATTCCTAAAAACATTTTTCTTAAATAAAACATTAATCGGGGATAACGAAAGTGACTTCGAAGAGGGCGATGTGGGATACGACTTTGTATGGAATCGTTTGCAAAGACTTATTTGGAAAGTAGTTTGGTGAAGAAACATTTGAAATATGAAACAATTATCATCACCATGATTTCAAAGCAGTAGCAAAGGAGATCCTTGGTCAACGGAATTGGGTTCACTTCCCTCCATCTCATTCTTGAAATAATTAAATTTTAAAGAAAAGCATAATTTGAAAAATATCCAAACACATTTGCGACGGACATGTCTCGTTCATATAAACACCAAGTTTATTGAGTAGGACGTGTTAGGAGTAGTACTTATTGGGTTGGGTCACAAAAAATAAAATGAGTGTTGAAGAGCCTATATTACTCCCAACTCGTCCTACACAGCTTAACAGACTCTCTTTAGAGGAAAAATTTAAAACGAACTCCAGGTTTTAGGTTCATTATTATTACGCCTTAGATACCGTTCCCTAAATCGCTTCTGCACAACACTTACTTGCAAACAGAGCATACGTTATAATCGTCAACAATTTCCAGACCGGGTGATCCTCTGCTATCACTTGACGTTTGAGATGATTCGTCAGACTTCATTTCTACATCGTCCTCAGGAATGGAAATGGTCGGAGGAGAAGGCGATTCTGGTGGGGAGGCAACAAGTGGTTTTGAAGATGATGACTTAATTTTTATATTGGGCATCAATTTAGCCTTCTTTGTTGCAATATCTTCATTTGAACCACCCTAGAATATAAAGAAAACTTTTAATTACAAAATATAAAAAATGACCACATGATTCAATAGTTTTATACTGACATTGAGTCACACATTAGGGTTGGACGTGTTGGAAAAATGAAACAGCTGTAACTCATTTCGGACAGCTGTTTATAGACAGACAGAATTATATTGACTCCACAAAATCACTCCTTTTTAAGTTCTGGTCCATCAATTTTTTTGCGTTCAATATTATAGATTGTCACAATGTACTTACTCTGAATTCTCATGTTCATATTTGGATTCAAAGCAACAGCCTTCTGGTTCCGAATCTATCGTATCAATCAACTCAGCATACAATAAAAAGATAACTATAATTTGAAAATTTGAATCGACAAATAAAATTTAAGCAAAACTCTGTGCCCTCTCTGCTCTCTATCAAATACATGATGTTCTGGTAACGGTGTAACATATCTGTATAAACTTACCCCCGAAGAGAGCTTCTTTACTATATTGCTGCTATTGTTGTTTAGTTTACTAAGCACACTAACAGGTTTCCTAGAGGAACCATATTTTTCTTTGATTGCTTCATCTAGGATTTGTTTAAGTTGTTCTGCTGCCACAACCTTATTAGTATATCCAGAGTTTATTATTTTTATGGCCTTGACAAGCTTATCTTCCAGATCTATTATTGAAATATTTGCCATTGGAAGGGTAAGTTACTTTTGCACAATATACCACTGTCTGTTCAAATACACACAATCATTTTAAAGGTATTTCCGTTTCTAAGAATGAACCCAAAAGTCTATATTAATAGTACTGTTCCTTATCTTTACCCTATTCTGTAATATCAGCACGACACAATCACAGTTAATAATTGAAGTATTAATGATAATGATTAATTGACAAATAAAGAATAAAACGGAGACGAGCAGACGAGTCGTCTGAAGATAATTTAATACGATAACAAAGAATTAGGTAACTCAATGATTATTATAAATATAAAATAAATAATTTTAAAAAAAATGTAAATACAAAAGAACAGAATCAGAAACGGTGTCAGAAACTGTGGGTATGACTCCGGGGAGAACCGTAGGGTCCCATAGTTGTGGGATTTTTGTCGCATGCGGCGTGACACATCGCGGGAAAAATCCCACCAACCATATTTTTATTTTTTTCCACTTCTCTTTTGTTTTGTTTTTAACTTTTTATGTTTACTTGTTAGCTTTATTAACATATTTTAACCCCCCTCGACAGGTTAGGAAACGTTTTTACGGCCATGCCTCTATTGCTTGAGCAAAATTTTTTTTCCCCAAACGGGAAAAATATTTTGAACGTGGGATTTTTCCCTTATTCGGGGTTCTCCCCTAAGTCGGACCCCAGAAACTGACGGAGTACGGAATTCCAACATATTTTGTACGGCCTGTACAGATATACGGTATTATCATAGTGTGTAATCGCCTGGCAACGTTGATTAGATATGAGGTTTTTTAGGAGTGCGGCATATCACAGAGAATCCTGGTCAGGAAACGAGGAATTTTCAGACACGCGGGATTTTTCCCATTTGCGGATTTAATTTTTTTTTTATTAAAGTGTACTTTTTATGTTTACAAATTGCTATTGCCAACGATCATACCATGGGCATACAAAAGGGGGGTCTGGCCGGCTATAGCCCCCCCCCCGAAATTTTTTTCGAGATAAGCCATCAAATGTGAAACGCGAGTGTATATCATCTAACCCTGTGCTTCCTTTTCAATGTCACGCAGAAAACACTTTTTGGGAAAGGTTTACATAACAAAGTACAAAGTTAGGGCGATTTAACTTTTTTTCTACATATTTTCAAATTTTTAGTTACCTATTATTATTTGTGGTTTGTGTTATGCATTAGCCAGTTGACTAGAGTGTTTAATAATAATTACATTTTTAACTAAAATAAGCTGGGTGGATTTCACCAGGTGACTTAAAAGTTAACAGGAGAGTTAACAGGCAGGTTTTCATTGAACCGATCTGATAGTAACTTTGAAACAAGACCGTCTGATGGGGGGGCGCAAAAAAAAACGCCCAAATGTTTACTACAATGGAGGGAGAAACATTTCTCGAAAAAAAACCCTATATTTTGGGCGCGATAGAGCATCACCTATTAGGCAGGGGCGTAGGAACGGTGTTCTTATAGGGCTTTGCCACGCCCTTTATCTCTAGAAACATTTGATTATCGGAGGGGGGGGGGGGTTGTAAAGCCCCATATTTAAACTTTGTTTACATGAAACTAGATGGGTTCNTACTTAGTTTGCCCCCCCCCCCGAAAAAAATACTGTGTACGCCCCTGGATCATACCATAACACAAAATTAACACAGATGAAGTTAGTTATGAAGAAATGATGAAAATGGAGTTACTTATGAAAAAATGATTAGAGTTAAATTTAACTATTGTATTTTCTCATCTATATCCATAAAACATCATGGCTCAGTGGCAAGGCCGCTGTCATAGTTTGTAAGTTCTCTCCCGGGTGGGGTAGTATGTTTTTTAAAATATTATTAAATTTATTTTTTAAAAAAAGTAAAAAGAACTTTTAATATTATTAGCACAACACTTTTTGAAAGCGATTCAAAAGGGGAAAAATATTAAGGAAATATATTTTTATTTTTACCTTTTTGAAAGTGACTAGCTGGTTTGTCCGTGCTTCGCTACGGTTACGAAATTCAACAAGAATTTCGAGATTGCGACATTAAAACTTCTCAAGTTTGGATTTTTGGTGGAAGCACGGCTCCTATTTAGAAAATTCAATATTTTACTCAAGGATATTACTTTTTGTACTGCGGAACACCTTTGTATTAAATTTCAGCTTTCTCGCTTATCCCGATGTGGTACTTGTTAGTTATGGATTTTTGGTGGAACCGGCCCCAGGGTGCGCATGGCTCCAATCTAGATAATTCAATATTTTATTCAAGAATATTACTTTTTGTACTGCAGAACACCTTCGTATTAAATTTCACCTTTCTCGGTGATAAAAACCGGCCATAAATCGGGCAGAAACCGGAAAATTTCGATTTTTTTAGGGTCCTTATATACTATTTTGGGGCGTCCATTCTCGATCATTTTTCGTTATCTCCTTTAGTTTTCCCCCCAACAAAATTACAAGAAAACCCACTAAAAGGTGTTATTTTTGGCGTTAACTTGCTTCCGCTTGAAACTTTTTTTCCTTTCTTATTACGCACCTTCATACTGTGTGCCAAATTTCAAGTCTCTACCTTAAGCCATTGTGAAGCTACGTTGATTATTTATCAGTCAGTCAGTGAATCAGTATAGCAACTGGACTTTGCGTTTTAAGTATAGATAGATTAAAAAGGGGGAAAATATTAAGGATATCACGGGATTAAAAGTGGAGGGATTTTGAAAAAAGGGATTTTTCTTGTCCAGGATTCTCTGTGATATGCCGCACTCGCTTTTTAGGTTAGAAATAATTTCGAATGTTTAATTTTTCAGTTTTCTTTTTTGATAACTATTTTTGTATTTGTGTGATCATGTTATGCGAAAGTTTTTATTAAATTGTATTTCCTTGGGAAATGTTATAGACGCAAATCGTTCATTAAAATATTAGTGAAACGCCTTATTTATTAGCACTTCTTTTTAAGCTCTTTAAAAATTAAGGTGAGTGTTACTCTATCTCTAAATGGGTGTTTAGTATCTCTACTTATTGTATGAGGTAGGTACATGTTTTTAATGAATGTTAAAAGTATGGCTAGTGAACAATAGATTATGGCGTATGAAGAAACCACAAATTAAATACCTACCTGATAAACCAAGTTACATAGAACAGTTACGGGGCATGTTCATGAGTAGGAAACGATGACGTCACGAGAGCACCGCTTTTTGTGTTCGGATCAGTGATGTGCAGAGATTGTCAAATATGATGTTTATTTTTCTTAAAATATGACTTATGATGTTATTTTTGTAAAATACGACTCTTATCATGACGTTTATTTTTTGAGAAAACCTACACATAACCCAACACATACATATTATATAAGCCCTAATAAGAATTTTATTAAAACAACAAATAGGTAATAAATGGGTACAGAAAGTTACATTTAGGTAGGTCACTCACTTTATTGATTGTTAAAAAACAAAATAAGATTGTCACCAAAGTTATGCACAGTGAAACGCAATCTACGTCACTCAAGAGATATTTCATTTTGGAGTTCTCTCCACTTCAGACGAAGTATTGGGCGCAAATTTCATCAGAATTATTTTCTGGGCTGTCCAGCCTTCCTTCCTCTCTGCCACTAGACCATTTAGTAATGTTATGACGTTCTTGAGGTTGTTCCAGCCGCAGTTCCTCTCCAAAACTGCACGTACTTTATTCTAAACTTTATTCTATTTTTTTTTTTACTTTCCTTATTATCCTATAAAAAGGAAAATATTGTAATGGGCTGAAATTTTCGATGTCGAGTTTTAAATGCCAAAACACGTTTTGGGGTCCCCATAACCTGTTTCTGCCAATGGTCCGGGTGTGTGTCTGTCTGTGGACAAGATATCTCAAGAACGGCAAGTATTAGAGACTTGAAATGCCGCTTTTTAGCGGTTTTCCCATATCCTGCTTAAAATGAGAAAGGCAATAGCTAGAACTTTAAACTTGCTGCCTATTCATATCAATTGCATACAATAAATTGAAAAATACAACGTAGGTTGAAGTGAAATATATTGTTGGCCGCTAGTTAGTGATTGGAGGCCACTTTTTGACGGTTCGGCCTAAAACCAGAATGGAAAGAGCTAGAACTTTAAATTTGGTGCCTATTCATATCTATTCCATACAAGAAATTGAAAAATACAACTTAGGTTGAAGTGTAATATATCTATTGTTGGCCGCTAATTAGTGGTTGAAGGCCGCTTTTTGGCAGTTCCGCCTAAAACCAGAATGGAAAGAGCTAGAACTTGAAATTTGTTGCCTATTCATATCAATTCCATACAAGAAATTTAAAAACAGAACTTAGGTTGAAGTCTAATATATTGTTGGCCGCTGATTATTTTATTATTTTTTTTTCCTCATAATTTGAAGTTCATTGCTTACTAATTAGGTTGTAACTATGTAAGAGGCTATTCGAACTATATTTATTCGGATGATTATGTGATCCTGTTTCCTACAAAGGAAAGGATCCCATAAACTAACAGACGTTTCTTTAGAGCTCTTGGCGATTTCCTCTAAAAAAAGAATGGATCCGTTCTGTTACCTCCTGGGTGATGTAGAAAAACAGAAGAAATCCAAACCTCTTAAAGAAGACAAATACTGAAGGAGTTAAAAAAAACCTATATCTTGGGCGCGATAGAGTACATTACCTAATAGGCAGAGGCGTAGGAACTGTGGGGCGGACCGCCCTAGATGCCGGTCTTATAGGGCTTTGCTACGCCTTTTATATCTAGAAACATTCGATTATCGTTGGGGGAGGGCGAGCGCATTTCGAAATCTATTCCGGGCGCCTATAACAGCTACCAGGCCAACGATACGTGGTGTTCCCAAGCGGTCACCCATCCAAGTACTGACCACGCCCGACGTTGTTTAACTTCCATGATCTGACGGGAACTGGTATATTCAACGTGGTATGATCGTTGGCTCTCACATTGTTTACATTATCTCTCTGTGAAACTAGATGAGTTCAATGCCAGGATGTTATATAGGTACCTTTTGCCCAGTCCCCCCGAAAAAAAATCCTGTGTACGCCCCTGTTTTGAGGCATTTTGCGGATTTTTTTTTCGTAAAATATGACGTTATAGCATGATGATCACGATATTGTGACTTGTGACGTTTGGTCTCTGGATGTGAGATAGTCTTGACTTATGAATCCCTTAGTATATCAAAAATTCCCTTTTTTAGAACTTTTTCCCTTCTTTTCTATGTTGTTTGCATGAGTTTTTGAAGGCACATCACTAGTAGTTTTGTGAAATTTAGAAATCATTCACTTAAATTGGTCGCCATTTGAACTTGAGTCGCCCAATAATTCCAAAAATTCTATGAATGCCCGCACTAAAATTCATTAAAATCGGGTTTCACGTCCGAGAGTTATCTTGCTACCAAGAAAATGAACAGACAAAAGAAAAACGTTGTGTTAAAAGTAGTCCTCACTAGCCTCATTCACCTGCCCAAAACAGGGTTTAGCGGGGAATGGTCAGCATCACTGGAAGTTTCTTACCTTCAGCGATATTGCATGAACTGTTTTATTGATGTATTCAACGTTGACGCTGGCTAATGAAGCCTAGTTGACAAAATGGTTACAATGTTTCTTACGTTCGAATTTAAAAAAAAATCCAGAGGATCTCAAATTCCCGTCATTCAATATGCACAACCCATCATATAAGCTTACTAGCTGTTTTCCAGTGCTTCGCTACGGTTACAAAATTCAACAACAATTTCGAGATAATTAAATCTTCTCAATAAAATTTTAGATTTTTGTGGAACCGAACCCCAGAGTGAACACGACTCCTATTTAGAAAATTCAATATTTTACTCAAAGATATTACTTTTTGCACTGCGGAACACCTTTGTATCAAATTCTCGGGGGTCTATTCTCGTTAATTTTTCGTTATCTCTTTTAGTTTGCCCAGAAAAAAATTGCAAAAAGACCCGCTAAATAGCGTCATTTTTGGCGGTAACTTGCTCCCACTTGAACTTTATTTTTTTCCTTTCTTATTACGCTGACATACTGGAAAGATACTGTAAGCCAAATTTCAAGTCTCTACGTTCAGCCATTATGGAGCTACGTTGATTTTCAGTCAGTCAGTTAGTACGTCAGTATACCAACTGGGCTTTGCGTTTTATAAGTATAGATTTTTTCCAGAGCTACCGAAGTCTGAATTAACTTTTGGTTTAGAAACCTTGAGATTTGAGCACGAGAAATAAAATTTTATTTTCTGTATGTTGCCATTTTTCTCGTCCAAATTCTCCTCTTTCCGCCAAAAGAGTAAAAATTTTTACCTTGAAATTTGAAGAATTTCCCTCCACCGAGAAAAAAAAAATTCCACCACATCACACCGATGGTTAGGATAAAATTTCCATTTTTGTGAGACGCTATACGTCCGATCCTGAAAGGCTATTGATCATTATGAGTCATATTTTTTGTGGGCGGGCCATGTAAGGCCGCCATCTTGAAATCCTCAATATTTTGAGAACCTCTTGTGTTATGCCATGAACGGCAAAATGATTTTTTGGTGAAAATCGAATATACCGTTTTATGCCGCTTTTTAGCGGTTTTCGTATATCCCGCTTAATGAGAACGGTAATAGCCAGAACTTTAAACTTGGAGCCTATTCATATCAATTTCATACAACTTAGGTTGAAGTGTAATATATTGTTGGCCGCTAATTAGCCGTTGAAGGCAGTTTTTGGCGGTTCTGCCTAAAACCAGAATGGAAAGAGCTAGAACTTGAAATTTGGTGCTATTTATATCAATTTCATACAAGAATTTGATAAATACAACTTAGGTTGAAGTGTGATATATTGTTGACCGCTAATTACCGGTTGAAGGCCGCTTTTTGGCGGTTCCGCCTAAAACCAGAATGGAAAGAGCTAGAACTTGAAATTTGGTGGCAATTCATATCAATTTCATATAAGAAATTGAAAAATACAACTTAGGTTGAAGTGTAATATATTGTTGGCCGCTTATTAGCGGTTGCAGAGCTAGAACTTGTTTAGTATTTTTTTGTTTTCCTCATAAAATGAAAGCATAATTTGAAAATTAATTACTTACTAATTAGGTTGTATGTAAGATGCTATTCGAATGATATTTATTCGGATGATTATGTGATCCTGTGTCCTACAAAGTACAGGATCCAATAAAGTAACAGAGGATTTCTTGGAGCTGTTGGCGATTTCCTCTATACAAAAATGCATCCGCTCTGTTTCCTGGGTGATGTGGAAAAGCAGAAGAAATCCTATTAAAGAATCTTCTTTTTATGTCTCCTTTGGCTGTTTGGAAATCATATAAAAATGGATACGGAAAGCTGTGTGATGTTCACACCAGATTTTTTCTGCAAACTTCTCGAAGCGAAGTTCGGGTTCTCGGCTGGTAAAGTATAAAATTTGAAATAAAATAAGGAATAAATAAGAAGCATTTTTTTTAAAAAAAAAAAAAAATATCAGGGGTAAAGGTAAAAGTGTTCAAAGTTAAAATTAATTACCCCTTAATAATGGTCCTGATTTTGAGCTTTGATGTAAAAGTTCTATTTTTGTGTTGCAAAAAAGTTTTCTCATCTACAAAAATCATAAAAACCTTAGGGCCAGTTAGAATTCAAAAATTGCAAGCCACCGGACAGGACTTCTGAGACATACTGTATATCTATACATATGTGACAGGGGTATAGTCCAAACGAAAATATCATCTATGACAACGAAATTATGCTCTATATACCATAGTCAAAACGAAACAATCTATGACAACGAAATTATGCTCTATATACCATGGTCCAAACGAAACTAAAAAAAAGGAATTTATTTGTGTTAAAGCTAATGCTTTGTCACAATGTACTTCCCCATGATATTACTAAATTTTTGCATTCGCTTGTATTCGAACCAACAGCCTCCTTGTTACGAATCCGTCATTCTTACCAACTGCGCTACTGAGGCTGTTAGTCCAAACGAAACTATCATTTATGACAACGAAATTATGCTCTATATACCATAGTACAAACGAAACTATCATCTATGACAACGAAATTATGCTCTATATACCATAGTACAAACGAAACTATCATCTATGACAACGAAATTATGTTCTATATACCATAGTCCAAACGAAACTATGATCTATGACAACGAAATTATGCTCTATATACCATAGTCCAAACGAAATTATGATCTATGACAACGAAATTATACTCTGTATACCATAGTCCAAACCAAACTATGATCTATGACAACGAAATTATACTCCGTATACCATAGTCCAAACCAAACTATCATCTATGACAACGAAATTATA
>CM022874.1:31261332-31291690 GCA_012654025.1 Pachypsylla venusta
AAAAAAAAAAAAAAAAAAAAAAAAAAAAAAAAAAAAAAAAAAAAAAAAAAAAAGAGTAACAAATTAAATATATATATATATATATTCATACTACCTACAATAAATTAGGTACTAAAAATGACTGAAAAATAAAATAAATATTCAACCATGTAACATTATAATTTAATTAAAATTTTGTTGAATTAGGGGAAATGTTTAAAAATAAGAATTAATTTACGGATGATATGATTTTATAATCTAAAAATAGACCATTGGTATTGTTGACACCATTAGGATCATAGAAATTAATTAATTAAAATTAAATTTCTAAAAATTCGGATTTACTTTTTTGAAAAATAAATAAAAACACTACAATCAAAAACAAAACATAATTAAAAATTGTGCTATTAAAGCCTAATTCTTTTTTATTTATTTTATTTTTCAGTCCAAGTTTGTCTGTTAATAAATACGGCATAAAATGGGCCCAAAGAAAAAGGGAAAGAAAAATGATGATTTTCCAACAACTGATGAAGAAAATGAGAAAGTAGTTAAAAAAGCCAAAGAAAAAAAGACGAAAAAGAAAAACAAAGATGAATTTCCCTCTAGCGACGAAGAGAATGAAAAACCAATTTCCAAAGCTAAAGGAAAGACAGCTAAAAAGAAGGGAAAAGATTATTTCCCGGACAGTGAAGAAGAAGAAAAGAAACCTATGCCGAAAGCCAAAGGAAAAGCCGCTAAAAAGAAGGGTAAAGACGACTTTCCTGATAGCGATGAAGATAATAAAAAACCTAAAGCTAAAGGAAAAACTAAAAAGAAAGAAAAAGATGATTTCCCCGATAGCGGTACAGAAGACGAAAAGCCTTCATCTATATTCAAAGAAAAAGCTGCTAATAAAAAAGGAAGAGACGATTTCCCTAACAGCAACGATGAAGATGAAAAGCCGCCATCCAAAGCCAAGGGTAAATCCGCTAAAAAGAAAGGCAAAGAGGAATTCCCCGATAGCGACACAGAAGACGAAAAACTTTCATGTAAAGTCAAAGGTAAAGCTGCTAATAAAAAAGGAGAGGATTTCCCTAACAGCAGCAATGAAGATGAAAAGCCCCCATCCAAAGCCAATGGGAAATCCGTTAAAAAGAAAGGTAAAGAGGATTTCCCCGAGAGCGATGAAGATGAAAAGACTGTAATTAAAACCAAAGGTAAAGTGGCAAAAAAGAAAGGAAAGGAAGATTTTCTCGACAGCGATGAAGATGAAAAGCCAGTGCTTAAAGCCAAAGGAAAAGTTATCAAAAAGAAGGGAAAGACGGATTTTTCCGACAGCGATGAAGATAATGAAAAACTTACACTTGCCAAAAATGATGACTCCGGTGAAGATGATGATGGAGGAGAAGGTCCTCTGCAACCTGTTAGTAAAGCAAAGTCTAAAAAAGGTACCAAAAAGAAAGCTAAAGATATTGGTGATGAAAATGACGAAGAGATAAACAAAACACCCTTGGAAGAACTGAATGATCGTGAGAAAAATGAAGAAAGTTATAACGAAGATGATGCTGTTAGCAAAATCACAGACAAACAAAAGAATAAGGCAACCCAAAGCAAAAAGAAGAAAAAGAAAGGAGACGATGAAGATGAGTTTAAGCCATCTAAATTTGTTAGTAAAAAAGCTGCCAGGAAGAACAAAGGACTTGATTTCCTGAATGATTCAGATGCCGAGGAAAACGAAGTGATTCCTCGAGCAAATTTACGGAGCAACAATAAGTACGTCGCATTTAACTTTGGAAATGATACAATTGACATTGATAATGATGGTGATATTGAAATGGAAAGTGATAATGATAAGACGGTCAAAAAGTCGATAAACTTAGCTGCGGATAATTTGCATGAAGAATTAAAAAAAATAGGAAAAGTTAAGAATAAGAAAGACAAAGAGGAACCTTTACAATTGACGGGTGATGAAAATCCACATGGTGATGCTGAATTAGTAGAAATTACCAAAACGGAGCCTAATAAAGGTAACAAAATTTCCAAAAAAGCAAAGAGAAAAAAGAAAGATGACTGGAGTGATAGTGAGTTAGACTCTGTAAATACCAACGCTGTAGTAACAGAAAAATTCAAAGTTGAAAATTCGTTGGAAACCCTAGAAGATAACTTAGTTGATAAAATAGAATCCCTCTCTCTTGAAGATAAAAAAGAAGTAGGTTTGAACAAGGAAGTCAATATAAATAAAAATAAAGAACAGACGCAAACGGCAAAAATAGAAAAAGAGTCAAAAAAAGGCAAAAAAAAAGTTAAGAAGGATCTAATAGATGAAATACTCAGTGCACCAAGTATAGTTACAGATCCTGTAGAATCCATCCCCAGTGAAGAAACTAATGATAAGATGGAAGTAGACGACGAAGGCGAAACGAAAGAAGAAAAGAAAAGTAAGGAGAAAAAAATGACGCATAAAGAAAAGAAGAAACTGAAAAAAGATTTAGAATATCAGAAACAAGTTGAAACGCTTACCAAAAAGGGAGGCCAGGGACACAGCCAGCTTGATGAAAATTTTACGGTTTCTCAAATGGAAAAAACCGGAGGACAATTGGCGGCTTTGGAAAACGCTGTTGATATTAAAGTAGAAAATTTCAGTATTTCTGCAAAGGGTAATGATTTGTTTGTTAACGCCAACTTGTTGATAGCTAACGGAAGACATTATGGTCTTGTAGGTCCAAATGGCCATGGCAAAACAACCTTACTGCGACACATTGCATCGAAAACTCTGAAAGTGCCTCCAAACATTGACATACTTTATTGTGAGCAGGAAGTTGTAGCTGATGATTTTTCTGCCGTAGAATCGGTGTTGAAAGCAGATGTTAAGAGAACTGAGTTGCTGGCAGAGTGTGCTAAATTAGAAGCTGCTGAATTTAGTGAAGAACAACAGGAAAAAATAAAGGAAGTTTATGAAGAATTGAAAGCTATTGGTGCTGATTCAGCTGAACCACGTGCGAGAAGAATTCTAGCTGGTCTTGGGTTTTCTCGCAATATGCAAGATAGAGCGACTAAAAATTTCTCTGGTGGTTGGCGAATGAGAGTTTCTTTAGCACGTGCCTTATTTGTAGAGCCCACTTTGTTGCTTCTCGATGAACCGACCAACCATTTAGATCTTAACGCTGTTATTTGGTTGGACAATTATTTGCAAGGGTGGAAAAAGACGCTGCTTATTGTGTCTCACGATCAGAGCTTCTTGGATAATGTTTGTAATGAAATCATCCATTTAGACCAACAAAAGCTTCATTATTATAAGGGTAATTATAGTATGTTTAAGAAAATGTACGCTCAAAAGTCTAAAGAAAGACTTAAAGAATATGAAAAGCAAGAAAAAAGAATCAAAGAACTGAAATCCCATGGCTCATCTAAGAAACAAGCAGAGAAGAAAACAAAAGAAGTGCTCACCAGGAAGCAAGAAAAGAACAAAAGCAAGCTTCAAAAAACAGACGAGGATCAAGGTCCTACTGAACTCATTCAGAAGCCTCGTGAATATGTTGTCAAATTTTCTTTTCCTGACCCACCTCCTCTGCAACCTCCAATTTTAGGTCTTCATAATTGTACTTTCGCTTATGAAGGTCAAAATCCACTTTTCGTTGAAGTTGATTTTGGAATCGATTTGTCATCTCGTATTGCCATTGTTGGACCTAATGGAGTAGGAAAATCAACGTTCTTAAAACTTTTGGTTGGAGATTTACAACCTCTAGAAGGTGAACTCAAAAGAAATCATCGTTTACGAATAGGACGGTTTGACCAACATTCTGGAGAACATCTCACTGCTGAGGAAACACCTGCAGAGTATTTACAACGACTATTTGATCTTCCATATGAGAAAGCAAGAAAACAATTGGGAACTTTTGGTTTAGCTGGACATGCTCATACAATTAAAATGAAAGATTTATCAGGAGGTCAGAAAGCAAGAGTTGCTCTAGCGGAACTCACACTAAATGCGCCAGATGTTATCATTCTTGATGAACCTACCAATAACTTGGACATTGAATCTATAGACGCTCTTGCTGATGCTATAAATGATTATAAAGGTGGTGTAATTATTGTATCTCACGACGAAAGACTCATCCGAGATACCGAATGTACGCTTTGGGTAATAGAAAACCAAACTATAGAAGAGGTTGATGGCGATTTTGATGATTACAGAAAAGAATTGCTAGAAACACTAGGTGAAGTTGTAAACAATCCCAGCATAGTAGCAAACATGGCTGTTCAACAATAGTCAAATTACCATTATAATAGCAAATTTGTTTAAAGCCGGGTTTCTCTTATTCGTCAAATTTCTAATCGATCAAGTAATTATTTTGTCCGCTAAATGAGTTTCCTCCCATTTTTGTATGATGCAAAACCTTCTTAAAGTTTCACTCAAATTGCGGATGAGAAAAGTTTGCGAATAAGAAAACCTAGTTCTAATTTGTTTATAGTATACAGAGTGGTTGAAAAACATATTGAATTTTCTTCTCTTTGACTAAAAGTGGTGCTGCGTTAATTGAAAGGAGTAAAATTATTTGAATTAGAAGTTGGTTTCAATGTTAAATTGGTAGATCTGATTTTCGAGTATCTGATCCAATAATGTTTTACTTTCTGTTAACAGCTATAAAATAGCTCGTAACAGCATATACATTTATTTGATTTAATAAGTAAGTTTCTAAAATTTGAACACTACCTGAATTAGTTTATTATCATCAATGCTATTTCCCAGATGTATTCAACTGTCAAATTTTCTACTGGGATCACCCCGTATTATTTAACTGAAATCTGGAAATAAATATGAGCTCCGTATCCCCAATAGAACCCCAGAAATATACTTTTTTTCGGTTTACAACATATTACTAGTTTTATATAATACACTAGGCCACTTTTTCTCACGAACGGTTCAAGTTAGAAGCTCGAAATGAAAAAAACTATGCATAAAGTCGACCCTGAAGTTTTTCAGGGAAATATTTAAAACATCCACCCAGGGTCCTAAGGGGGTAGATGGGGGGGCATGCCCGTTACTTGCGAAATTCAAATACAATGCCTACTTATTAATGCATATTATTAATATATGAAATAAAGTAAGCATTTTTTAAAGGAAAATTTTTTGGTCCGGCGTTTCACTCCCGAGCTATGGACGATTAAAAAAATTGGAACCCATTTGGATGCATTGCCATAAACACCCTGTAGGAGATTTGGAAAATTGAAACATAATTCTGGAAATGACATTTAATTTTACTCCCTTCAAAAAAAAAAAAAATGGCTGTAAAAACGGCCGTAAGTGCCAAAATTTAAATTCGACCTACATTTTTTCATTTTACCATATGAACGATCTTAGGAAATTCCTCCCAATGGAAAGAAACTCGAAGCCTCTGTGAACCACGTGGCACTCTTATTATCAGCCGAAACCTATATTTTCCTATTGTATCATTGTGTTCTCATCTGGTACGCTTAATGGAAAGACCATTATATGCCAAAACCAAACAAAAATAATAATAGTTAAAAACATATGAGGCCTTCGGGCAGCTTAAGTTTATTCATTCAAAAATGCTATGTTTACCTTCAGCCTTGAAATAGTGATTGTTGACTAAGTGCTCTCAACTCTTATGATCGATATGAAGATCATTGTAGGTCTAAAATCTACTAATAATTATAATTCAATAATTACCTATTATAACAATCCTAAGGCTTTAGAGTTACGGCATTTTTATTAAAACCACGCTATTCAGCTATGAAATTTGGTTTGTTTACTTACTGATTTTAATAGAAGGCATAATTGGGACGAGAAGAGCGTGGTAGAGTGTTCGGGCATTTTTATCCACGACGATCCACATTGTCGAGTTTTAAGGCATTGCCTATTGGTTTAGAGGTGGAAGTAAAAATTTTCTGAACAAATCTCGCGCTTCCTGAATAATGGTTGTAATAAAAATGCCCTAACTCTTAGGCCTTATGATTGTTATAGTAGGCAATTTTATAAGTTATTATTTTTTATTTCGAGCTTCAAACTTGAACGGTTAGTGATAAAAAGATAGTGGCTAATAGGTCTGGGACACCGTGTATAAGATAATAAACTTGTTTCCTACATTCTAACAGGAAAATTAGTAACCACTTAAAAGGCCTGGATGAACATGGAATATGTATTTTTACTTTTTTTGTTTGAGGAAAGAATTTTAAATATTTTAATTTTCGTCGGATTGATTTTTTCAAATTGGATAGAATATGTAGACTATTTGTGTGTTTGGTCACTTTGATGATCGATGTTCATAGAAAACAGTATTTTGTAATATCCAAATTTAAATTAACATTTAATCCGAACAGTTCATGGAAAACTGTATTTTGTAATATCCGAATTTAAATGAACATTTAATCCGTTTTCTTTACAACTATGAATGCGTTTTCTTCAAAGTAAAGTTGTTTTTTCATATTTCAGACATCTGGTTTCAAGGACCGTACTTTTTCGTACACATTCTTCATTGAATTGTAAAGTTCTTCTGCTTTTAAGATCTATCTGAATGTCATCCTGGCCTACGCATACATTAATTTAATTATTTTATAGATTGTTAGGGGGCGATCAATTATTTCTTTTAAAGATTAAAAAAAATAAAATTAAAAATAATTGATTAAGGTTACACCTTATCGATCCTTCGATTTTGTTTAATCGGATATTGTTAAATATATTTTGATTGTATTTTTTATCTCACTGTTTTTTTTATTGCAATCTTGTACGACACTAGAGTGGTTTTTAAGCTTCTATTCAATTTATATATATAAAAATGTATGTTTGTATGTATGTCCTTTATGCATTCCTAAATCACACATCCGATTACTATGAAAATTTCGTGAGTTTCTGGGCAAAAAACCATATATTTTGTGGGCAGGGCCAAGTGAGGCCGTCATCTTGGAAAATCGTTTTTCTTTCATATTTTCGGAACCGCTATTGCAACCAAACTTCATATGCAATACATACTGATCCTAACAAATGTGAAAAAATTTGTTCCAACATTCTTCAAGTTCGATTTTGATAAAATTATGTATGAAAGCGGTTAGTGCCAACAGAGGGGGCGATAGCCCCCAACGCTGGAAAATGTAAATGTTTATTCAAACTGAATCGATTTTAACAAAGAATTATTTTAAAATTTGAAAAAAAAATCTCATGATCCTTTTTTCTGTTTGGTGTTTTTATAAATTAAACCTAAAAAATAGAGGAATTAGGTACGGTACCCGTTATGGCAAGGAGGTACGTCATGCTTATAATATCAAGTAGCTTCCTTGTCGATTATAATTTGGAGCCTCGATAGCCCCTCCCCCTTCAACTGGCGACCTGTATCCGCGCTGGAGTGCCAATATTATGTAATAGAAATAAACGCCAAGTTAGATGGGTAGGACGTGCCAGGAGTAATATGGGTTTAGGTTTTTATTTTTAAAAAATGCGTTTTTAGGTCTGCGCATGGTTACTACTCCCCACGTTCCACATAGGTTGAGAAACGTTAATTATTCTATTTTACAACCAAATATTTCATTCCAAGAGTAATGCATATGTGGTATAGTTAGTTGTAAGTAAGGTTATGCTTCGCTGACATAATGGTATTGAAGTGGCTGTTTTTGACTCAAAATCATGGAACTGACCTAAACACCAACAAGTTTGTTGAGTAAAACGTGTTGGGAGTAGTACTGGGTTAGGTTCCAAAAAAATTAAAATGCGTGTCGTGAAGGCTGCGCAAGGTTAGGCTGTGTGCAACCCGTTACCTATGTAGGAAATGGGAAGTAGCCCCATTTCCTACATAGGTAAACAAAAGTGTAGGTAATATGTAATTTATGAGTTGGTATGCTCTGATCGCGTTTAAACGGTTGTATCTCGGTGATATGATTGTACTAATGTAATTCAGATTTATTTTCATTTTTTCTCATGTTCTCCAAACGAAGTTTGAGTGCTCAGCTAGTTACATATAAAAAAAGAAAGGCTTTGAATACTTAAAATTACTAGGGAGGTTCGGAAAACAATAATGTATATTCTAAATAACGTTATAGTGTGGAAAACTTGTGGGTGGCCGAAGCAGAACTTTTTAGATATATTTTTTTTTTTTTTTAATCGGAACACGTCTTTCCTTCGCACATCAAGGCGATTTTCTGAAAAAGCAGTAAAAATCGTACTCGACTTTTTGTTCGCTGCTATACTTTTAAGGCCTTATTCTGGACCTGATGGAACCACAAGAAATGGAAAATTTAGTACGACTGCGTCTTCCCATCCCATCATGTATTGACCTTTTCGAGAGAATCGTTTTTTGGAGATTTTAAAAAAAAAACAATATTCGATTTTTCTGGAACGTTCCAGATATGAATGATGGTGTATATAACTTATGACACGTCATGGAAGACTTCTATCATAAGACTAGCACACAACGCTTGTTTCCCTTGTAATACCTAAATTCATTTCAACCCAGGCTAGGTGAGGCCATATTGACCTAACCTGCAAGTTTAAATCTAGTCCTATGTTTCATTTTCCAGTGTACGGAAGAAAATAAACCATTAGTTTGCAACCCGATTGACCGGATGAGAGAAACTCTTTCCAGTTTCATCTGCGAGTGCGCAAACTTGTTTCTCTTGACAATCTCGTAACCCATATTTTTTGAATTTGATCCTTTTTTGATAATAAAAAAAACTATTTGGAAAATACATAAATGCATGGCCACTGTTTCTTCATATTGCAGAATTATTAACTACCAGGCGTTTGCAATTGAAAAATGTTTTTTTAATTTTTATTTATTCAAAATTTTCATTAAAATACATGCAAAGGTCATTTTCCTAAGTTAAAGCTAACTTTAAAAGAGTTTTTTTAATTAAATAAAATTGAACATACATGTACAGATACAGGGTGCACCTAAAAAACGTTATTCCAAAACTAGGGTAGGTCTACCTTGTGTTAAATACAGGGTGCACCTGAAAAACGTTATTCCAAAACTAGGGTAGGTCTACCTTGTGTTTTCCAACACGATTTACTCTTTTCAGCATATGCCGTTTTCGCTTCGTTTTCAGGATGACGGTCATTTTGTAATTTCGACCATACCCCACGAAATCTTTTATAACCTTCTTCGGCTTCAGAATCCCTTTAGGACTAGAAGTAAAAATGCTAGATGTCTACCAAAAGCCTTTCGAAGAGAATTGTGAATGTCCGGGACAATTGATTTTGCATTACTTTTCTTTTAATTTTATTTCCTTTGTTTTCAGATATTAAAGCAAGATGGATTCAAAAAATGATAAGATTGACGAAAATATTGTGGTGACAATACGGTCCTTGTTCAATAATGGGAAAGAAGTAAGCGCCCTCATTGGAAATGAAGGCTATATTTTGAGAGAAATGAGACAAGAGAGTGGAGCTAGAATCAGCATAACAGATGGCTCTTCTCCAGAGAGAATCATTACAGTTTCTGGATCAGTAGATAATGTTTGCTCTGCTTACAACCTGATATGTAAAAATATCCAAGAATACCATGCATCCATAAAATCCTCGTCAGTAAGAAAGAAGCACTCCAAGTTGATTTACGATCATATCATTCTAAAAATAATCATACCAGCCATGAGCTGTGGTTCTTTAATTGGTAAAGGTGGCTGTAAAATTAAAGAAATTAGGGATTTGAGTGACGCAAACGTTCAGGTTGGATCTGACTTGCTACCTTTCTCCACTGAACGAATAGTAACCATTACAGGTTTTCCAAATGAAGCCACCCAAGCTGTCTATGAAATTTGTCAGGTGCTCATAGAATATACAATGCAAATGGCTAAAGGAGCTGTAATGCCGTTTGAGCCAAAACCCACAAATCCGAGACCTATAATTATGTCCAAAGGACAAGCCTACACGGTTCATGGAGAGTACGCGATTCCTGTTGTAGAAGTAGGAGGCAAGAAACAAGCCCATCCATTGTCTGGCCTCGCAGTATTGGGATTGGATGGAGTGGGGGCAGCTAACTTAACACCTGCCGCTTTGATGGCATTATCAGGAAATCAACTGAAACCGAACTTTGACAAGGTTCAAGGGGATGCTTATGCTCAAAGTGAAATGAGAGTGCCCGATGATCAAGCAAGTTGTATTGTCGGGAAAAACGCCTCTAGAATACTTGAAATACAGCAAATAAGTGGAGCACAGATTCAGTTTTTGAAATGCAAAACTTCAGGCAAGACGGATCACATTGAAAGAGTCATAAAAGTGGATGGCCATCGGGAGGCCGTTTCATTAGCACAATACCTCATTAACATGTGTATTGAACGACACAAGGAACACAAAGATCCTCTTGACAACATGACAACGGAAGATTTGGATAAGGCGATCTCGACTTTTATGACCTCCGGCGTAACGCCAACTGAAAACAAAAGTTCCAGCTCAAGAAGTTTGTGCGATATTGCTCTTGTAAAACTCGGTGAACTTTTAGTTAATACGACTTCTGGTGGCAATAAACGTCCTATAAAAACTACCGGTGCTTATCGTCGAGAACCTAAAAAGTAGGAAAAGTCACCAGGTATAGATACATAATTTGTTTGTTTTTGTTCTCCCCTCAAAGCATAGAACCAGGACCACAGCGAAAATATGATAATGTGATGTAACTTGTAATCCCTGTTTGTATTCAAATTGTGATGGGCTTTTCCTGGGGAAATCATAGAATTGTGAGTACCGTGGTGAATATTTCATGTACGTACCGAGGCATAGAATAGAAAGACAAAATGTAACCTCGGCCCTATTCTTTTTAAAAATATACAGGGTGAGTCATTTTAATTCATATAGTCGATTTTCTCGAAAACGGTTTATTTTCCAAAAACCTTCGAAACAATATATTATTATTTCAAGGTCAACTTTGTTTTTTTAAATACCTAGTAGGTATTTTGTATAAAAAAAGGAATATTTTTTGCTTAAAACTTTTTTCGATATTCAAATATTTTTTGCCTAAAACTAAGACAAATATTCGTGCATCAACCCTTGATGTTTCACTAAAATTAACACATTTATGCCCAAATATTTCAAAATGGGCTTGTTGATAATACTTCAAATGTTAGATACCTCGAAATTATCTCGAAAACCGTTAGTCAAATCGAAAAGTTTTTTTAAATACAAAATTCAATACCACAATCAAAAATGTAGGGTTATTATTTTTATTTTTTAAAAAAAGTTGACCTTGAAATAACTTTAAACACGACCTTCGAGAAAAAATTCAAGGTCATTAAAATATTTTCCGCAAAAAAAACTAGTTATATTTTGTTTCGAATGTTTTTTTTTTTTTTTTTTGTAAAATGAACCTTTTTGGAGAAAATCAACCATGTGAATTAAAAAAGAGTCACCCAGTATTTTTATGTGGATACTTGTATTGTATAACACAGTTATAATCAACTTTTTGTCATCGCGGCACCATTTTCATTATTACTGCGGCAACGTCCTAGTCCCCTAAAATTAAGAGCAATCCCGTTGTCTCTCCTCCTGTCCATACTTGTAAACAAAACATATTTCACTTGTTTCTCAACTTTCGTAATATACTTTATATAGTATGTCCCAGAATGACCAGTCACCCCTTAAATTTTGAACAGGTTAAATTTTTTTAAGGGCCATGGCCAATCGAATGGTTATGGTGACATCCAGGTTCGAAGGCATCTACCAAATAAACTTCCTCAACTTTGGTGAAGACCTACATTGGAAGACTTCACGATCAATCGTTACCAGAATAAAAGAAATGTTCAGTAAACAACGAATACCCGGAAAAAAGCGGATTAGCTGATTCTATGATAACTAATAATATAACTGTATAGGCCTGCAACATTAAGGTCCTACAAACCAAACCAGATGAAACAGTTGAATTAATTGGATAATATAATTAACCGATTATCAATTTTATTGGTTTTATTATGTCTTTGTTTTATTTTTTTATTATTTTTTTTTAAAAAAAAATTTTTTAACATGTTTATTAAGATTTAAGATATACAAAAAGAGATACAATAAAAATACATGGAAAACAATGACATATAATCAATAATTACTCATGAATTAATTCAAAGATTTTATCTCGGAGAGTTACCGAGATCAAATTTATTTCCGAGTCAACAAAAAAATCAACATCTACCCATCCCTGCTTCATGAGCCGGTTCATTGGGTTGTTGTTTGCAATGTTGGTAGAGTAGGAGTTGGGGGAGAAGAGGTTGCAATTCCTCGTATTTTTAGGATTAGTTCTGAAATTGATTAAACTCAATAGCTCAGGTATATTGAATTTGTTATTGAGGATTTTATGGAGAAAAAACATATTCTCTATTATTCTTTACTCTAAGCACACTTCAATACCTGATAAAATCAAATCTCTGACACAAGCGCAGACAATGTTCTCACAAGAGGACGAAACTAGCTTTAATAAACATCTTTAATTTTTAGTCATTCTGGTGTTTTGTGTATTTAAATATTTAAAACGTGTTAGGGAGGAAGAATACCAAAACTGTTGATGTTAACATCAGGCATGTGGTATAACTCGAATCAGCCTCCCCTGAGCAGGTAATTTGAAATCAATGACAAATTTATACGGCCAGATCTTCTCCCCCAACTCCTACTCTACCAACATTGCAAACAACAACCCAATGAACCGCCTCATGAAGCAGGGATGGTAGATGAATTTATACGGCCAGATGACGTGAACATAAAAATATAATTTTACTGTTTTATGGAAGACTCATTTCAGAGGACGGAGTTTTTTTCCATTGTTTTTTTTACTATTACGTGTCTTACCAAATGGCACTAGAGTCGGGGTGGACCTTGGCCTCCTCAATGATGACCGCTTTCGATCAGAAAATTTTCGCTCCGGGCGGGATTCGAACCCGCAACCTCCGAACCAAGAATGTCAATGGTTTCCCTCTCTTTCTATTCCTGTATAATGTGACTTTTAATCTTTTTTTGTTTATCCTGAACTCCTCCATCCTGCCTTGTCCTTGACATCTTATTTCCTGTAGTGCAATAATGTCAAACTTGTATTTCAACATTTCTCTTGCCACATCTTTAGTTTTTTTTCGTTGTCCAATATTCATGGCCCTTTGTGAAGTCGGATTTCGCATCCTGGATAGTTTTTGTTCCGAGGCAGTTATTGGGAATCGCAACATTTTGCACCGCAGTCCATTTCACGGGGTCGTATGGACGGACAGTCTTACGCCCAACCTCGAGGACCAGTGCTCTGCAATCCAGTGGTAGATGCGCATTTGTACAGTTTCAGCTCATTTAATCAGTGTCATTCCCACAGAAAAGGAGTTCCTTCCGTCTCGTATGACCAATAGATGTTAAACCAAATAGAGAGTTCCCATTTTGCACTACCGGAAAGTTTTGTAAAGAACCCTGACTCAAACTTCACTTCCGCACCACCTTGAAGGAGGCTTTTGCTGCTTCCATTACTGAATAGAGAATGGATCTGTACCAGTTTTGGCAAGATTTTTTTAATGATTTAGTTATGTTTATATTATAAGATGATACCACTGTAAGCTGAAAATGTAGAACGCGGATTGCATAAAATTTAATTAAGTAAGTGTACTGACTTTCTGTTTTATTCGTTATGCTCGTACTGAACCTGTGCTAATAATTGTATTGATCAGGGGGTTAGAACCAAGTCATCGTGAAAGTTAACATAATGTAATGCTGTATCTGTGTTGATTGTATCTAAATTCTCATCACTCTACACTCTATAAGCACAAATTTACACCTTTATCAATATCCTTCGGTAGCTCAGTTGGTAGAGCGGTGGACTGTAGAGTTATCAAATTGTAGTAATCCATAGGTCGCTGGTTCAAATCTGGCCCGAAAGAAAATATTTTTTTTTTAATCCAAGATGTAAGTAAGTGGGTAGTGCCTAATTTTTGAGAACGATTGCTTTCTTCTTCAAATTTCAACATAATGTTCGTTTGTTTGTTTATAGAAGGTAAAATGGAACATCTTTGCGTCCAATTTTCAGAAGGTCAAAGGGGGGCACAGGGAAAACCACAACTGAGTCCAAAAAAAATGAAATTTAGATTCGTGAAATCTGCTAACAAAAGATAAGATTTTCAGCAATAGTTTCATGACGTGTCCCATGCATAGAATCTACATACGCACCAGTCAATGGCTAAAACTGAAGACTGGAGCTTGGGACAGCGCAAAACATGTTTTGGCTTCGATAACTGGACGATGAAAATGTCTGCCCATTACAATACTTTCGTTTTTATAGGATAAGAAATGAAGAAACGCATATATCAAATACTCATCATGTGGTATGATAACACATTTTTTTTTTTTTTTTTTTTAAGGTAATATATATTTTCAAAATAACTTACGATAATATACATCCCCTAAGCCAAGGCTAACTTTTTGGGAGTTGGTGATGGTTGATTTAGATGATGGTTTCGTTTATACTGCCATACCTAGGACTGTCAGCCCTAACTCAGTCAGAAGATATTTGCGTTAAAAAAGGTGTACATAGCAAATACAGTCTGACCATGAGAACAACAACTAACCTGGTCTATTTGAAATCATATGGGTCGGGTGATTTGCCAAATGTGTTTTGAACTTTCTTTTTGCCCTCCTGAAAAAATTGTTTTTGTGGTTTTTCCCATGAGCCCTTCATATCAGGTATTGAAATGTCTCTGTACTATATGTGTGATAATTTCTTTTATTTTTAGGATTTCAGCCTCAGTCCGGATACAATCTAGGTTATGTTCCTTCAAGTCATACTCAAAATCAAACAGATTAGCCATCTGCACCTCAATCTAGTCAGGGTTCATATCCTCCTCCTCCTCAAGGCTATGGGAAGGTTTTCCAAGGTTACCAGCAACCGGGCGGAAACATTAATCAAAAACCGACTGCACAGGAGCACCTGGCGGTAAGTTTTACCGAAAAAAATGAGGGGGGGGGGGTAACGTCGTCAAAAGAACCGAAGTCACCCTGATCGTATGTAAGTACTCAGCAGATATATTTTTGTACGCTAAGTCTCTGGTGCTCACCATTCTCTTTTTAGACAACAATATTGAAAACTGCTAAATCGGTCAACGCTATGTGGCAAAAATGCTCATCACGGCGGACAAACGGATTTTTTTATTCGATTTTTGGATTCTACTTATCTCGAGACGTAAAATATCAAATTTTGAGGAGGTTTTCTTTCGTGACGATTCCAAAGGTTCATTATTGAAAATATCACCAATAACAGAGTACAAATAAAGGAGCGTTCGCTCTACACAGTGAAAGTGTCAGTGACCGTGATCTCACTGTAAATTTAATAACACCCGTCACTGTTTTCTCCGTGCTCAGACAATGGAGATATTTTTATATCAAATTACTGTGAGGATCACCGTACGGCGTCGTATAGCATTAATGCATCCAATCTAATTTTGGTTTATTATTTTTGAAAATGAACCTTGGAATCATTAAAAAAAACCTTCCCTAAAAATATAATATTTCAATTTCAAGGTACCTACATACGTAGAATCCAAACATCGAATGTAAAAGTCTGTCCGTCCGCCGCCTCTCACGCCTTAAAGGGCACTTTTGACTCGTATTGTTGTTTACCAGTTTTCTTGAAATTTGTAGGTAGTTTAGATTTTGTGTGTTAACGGTGGTTCGGCAACTTATCGTATGGTTAGTCACACATACCTAAATGTTTCCGTAATACTTGGAGTCATACCTATATTAAGATGGACAATTGAGAAATGAATGTGTAATGGTACAAAGCTCCTTTATACTGTGCTATAGACAGTTTATGTAACGACAGGTCTTCCACCGGGTCAGTCTAGTTAGACACCCTGTGTTTAGTTATCTCATGTGCGTACATTTTTGTGTTTAGTTTTATTTCTAATGAACTTTGACCTGTTACAAAATATTAGAAAATGAGATTTAAAATATTGTTAGCGTTCCTTTTTGAGGGAAACTCAGTGGAGTACAACAGTCTGAGAAATGAATGGCCGGACATCCAGACTTCTCAAATCATGCCTCAATAGATTAATTTTCAGTCTGAGAAATGAATTGTCCGGACATTCAGACTTCTCAATTCATGCCTCAATATATTAGATGCCAGTCTGAGAAATGTATGTATCCAATCACCTGGTCTTCCACTGGGTCAGTCTAGTTAGATAATTTTCCATAATGACTGTGTAAGGGAGCATGGGATACAGTGAGACACGGGGTACAGTGAGACAGCAGCCAAAACTTTTTTCAACAAGTTAAATCAGAACAATCAACCTCTCGATAAGGTTTACTTTTGACAGCCTACACTTTAATTGTCTTCCACATGTCGTTGAGAGCTTTTTCAGTTATACTGTAAAGTTTTTATGTAATAAATTGTTACTCAAATGATTGTTTTCTTCCAGAAAACTATAATATTCTGTTTTTAGTAACCCAACATAAGGGTTTGCATGTATTCTTACTTATCTCAGTGTACCCCAGAACATGTCTCAATATACCCCATGATTGGGATACTCTCAGACAAAAGACTCAATTCTTTAAATTCGCTGTATCTTGAAGTTCAGTGAAGATATTTCTGCAAAACTTAAAGCAAACAACAGAAAAAATAATTAATGAAAGTATGCTCCTTGTTGCATGGTCCTATCGCCCACCTAAATAATTTAAAAAATAAAATAAAAAAAATCGTCTCACTGTACCCCACTCTCTCTTATACTTACTGGCAGGCGGCTTGATTGTCAATCTTCAATCATCTGGTCCTCCACTGGGTCAGCCTAGTTAGATAATTTTAAATAATGACTGTGTATACTAACTGGCAGGTGGCTTGATTGGCAATCTTCAATCACCTGGTCCTCCACTGGGTCAGCCTAGTTAGATAATTTTAAATAATGACTGTGTATACTAACTGGCAGGTGGCTTGATTGGCAATCTTCAATAACCTGGTTCTCCACTGGGTCAGCCTAGTTAGATAATTTTCCATAATGACTGTGTATACTAACTGGCAGGCGGCTTGATTGGCTATCTTCAATCACCTGGTCCTCCACTGGGTCAGCCTAGTTAGATAATTTTCCATAATGACTGTGTATACTAACTGGCAGGCGGCTTGATTGGCAATCTTCAATCACCTGGTCCTGCACTGGGTCAGCCTAGTTAGATAATTTTCCATAATGACTGTGTATACTAACTGGCAATCTTCAATCACCGGGTCCTCCACTGGGTCAGCCTAGTTAGATAATTTTCCATAATGACTGTGTATACTAACTGGCAGGCGGCTTTATTGGCTATCTTCAATATCCTGGTCCTCCACTGAGACAGCCTAGTTGACTGCATTACATGTCACTTTATCTCACAAGTTTCAAATTTCTTTGGTCAGATCTATATTTACTTTTTAGATAATAGTATTTGTTATGTAACATCGTTATTTAACTGGTACAGGATCTTGGGAGAGAGTCTTAATCATAGCTAGAGTGATGGAGCGTTATGCTTTTGGCGGGACACTCCCACTTTTCAGACTTGTCCGAACAAATTTTAGCTTGACGCGAAAATGTCCCACTTTTTACCATGTCCTGTTAAAATGTCTCATTTCATAGAAAATATTGGTTCTCTTAATCAAATGTATAAAATTGCCTTGCTTCAAAATTAGGTGTTTTTGACCCTTCTTTATTGCATATAAATTATGCTGTGGATTTTCTGGATCCTACAGATTTTGGTATTTTTACGCATTTGATCAATAAATAATTAGAGTGGGAAAATCTGAAAAGTTATCCAGTTTTGGCAACTTCAATTCAAGGTCGATGTTGTTTATCGACGTAAGTTTATCGGCCCTGAAACTCAATGGTAAGCAAAATTTACTTACGTGCTATGTTGTTTATCGGCCCTGAAACTCAATGGTAAGCAAAATTTTCTTACGTGCTATGTTGTTTATCGACGTAAGTTTATCGGCCCTGAAACTCAATAGTAAACAAAATTTACTTACGTGCTTATTTTCTTTCTTGTGACGTCAGCTTCTTGAACCTCCTAGAGTCACGTGAAAATGAAAAAATAAATTAATTCAGATTGATAAATCTCTGCTAATCGAATACTGCTAGAGTCTCAGCACTTCCTAAACAATTACACATATAATCCTTTAAGAAACCACCCGGACTGATGTTACAACGCGGGTTGTGTTGGTTTAATCCTCCAACTTTATGAGTCTCCATTTGATGCAATTCATTTCCGCCAAGGAATGCTCCCCTCATCAAAGCACTTTTTTCTTCTGGATTGATCTGGCAATCTTCTGGATTGATCTGCGAATTCTCTTCTATGGTCGCTATTGGCTCAAAACGAGAAAATCCTCGGAGAGATAAATTCAATCCTCGGAAGAGAAAATAATCACAAAGGCCATATCAGGTGAATGGGAAACTTGTTCATTGGTATTGGTTGGTTTTGGGCCAGAATTGGCTCATACAAGCATGACTATTAGGGATTGGTTTGTTCCTTCTTTCACTTGTGTGTGCGCAAATGTCTTTTTTTATATGATACGATACCTATGCCTGTGAAGGAATCTTTGATGGATTGTGGATCCTTGAGTAAAATAATACTGCTTATTTATACTGCTCGAATGAGACTAACGAGTCCCTTTACCCAAGCAGTAAGCTTGTACTATTATTGTGGTCAAATTCTCAATCAATTGAGAGGATAAAATCCTACCTTGGCTGGGTTTCGAACCCGCGACCTCCTGATTACCAGGCGAACGCTTGACCACTGAGCTACCAAGGCAGGTTGTTGGATTCGACTCCTATTTAGAAAAATCAATATTTTACTCAAGGATATTATTTTTTTAACAAATTTGTATTGAATTTATTCTTCTCAATTTTGGATTTTTAGTGATACCTACTCCTAGAGTGGCTCCTATGTAGAAAAATTATTATTTTAATCAAAAATATGAATTTCTGTACTGCGGAACACCTTTGTATCGAATTTCAGCTTCCCGCTCATCCCAAAATGGTACTTCTCAATGCCAATTTTTCGGAGGTGAAAACCGGCCATAAATCGGGGAGAATACTAATTTGAGGGGGTCCATTCCCGGTTTGCCAGAAAAAAGGCAAAAAGTCTCTAAAAAGCGTCATTTATGGCGGTAACTAGCTGCCAGTTGAACTTTAGATACTTCAAGACCCTAGGTTTAACGACTGTGAAGCTGTGAGATGGCCAGATCATAACTCCAACTTACTAGGTATACTTCTTAATTATTAGTTTAATTCATTAACAATGTTGACACACCGAAATTTTTTCTAGATAAAGTGCAGTCTTCATGGGCTTAATGTAAAGAACGGGACAAATCTTCAGAAACTTCTCTACCCTCTTTGAATTGCCAGCTGAGATCTTCATGTCGGGGGGGGGGGGGGGNGGGGGTCAATAAAGCAAATCTTTACTTATTTTTAATAATAAACCCCCAGTGGTAACTGATGATTCAATTATTGGTAAAGGCGACTCCAGGGCCCGAACAAGTTGATGATCCCTGGATAGTTACAAGTATCAGTAACGTCCCAGGAAGTAGTGTGGCAACATTTTAATACCACGTGAACATCAACTGCGATCTCCCAGCGCTAGAAGTGACAACATGGGAGCCGGTAGTGATCGCAGGGAGACAAGAAGAATGCGGCAGACTGCGACCGGAGTACCCGAAAACAATAAAAATGCCGAAACAAATGATAACAGTCAAAATACATCCAGAAGACTGTGACTGCTAGGAGTGCTTCTCTAGGCAGTGTCTTATTACCTGAGACCACCTTAGCAGGAAGAAAATGAGTGCGTATGAAGTGGACCCAAGATATTAACACATACATCATGCGCACATATTACTATATCACACAACCCGAAACAGACTCAACAGCTTTCCGCCAAAAACTACACCAAGCGTTTGTTGTAGAATACCACAATCTTACAGTTACTGAACAAAGAATTGCAGATCAAAGACGAACTATTGTCAACAGCAAACTTTTAACCGATGAAGCTCTAGAGAAAATCAAGAGAGAAGTGCGCGAAAAGTTGGAAAGAGAAGGAGTTGCGTCATCTGAAACAAACCAAAACAACACAATGGCAGAAACTCAAAGTGACAACATAAGATTTATCGACACGCAAGAAGTTACACAAAATATCGAAACAAGAATAGAATCAACCAATGACAGAATTAACGCCAACGTTGAGATAACTCTACAACTCAAGGACTTGTTGTATACAACTGTAATCAAATACAAAGGAATATATCCAACTAAAAGCCCGCATATTCAAAAGCAGAAAACATCAATCAAGTTTCCCAAAACTGTTGATACGTTAAACATACACGTAATACCTGAGTTCCTTGACATTCAAACATTTATTACACGACCTGGTGTATTAACAGCAGCTATTGTGAATCAACCTGCCAGCGTGGAAGAAGAGACCAATTACTAAAGTTGAAATAAAAAGAGCTGGGATAGCAAGAATTATAGAATATACAAATGGAAATATGGGTAATTAGTTGATGAAAAAGGTGAACAAAATATTTGAGAAATATAAAGTCCACACACCAAGAGATAGCCCCAATACTGTACCAGAACAAAGACACCTTGACACCTTGCAACAAAAGTTTCTTAGACACCTTGCAACAAAAGTTATCTGTGCTCAGTTCCAGACTAAAGGGGTATACGAAATGCGATAGGAGAAAGCAAGAAAAGGATGTAAAGAGGAACTTATCATAGACTCAGTACCTAATACTCAGAGAAGTCAAGAAGAAAACCAAAAAACTATCTTGTTGTTATTACCAGAAATCTTATGAAAGCGTACCCCATCAATGGTTAATTAAGATTAAGGTCTTGCAACTATACAAAGTCCACCCCATATTGATGGAATGTCTTCACCAAATGATGCAATCTTGGAACACCACCATACACCTAACAACAAAACAAACATCTATAACCGGGGAGATTCCTTGAGTCCATTGTGGTTTTGCCTAGCATTAAATCCGCTTTCCAAAATGTTCAATAAAACGAAAATAGAATACACCTTGAACAACCAAGTCAAACACACCATTTCACACCAGTTATGCATGGATGACTTGAAACTATACGCGGTATCCCATGATCAACTGAAAAAACTAGTCGGAATAGTGGAACAGTTCTCCAGAGACATGTGTATGTAGTTTGGGCTTGACAAATGCAAGGTGATAAATATCGGTAAAGGAAAGTGCCAAACCGGCGAAATTCAACTAGCAAAAGGAGTTTTACAATGGAAAAATATACGGAAATCCGAAAAAAAACAGATGGAAACTATACGTTTGTTAATTTTTTTTAATTTTCCCACCAAATTTACCAAATACGATTCAACGATGCGACAAGTTTGCCACAGTTACATTTGATTATTCACAGTAGGGATGTTATATTAGGGACAAAATGTGGCATTTATCGTATTTCGGTACTTGATGACTTTTTTGCTTCCAAAAATCATTTTATCTAGTGTAAATCTAAGTTGCCCCTTCCGTGCTGCATGCTCTTGGAAAATTATGGGGGGGGGCAGCTGCCCCCTGCCCCCCGTTCCTACGCCCATGTTCTAGATAAAGTGCAATCTTCATGGGCTTAATGTATGATTTGGAAAGCGAATTGAAGTCGGACCCTGTATCACTCATATATGTCAATGTAAATAGAGACGAAATAAAAATCTTATCTTTTACCTACTGATAGTGAAAAAAAAATTGATTTACAATAAGAAACTGAAGTAATATTATTTATTTCTTTAAAAACAGATCCTATATCCATTTTCTTCTATTTTTAAGACTCCTAGGAAAATATTAGTTTTTAATTATAATTTCATATTATCAATTAATAACTATAGTAATATTCTGGTTACGAAAAAAAAACTATTAACTAGGTTATAATGTATTTAATATTATTGTTTCCGTTAATTCTTTTACTGTGGTTTTTAGTCATGGTTAATCCATTTAAACGATGTTTCGAGAAACAACCTAGAGGTGAAAATATATATTTAATTTAATGATTTAAGTATGCATTATTGAACACATGGCATTCATTTATTGAATTTACGGATTTGCAATTACTTTGTACTAATATTTTAGTTGTTTAAATTCAAACATTTAACATACCTTTTAGATAAATGAAGAAAATATTGTTTTTAATAACTCTATGAAATCAAGACGTTTCAGTATCACATTTAAATTAGGAATTTTTCAATGTTACTAAAAGTAAAACAGAGACAATTTATTAAGTAATTTTTATTAATATTTTGCATTATCTTCTTGCATTTTGAAGATTTCAGAATAGCTTGTATACAAATTATTCGATTTTTTTTTTTTTTTTAATTTACTCTCCTGTCTTTTAAACAGTTTTGCAAATTGTTTTCAACTCTATTTTTGATCTATAATTGTAAAGCTATAACTTCTGACCATCCTTAAAGTAAAAATGAACCGAATCGTATGAATCATGAACTAGTAACGTTTGACTTATTAGCGCAACACTTGACTTGTGTAACAATACTAATGTATAAAGTTAATGAAGTAATAGTTTCCTTCTTACTTAAAAACTTAAAATAGCACTTTTCTCAGGACCACTATGGATTTTTTTATACCAAATAAAAAAGACGATATCTATACGACAAAGTCTTGGAAAAAACAAATGAAAAAAAATATATGGAAAAATGAAAAATTGAAATTTCTCTGGGCTCGATGTTTGGATAAATTACATTCGCGCTGTTTCTCCCTTAGTAAAAGTAACAGGAAAAAACATTATAAGTATCTACTATCAGATGAAGATAAAAGGTAAACAAAACGAATATAATAAGTTACATGTTAATGGTTCCGTACTAATAACAGGCAACTTTTTGGTTTCTGTTAGTACGGAATAAGAACCTCAATAAACGATCTAGCTCCCCCCCCCCCAATATAATAAGTTACATGTTAAAGGTTCCGTACTAACAGAAAAGTTTTTGGTTTCTGTTAGTACAGAATAAGAACCTCAATAAACGATCTATCGCCCTCCCAAATATAATAAGTTACATGTTAATGGTTCCATATTAACAGAAAACGTTTTGGTTTCTGTTAGTACTGAATAAGAACCTCAATAAACGATCTAGCTCCCTCCCAAATATAATAAGTTACATGTTAATGGTTCCATATTAACAGAAAACTTCTTGGTTTTTGTTAGTACGGAATAAGAACCTCAATAAACGATCTAGTCCCCTCCCAAATATAATAAGTTACATGTTAATGGTTCCATATTAACAGAAAACTTCTTGGTTTCTGTTAGTACGGAATAAGAACCTCAATAAACGATCCAGCCCCCTCCCAAATATGATATTTTTTGTTTCGATGTCCGTAGGATTCGAAAATCAAATTACATAAAATCCGTTTGTCCCCGTAAGTGCCACTTTTGCCACAATTAAATTTTGATATGTAGGTTACATTTGGATCAATTACATACAAAGGATTTGGTACAAAAACTACTGTGTAGGTAGTAGGTATATGCTGACAGTGAAGAAAAGTTTTGAGGATCATTTAGACCTCTAATGAATCGAATGGGACCTGCATATCAAAGTTTATTAAAATTGGTCCACGCGAACTGGAAAAATTGCCACATACGGTGGACAAGGCAGCTGCGGGGCGGATTTTTTGCATTTCCATCAGTTTTTTAATATCTCTTCTTACCTTTTGGCTGAACAATTAGTATTTTCCAAATTTTATTTCGTTCTATCCCGGATTGGAACTTGTTACTTTGGAATGGCTAGTTATTTCATTTTTATTTTGCTTAACGTGTGTTTAACATCCATTGGTCATTCGAGACGGGGGTTTTACCCTCCATTTGTTAGAAACTTGCAAACCAGCTACCCACATTGACCTCACCCAGCATGGGTTGGGACGGAAGAATAGCCAGCATCACGATTGCGCGAACCCATGTGAACACCCACATGATACAACTCCCGTTAGACCACTGAAGTTATGCTTAACTTCAGTGGTCTAACGGGAACTGGTGTATTTAACGTGCCATAGATTCTGCAAATGGCTAGTTAATTTGCAACTTATGTCCTAAATTATGGATTAAGAGGCCATCAAAACTTTCACGCTTTGAATTGATTCTGGTATTGTCGCGACAAAATTGAAGATATTCGGCAAAGGAATTGATCGAAAATCTAACGTAACTCAAAAAGGGTTAATTTTTCTGGCCTTCGTTATAGACCGAAACGTGCCTCACGAATCATTGGTGAAAACCTCATGAAAATACGTTCAGTAGTTTTTGGGTCGCGAACAGAGGCTGATTGCACCCCGTAACACAATCAAAA
The DNA here is from genome assembly GCA_012654025.1 of Pachypsylla venusta. Classification (NCBI taxonomy): domain Eukaryota; kingdom Metazoa; phylum Arthropoda; class Insecta; order Hemiptera; family Aphalaridae; genus Pachypsylla; species Pachypsylla venusta. The sequence goes on from CM022874.1 coordinate 31,285,550, forward strand.
ACTAAAACCCTGAAAATTCTGAACTCGCCGGGATTTGAAGACGGATATCTTGAATGCTATACCTGTATGATGACCACCGCGGAGGCTCTTATATTTTTTGAATTCGTCATAATGAAAACCTCATGAAAATACGTTCAGTAGTTTTTGGGTCGCGAACAGAGGCTGATTTGCACCCCGTAACACAATCAAAAACTAAAACCCTGAAAATTCTGAACTTGCCGGGATTTGAAGACGGATATCTTGAATGCTATTCCTGTATGATGACCACCGCGGAGGCTCTTATATTTTTTGAATTCGTCATAATAATAAATTAATTATGTATTTATTATTTCAGGTGGTTGGATGAGTATACCGCAAGGACGCCTCACCAATTGCCCCCCTGGTTTAGAATATCTTATGCATCTTGACCAAAGTATGATTAAGCAGGAACTGGAACTACTTGAAGATAAGGAGCCGACTGGACCACCATTCCAAAGTTGATAAAAGTCTCTAAACACTGGCCGATAATGCGTTGTCTGTAAACTCCACCTCACCATTCTGTATTCAATTCAGTCAATAGTGGCATCATCGTGTCCGATGGTAGCCAGATGTATGAGACAGCCACTCCAGATAGCAGGCCACAGTCCACTGCTAAAGTTTTTAAATGATTTTATATATCTGTTCTTAGAGGCTGATAATTGACATGGCCCCCAGAATCATGACAATCACTGTAATTAATATTTGTTACTAACACAATACATATTTATGTACAAAATGATATTACAGAGTAGCTTCCTGTATTATTTTACACCATCAGCTCAGGTGGACTCGACCTGTGAGGATATCACCTCAAGTAACTTCTTACAATCTCAAGTATGATTTACTTTTCCTCATGGAAAGTTACTACTCTATATTCATTTTTAAAACAGATCTAATAAGCAGCAGAAGGATTGCATATTAGATACAAAAGAGCTCACCATTTAGGTGCAAGAAAGTCTTTGTCAATTTTTTCGGCTGACTACAGCCTCCAAAAACATTGGTTAAATTTAAAAACCGTTAAAGTTAAAAAATGTTAAACAAAATTATGAAAAAAAAAAAAAAAAAAAAAAAAAAAAAAATACGTCAAAGTAACGTACCCGGAGATCTGTTTAGAGCTTCGAAAGACGTACTAAGTAAGGGAGCTGTTTCCAAAATTGCCTCACCTGAAAAATATTTCGGGTGATTTACTCGTGCCAGACAGAAAAGTTTGAAAACGTACTAGAAAGCTGAATCTCTCCGTGTGCTTAGGGCCTAAGACTAGTTGAGTAGATTTCTTTACTGGCCATCTTCGCCGACCTATCAACATCTGAATGTACTTTTGTGCAATTATAATTAACGTCAGTTGATTTAGACTCTTTTGTAAGGTACTGGTAAATCATCCAAAATATTGGTCGGGCGAAGTATTTTTGGAAACGGCTCCACGCTCCACTGGCACCTACATGCGGTTTATGACGTAATTTTAGACAATATTTCAAAATTTAAAAGTTTGTAGAGGGTAAAGTCACACGCAAAACTTGTCAGATAAAGACTTTCTTAAACCTAAATGGTGAGCTCTTCTGTATCCATTATGCAATACTTCTGCTGCTTGTGAGGTAAGACAACAGAAGCTAGAGCTTCCGGACTACCTGGAAACGAAGATTTTTTTCTCTTGATCCGTCCTAAAATACTATCTCGCTTGTATTATTTTTTTAATGCAAAGTAAAGAAAGAAATAAAACCTTATTTTAAATTATTAGGTACCTAACTTTTTTGTAATTTAAATTAAAATAGTTTAAATCAGCCAACCCTGACCCAGGTATAAGAAGATTAATATAAATAAGTAATGCACCTAAGATTTAAGCAGCAAAATGTAACGTAAGCAATTAAGCATAAGTTACATGTTTTTCCTTTGTGAATCATTAATTTTACTGACACCAATGGTGATGCCCCCCTTCAACTGAAAAGCTGTATACACCCTTGTAAATGATTATGTAAGGTTCTATTGAGATATATATTTTTTACCTTCTTCAGCTCTGGTTGGTTGGGAAACTAATAATAAATGCACCATTAAGAATGTCCAAGGAGAAAAAATGTTTTACGCCATTGAAATGAATGACTTGTACAAGAAATTGTTTTGGACAATGCGACCATTTGAAATGGAAATTTTGGACACTTATTGAAACGAAGTGATTCATTTAGAAAGACCTTTTTAGCTTGTGATGCATGTTTCTTTCCATGTTGTTTACAGGTAATTATTTCACCAATCGATTAGCTTTTTTAAGCAATCACGCGCCATAATTTTTAATTAGAAAACCAAATTCTCGACATAAATTGAGAACAACAATTTGTATAATTTATGTAGACTCTAATTCACTTTTTACTCGTAAAATTAGGATAAAACTTTTGATTTCACTAAAAATCTGTATATAAATATATACTTTTAAAACGCAAAGCCCAGTTGGTATACTGACTGATCTGACGTAACCCCAGGATAGTTGGCACGCACAAAGATTCCCTTTGGTATGTCTTCATATAAGAAAGAAAATATCAAGAGTTCAAATGGAAGCGAGTTACCGCCAAAAAACGACACTTTTTAGCTGATTTTTTTTTTTTAAATTCTGAACTAACTAAAGGAGACAACAAAAATTACTTCAAATGGGCCCCCCTAAAAAACCTGATATTTCAGGAGCCAATAAAAAAAAATTGAAATTTCCCGGTTTCTCCCCCATTTTTAACCAGTTTTCAGCACTGAAAAATCGGATATGAGAAGTACCACTGCGGAACAAGCTGAAACCTTGAGTAAAATATTGATTTTTCTCTATCAAGTTCAAATAAATTGTATTCTAAACCTATTTACTATGCTATGGTATTGAAAATTTCTCGAAACAGCTTGTAACATAGCGAAGCTTGGGTTAAGATTAAAAAGACAGAATTCAGGTTTTTATTAAAATTTTGTCCAGAAATACTTGACGTTTTTTTCATATGTTTTCAGACATTGAAGTTTACTCGCCCCCTGGCCACCTGATTGGTTCAATAGAACAAGAATGGAGTATATCCCCTATATGCTATCAAATTTGGTGAGATTGTTTTGAGGATAAAAGGCCCACTCTGTCAATTCAAATTCTGCGAATCGGATGAATTTGATATTTCCTCTAAAGTAAAGATAAATTCACAGGGTCTCCATCCAAAGATAGAAGGTCTGGTACTTGAAATGTTCACGGATGCTGATGTTTTCTAAATCACATTTCCTCGTGACTAAAATGTACGAATAAAAGCAATCTGCTTTCCTGCTTTCCTCATTGTTACTATGTACCTACTTTGAACATTAAAAAATGTGCCGCCTTTTAGTGTGATAATCACTCAATTTTCAATTTGAATTTGGAATATATTTTTAACTTCATCATGGAGACGATCTTAAATAGGGCCGAATCCTCTGTGATATTCTGTTAAAAATGGCGGCTAATTAATTAGTCAAACCATGCATTAATGAAAAATGTATTCACATACTAGATGTTAAATCATGATTTGGTGACTGTTGTAACCGCTATTAATCGATCCTAAACGTACATTTACCTCTTGTATCAAAGTGCTCTCATCTAGTACGCCCAATAGGAATCATCGTATTAATTTTTCAAAATAAACATCAAAAGAGGTTCCAAAAAAGTTTTATATTTACAAATTTCCAAAGTAATAGGTACGCATTAAAAAGTAGGCATTGTACTCGTATTTGAATTTCGCGGGAAACGGACATGTGCCCTCGCCCATCTACCTTGGGCGGATATTTAAATTATTTTCCTGAAAAACTTGAGGGTCGACTTTATAATAAATAATTAATCTTGAGCTTCTAACTTAAACGGTTATTAAAAAAAAAAAAAAAATGACCGGTGTCCAGGGGCAGATACAGGTCTTCAGTTGAGGGGGGGGGGGCGATCGAGCGTTGAGCTCAATTCTGATGTGATATTTAGTACTTATTAAAAATGATTTTTTTGAGCTCAATTCTGATGCGATATTTAGTACTTATTAAAAATGATTTTTTTAGGAAATAAGTCTATACAAGATGTTCAAGGAAAATAGCTTGACTATTAACTAACAGACTTCGCAATTAGCCATATTCATTAATTTTTTAGTACCTATGAATATTTCACACACGAAATTGAATCATGAATGCGTTTTCTTTTAAACACAAATTTCTAAAGTCTGTTTTCGAGGAGTGTGGGGCTAATCTGAGGGGAGCGATCGCCCCTACCGCACTCCCCCTGTATCCGCTAATGCCGGTGTCTTAGTGCATAAAACCTTTTGCACTATTTTTATTTATAATGACACACGACACTATTATTTTTCATCATAACATAAATCTGGATTTACAAAATCTAACTCACCGACATGGATCCGATCAAGAATGAAGTGCGTATTCGCGTGCAATTTGCATTTGGTTAGGGGTACCTTTGAAAAACTATAGCAACACATTGGGGTGTGAATTACAAATCAGTTCTGTTCCATATATGTTTTATAAATTTCAAGCCTTTGAAAATCATAATCTTCATATTCCGACGTTCAAAGTATATTTATGTTTTTACTTTTACACAAAAACAAGATGTGAAAAAACACAAAGATATATGTTTTTTCACATTTACAAAAGTATCATATCACGTAACATTTGTAAATTTGAAAATTTTCACACCCGGGAGAAAAAACAGATCCAATACCGAGCATTGTGGTGGCGTAGGCGTCGCGTCGCAGGCAGTTATAACTATTATTCTGTGGAGGATAAAAAAAGCAGTGTTACGCGGCGTCTAGATTGTGTCGGTGAAGAAGCAGAAATGAATTTGCGATACGAAACGTCATAGTGCCCAGAAATAAAGTTACCTCTAAACCTGTGCCGTTTTAATATTGACCCATCCTCCAGGATGATCTGTAAACTATCTTTCGAGTAATCCTGGAATATGAGATTGTATATCCTGTCATTTTGCAGCTCACAGACGAGACGGAACCAACTCGATTCATACTGTAACGACACTTTGTAGGGAAGGAATGTAAGTTTGTAGGAAAAAGATCCGTATAACTGATGCCCTGGACTCGTTTTTTTCTGTCAGCATCGCTTATAATTCGGACCCAAGTTCCTGTATAAACGTAAGCTAACATTACCATCTATTTATTTAGTCCTCTAACCACCAGGGGGACTAAATAAATATAGCTACTAAGGTATTAAAAAATAGTCGACATTTTTGTTAACTAGGTACTTACAAATTTATTCATATTAATAATGTATTTTTTGGTAAACAAATCTGGTATTAATTAGGTACCTACCTAGGTAATTTAAAGTTAAATTTCATGCCTTATTATTTTTTTCACTCGTTAAGAACATCAGAATGCGCATTGCACAATTATATTTTTTGCACCTTATAAAAAAAATCTGAATTCAAAGTTCAAACGATCATACCGCGTTGAATACACCAGTTCCCGTCAGATCACTGAAGTTAAGAAACGTCGGGCGTGGTCAGTACTTGGATGGTGACCGCCTGGGAACACCACGTATCGTTGGCTCTTTTTCCGGCCCAACCCAGGCTGGGTGAGGTTAATGTGCGTAGCTGGCTTACAAGTTTTCAGCGAATGGAGGGTAAAATCCCCGTCTTGAATGACCAATAGATGTTAGACGTTAAGCCAAATAAAAAAAAAATAAAAAAATCGTTATCTTTGACATTCACGACAACGATTTTGGTATGCACACTCCATCATTGATAAGGAGTATGAGGTATGAGTCAGATGTTGAGATGTTAGGCCGGCCATACACGCAACGATAAGTTGGCACAGTTCTCAGATTTGTCTCACCTCAATACACGTCAACGATTTTGCGCCAATATATACGTGCGATTTTGTACAGTTCTGTTTTGACATTGACAATGGGGAACAACACCGCTCTAGCTATTTTTTTCGTGATTTTATCGAATCAAAAGAAAATAAATGGTACGGAAAACCGTACTAGACTTTCTCTTCCTTAATCAATCCATCAGACTACCACCGAATGCAGATGTTGTTCTTCTAAAGTTTTAAGTTTTTTAGTTATATATTTTAGTTATTGTTATATTTCTATTTTCTGTTGATGTTGACCATTATTTTAAAAAGATTTTGCAGCCTTCGGCTGCGG
>CM022874.1:31296388-31320169 GCA_012654025.1 Pachypsylla venusta
AACTTTCTCGCTTTGAGTTGATATGTCGTCGCGAGAAATTTCGAGAAAGAATGTCATTTAGGTCGAAAAACGTGAACTTTTTTGCTCTCACCCATCCATTGTTTGTCCCTACTCGGTGTAGCTTAACATTATAGGGATGGGACTTAGACAAAAATCTTCCCAGGAATGCACCCATCAACTGTGCCTTTAATTGCAATCGGATAAGTAGTTTTAGAATGCATACAGTTTTGTTAATGAAACAATTTTTGCGTTACGCTCTCGCGTCACAGAATTTGCATGACGCTCCCGCGTCACAGAAAAATAAAATTTCACTCTCATCATTTTTTCATAACGCGCCTAAAGAAGTATAAGTTCAAAATAATGTTTCATCACATAGTAATCCGATAAAAGAATTAGGTGAAGAATCGAGTGAATTCAACGAGTCCAGGCCAAGAAAAAAAATCTGCCAATGTTACACACGGGTTTATTACAAAAAAAAACCCCTAAATTTGACATACATACCAAATTTTAAGTCTCTGGCTCTTACTATTCTCTTTTTAGACAGTATTAATGAAAACAGCTTAAAAGCGGTAAAAACCGCCAGGGGTTTTTTTGCTTGCACCCAGATGGAACCTATATATCAAATTTCATCCAAATCGGTCAACGCTAAGTAGCAAAAGTGCTCATCACGGCAACCCGCGTTGGCCGTACCATACCAAGTATTCACATTAACCTCACCCAGCCTGAGTGGAGTCGGGAACAGCCAGCATTACGTTAGCAGTGCCCAGACGGTCACCCATCCACGCACAAAGTTGTTTAACTTTAGTCATCTAACTTGAGGTGCATTCAATGTGACAGAGACGCTGGCTATAATTAAAAATAAAACAAATTATTTGAATTCCATTATTTTTAATTTGTAATTTTAAGGTTGTAATTAAAAAAAAAAAATAATAACACGCAGAGTAATATTATATTCACTCTTGCTGAAAAGCGGGAACTAAGTAAAATCTGAAAACTGCGCAGATCTCTCCACACTCGCGACAATTTAGAAATATCTCCAGATTTATCTACTGAAAATTTCAATAGATTTTGATATCTGCACAGATCTGAAAATCGGAGACAAAAACTGTGCAGTTCCTGCCATACACGAGAGATTAATCTGTGCAGATTTATCGTTGCGTGTATGGCCGGGCAGTTAGTGAGTCATAGGGATGGGATTTTCAACTCACTTGGGTGAGTCGACTCATCAAGATGAGTCCATTCGCGTCGAGTGACAATTAAAAAATATTCTTATTTGATCAGAAAGACATAATAAAACAAAAAGGAACACACAAATAGGAAACAGGCTTGAATTTTCAATTGTATGTAATTGGGAGCGTCACGAAAATGTATTTAATGTTGAATGTACCGCTGGCGGGTTTGCCTCTTTTGTGCATTCTTGAATCCTGAAACTCGAGTTTAAGCTCTGGGGACCTCAAAACGTGTTTTGACATTGAAAACTCGACATCAAAAATATCAGCCCATTACAATAATACTTTCTTCTTTTTATAGGTAGATTATCAGTCAGTACGTCAGTATACCAACTGGGCTTTGCGTTTTATAAGTATAGATAAGGAAAGGCGGGTGATGTTCTCACAGATTTTTTGTTTTATTAATAATTAGCCCATTAGCCACCGTCTACAGCTGAATACACCAGTTTCTGAAGTCTGGCGGAGTTGTACCATGTGGGTGTCCGTCGTGGGTTCACGCCTATTTTTCCGGCCCAACCCAGGCTGGGTGAGGTCAATGTGGGTAGCTGGTTTGTAAGTTTTTAAAGAATGGATGGCAAAACCTCCGTCTCGACTCTTGAATGACCAATAAGATGTTAAAAAAAGCTAGTTGTAAGTTGACTCGTTGAAGAGTCGACTCATTTAAAAAAAATGATTCGATTTGAGAGTAAATCGAGTCATGAGTCAACTCGAGGATGACTCAGATGACTAGCACATCCCTACCGTGGTCTTTCCCAGAATTTGAGAATTCCCAGTCGCAGTATTGTAGATATAGACAGATCTGTAGATTCGTATATTGTAGAATCAGTAGTATTGTAGAATACAAATTACAAACCCCTTTAATAAGATATTTTCCGAGCGATTTGTGTTTTTATTAGTATAGAATATTTTTATTTCTGGAAAGTACATAGGTAAGTATAATGGTTAAAAACTCATATTATCTAAGGCCGTGTTGATAAACTTCCGAATTCTAGATCGGGTCACATGTTTCTAGGTACCTAGCACACATTATTTTCGGATTGTGGCATGAACCTAATTCGATGTATTGGTTCCACCCAAAATTGTCCACCAAATAGATAAGGTATCCCGAATGTTGCTAAAACTGGGCTTGGTTTCAATCAAGCGATATCTAAGAAAAATTGAACCAATTTTTGAATTCAGAAACCGGTGCTATTAAAATGTTTCTTTGATCATTTAAAATCGTTTTCAATAAGAATTGCCACACTTTACATTTTCATTCTTTTTAAATTGTCTTTGCTGTGATTCATAATTAGGCGTGGCATCATTCTTTGGGTTTAATTCTTTCTTAGAAGTTATAAGCTAGTATTAATTTAGGATGCTCTCAGACAGCCGCTTACTTACGAATCATATCGCCTATCGCTCATTGTGTTTATAAGCAAAGAAAAAACAAATACCCATGTTCTTATTTGAGTGTGCTAATTGCTCTCTGCGGACTCCCAGAAGAACAAGTGTATTTGATTATTCCTTTCTTATAAAAACAATGTGCGATATGCGATAGGATGGGTAAGTAAGCGGCTGTCCGAGGGCACCCTTAGAAAGAGATCCTCTGTATATTATAGAACTAGGTGTGTCCGTGGACAAAAACGGGCGGAGCCATCCGTTTCACCTCGAATTTTCGGGCACCACATAAACTTTAGCATACTGCTCCATTATTCAGTTAAAACAAGATTTTTTGAGAATACCGCACCTTTCTTGATCGCATCATGCCGTTGAGTAGTAGGTCCTATTTAAAACGCAAAATAATCGGTCGAAAAATCGGAAACGGTTCAAGATATTGTTCCGAAAATAGATGTATGCACCCTTGGGGGTATATATATATATATTCGATATCCTTCAACGTTTTGACTAAACAATTAGTATTTCCTAAATTTTATTTTGCCCGATCCCGGATTCGAACTTGTAACTCTGGAATGGTTTGTCAAAATTTAGTAAATTATGTCCTAAATTAAGTATTGAGAAGCCACCTAAAACTTTTTCGTTATGAGTTGATATGCTGTCGCGACAAAATTTAAGATATCGGATCATGACTCTCTGAATTTGGTAAAAAATCGGAAAATCGCCCAAAAAATCGGAAACGGTTAAAGATATCGGTTTGAAAATAGATATATGCACCCTTGGGTATATGCAGAATATGAAGAAATTTTTTTTATAAAAATCGGTTGAGTAGTTCCGAGGAGTAGGGTAACAAAAGTTTGCAGTTTGTAGGGAGTATAAGGCTACGCTTCGCTCCGCCCAATTAAATAATTGTATTATTAACAATAATTGACATAGGTACAGAATCACGTTAACGAATACAATATAATTCCATCAGTTACACAAGAGAATGATTCTCAAAACAAAGACATTAGAGAGATGAGTTTTGTGCTGATCCATGAATAGTATATTTTCAGTTTACACCATACATGTATCAGTATTGTTGTCAGCGAGGCATGGCCGTATGAACGTAACCTAACCTCAGTGTTGTTGTAAGTAAGGTATGGTTAAAAAAATCACATTGGCCGGACCTTAATCGATTTTAGATGATCCAGGAAACATTTTAAAGCAAACCCCCGGTTTCTGGCTTCAAAAATAAAGATATAAAAATCCAACACGATCCGTGAGTATGTTACCCTGAAGTAACGTCTCACAATCTCAAGTAAGAAGTATACTTGGTTCATCGATAAATTTGCCAAATAATTTTCCCTAGAACCTATCAAGCAAGTAGGACGTTTCTTATTTTAAAGAAGCTGAAACAAACGTTTTAGGTTCTTCGAATTTTTTGGCTGTCCAGCTAATCCCACAACTCTCACACCAGTGGATCTGTGGAACAAACCAAACAAGTTGCTCATTCCTGGAACTCGTCACCACAGTAGAGTATACTGAGAAGTAACAATTGACTGCTGTCACTAAAACAATAAGATAACCCTTCAATAAGCTGGTCAAAAGTTGACAATAATGACCCTGTATAACATATAACATACTAGATGGATACAAGAGATACATACTCTAGTTGGACTTTATCCAAGTCGAATGATTTTTTTTTGTCTTCTCAGTCTTGTCTGAATTAATGAGAAACAGTTTTTCACTCATTTCTTAACGAAAAAAACTAAAAAAATGTGAATAATTTACAGTTTTCTTCATTACTTTAGTACTTATAGGTAGGCAACAGATTATGTTAGGTATGGGTAATATTGAATCTTCATTCATATTTAATTCTATCTAGACTCTAGACTTGACTTGGGATTTTTTTGTTGTTGTTGTCGAAAACAAAATATCGTTTATGGAGTAGAGTTGATTGAGAATACTAAATTTGCTAGTCATTCTTTATATTCAATAACTATGACTAAGTGCAGGGGCTTTACAGGCGATCGGTTCTACGAACCAAGTTCACTCTGAATTTTTTTCCAACCAAATATCGCCCGCCTATCTTCGTTTCGACGACAATATCCCCCGTTTAGATGGACTATGGAGCAAATCTTGCAACTGAGTTCTGGTATTCAATCATATATTTAATGATAATAGAGTCAGATTCAATTAAACAATAACAAACAACCGCCCAAAATGTAGATTTGTATTCAGACCAACCAAGAACATAATATTTTGGGTGTGACTTTCAGGGACGGTGGCTCCCTTTGGTCTAAAAACAGCATGAAAGTCGTCGTAAACGTTAAAAATGAAAACTAAGTACAAATAAAGTCTATTTTCTCTGTTTTGAATTGTGCAAATTTGATATTTTGATTGATAGATTAGAATTTTTTTTTTAAAAAAAAAAAAATTATAGTGATTGTATCATCGAGGAATGGTACACATTCATTTCTTTCTTCTTGCTGAATCAATTTTGTTTGGAATGAGCCACGAGATAATAATAAACCTCCAAATTTCGACATTTTACGTCTAAATGTGCATAGAATTAGAAAATCGTTCGTCCGCCTTGCACTGGAAGTGGCACATATGTCACTTAGCGTTAATCTTTATTTTCAATCATAAGTAAATTAATAATTTCATGTGCTAATGTGGCAGTTTTTACAATTTATTATGAATAAATATGACACTTAAATTATATATCTAAATTGATAATATTCATAGAATAACATAAGAATTACTCTTATCTAGAACAAATGGAGGAATTTCTAAGTTTGTCTTTTGTACTGAATTTACAATTATGCGTCCGTCTTGAATGACCAATAGATGTTAAAGAGACGTTAAGCCAAATTAAAAAAAAAAAAAACATATAACATTCACTCCCTACTTTTCTCACTCTTTTTTCTCGGTTTTCCCTCTCCTTCTCTTCCTTTCTTTTGTTTTTCCCTCTTTTTTTTCTTAGTTTATTTCACCCTTTCTCCATATTTACCTTGGCAACCAGATTTCTCGGTATACCTCTGCAAGTCTCTTCCATTATTTTCTATTTTCTGCCACTCAATGCAATGTTTTACCACATACATTTTTGAATTCATCATCCCATTTCAGGGTAGCTATTTCTAGCTTCCTTTTCTTTTGTCCTAGAAACCATTCGTTGATCTTTTTCGTCCACCTTTCATCTTTTAGTCTGCTTGTGTGGCCTGCCCATTTCCATTTTCTTTTACAAATTAATTTCATGATATCTTCTATTCCTGTTTGTTCTTTAATCCATTTTATTGTTTTCCTATCTTTCTTGCTTATATTTAACATCATTCTTTCTTGTGTTCTTTGTAGTGTTCTTAGTTTTCTTCTGTTTTTTTCGTTCAATGTCCATGTTTCCGAAGCATATGTGATAACTAGTAAGACTGTTATCATCCATAGATCCTGTTTTAGATCTGGGCGCACATTCGATTGCTATAATCGTATATTTTTAAGAAAAGCTTTCCATCCCATTCCACATCTTCTGCTAACTTCTTTTTCCATAGCATTTTCCCCGATTAGTTGCCCCAGATATGTAAAAGNGAAAATAATAATGACATTGAATTTATTGAAAATGAAAATGTTAGTGTCAATATTGAAAATGATATTGAAGATAATTCAAATGTTTTGAATAATCAAGTTCAAAAATATAATTTAAGAAATAGAAAGAATTTAAAAAACAGTCGCTTAGATGACTATGTTCTAATAACTTTTGAAAATGAACCAAAAACTTTTCAAGAAGCCTTAGAAGATAAAGATTGTATGAAATGGAAAATGGCCATGAAAAAAGAGTTAGATGAACTTGAATCGAGTAATACGTGGAAACAAGTAATGAAAACTGACGACATGAACATTGTGTCTTCTAAATGGGTTTTCAGAAAGAAAATTGGTAATGGTAATACTATCTTCAAAGCAAGACTAGTTGCCCGAGGATTTCAGCAAATTGAAGACTTTAATTTTTGTGATATCTATGCACCAGTTGGTAAACTTCAAACATTAAGAATTTTATTAGCTGTTTCCGCAGCTAAGAAATTTAAAATACATCAGATGGATGTTGTAGGTGCCTTTCTACATGGAAACATTGACGAAGAAGTATATTTAGATTGTCCAGAAGGTATGCAGCATAATGATGGTGTTGTTTTGAAACTTCAAAAATCTATTTATGGACTCAAAAAATCTCCAAGATATTGGTATGAGAAATTGACTTCTTTCATTTTAGATGAAGGTTTCAAAAGATCACAAAATGATTTGTGTTTATTTTACAATGATAACCTTTATATTCTCATTTATGTGGATGACATTTTGATCTTCTCGTCTGATCAAAATAATATTGATGAAATGAAATTTAAATTCCATCAACATTTTAAGATGAAAGATTTGGGTCAAGTATCAAAATTTTTGGGAATGAAAATTACTCAAGACAGTGAACGAATTTGTATCAACCAGACACAATATATTGAAAGTTTACTTGAAAATTTTAGTATGCGTGAATGTAAACCAGTATCAACTCCCATTGAACCAAATTTTGAAATTGAAAATCAAGCAGACGATAAATATGAACACTTGTGTAGAAGTTTGATTGGAGGTTTACTCTATTTATCTCTCTGTAGTAGACCTGATATAACTGTTGCCGTGAATATCCTGTCCAGATTCCAGCACAAATCAAACGCTCAATTGTGGAACGCTCTGAAGAGAATATTGAGATACTTGAAAGGAACAGCAAATTTGAGTTTGATCTATCCATGCAGTTCTAATGATTTGGAGCTACAGTGTTATGCTGATGCAGATTGGGGTGGTGACAAAATATCTCGTAGATCAACAAGTGGTTACGTATTTAAACTTAATGGATGTTCAATATTGTGGCAAAGTAAGAAACAAAAGTCTGTTTCTTTGTCCACAGCTGAATCGGAATATGTCTCACTAAGTGAAGCTTGTAGCGATATAGTATGGGTTTACAATATTTTATTAGATTTAAATTTAGATGTTCCTAAACCTATCAAATTATTTGAAGATAATCAAGCTGCTATGAAAATGGTGGTAGCTCAATCTAACCGAGCGAAACACATAGACATTCGGTATCATTTTGTCCGAGAAAAAGTTGAAGGTTTTATTCAATTGCAGTATTTAGATACTATTTCACAGATCGCTGATTTATTTACTAAACCTTTACCTGGTCAAAGATTTTTAGATCTTCGAAGAAAAATCGGTTTGGCATGATTTTTTATTTGTTTTTCTTTCAGTGTCGAAGTGTAGCTTTAGGGGGAGTGTTGAAGTAAAGCTAACTACGCCACTTTGAATACGCCGATAATGGCCAATATGAAAAACTATTATAATTAAATGAATGTAGTTACTCTAGCAGAATTCGTTCTGAAATCAAAACTGATCAAATTGAAAAAAGTTTTTCTGATCAAAAGTGCAATGTTTCTTTTTCATAAGTTTTACAGAAATATTTAATATTATATCAAAGTTTATAAATGTGCTAAATTATTATTATTACAACAGTTTCTCTGCACGTCTAGCCAAGGAGATACTGATCTCTAAACCATTTTAAGATCAATTGCGATTTAATTTTGCTAGACTGGCATTTTTCTGGTTGCGGCACAGGTCTGCAATTAATCTTCATACCCCCTTTTATGTTTAACTCGCACGGGTAATATTTATCTTTTTTTATGTTAGGTCTTCATCTTTCCAATCTACCAGTATTTTGTGTAAAATATTCGATTTCTTCTCTAAAATAATTTCTAGTATTTTAGAGATGTGCTAGGTATAAAGCTTTAGTGATGTTCACCAGAGATTTTCTGTACATATTTTGTTCGCAGATGATCTGCTGAAAATTTGTTTGTATCAGATAATACAAGAATCAGCTATCAGTCATGGCATATAATCCAAACCACCCGCCTCCCTATTCAGGTATTTTAACATGTCGTATAACTCGAGTCAGACTACCCCTGATCAGGTATTTTGAAATCAATCAGCAATAATGAAATAATACCTTGAAAAACTGTGATGCTAACTATATACCATAAAAAAATCAGGTTTCAACATCACACGACTTTCCTTATCCAGAAAAGAAGAAGACATTATTGTAATGGGCTGAAATTATCGATGTCAAGTTTTCAATGTCAAAACACGTTTTTAGGTCCTTAGAGCCCAAATATGGAGTTACAACCATTGGTCCGCGTGTTTGTGAAAAATATGTTTCATGAACGGTAGGATTTGTCGTGTTCTATGTATTTATGCTCAACATATAATCCAATTTAAGTTTCAGGAACCTATCGTTCTCTTTTTAGGCAAGATTCGTGAAATCCGCCAAAAAGCGGCATAACCGTCAACTGTACATTCGATTTTAATTGAAAGTTTCGAAACGCGTCCCATACATACAATTGACATAATAACAAAATTTCTTACCGTGCTCAAAGGACGGCAATGTATGCTACTAGCTTAAGAGCTAGAGACACTCATCTCTACGTAATAACGCCTATTGATGGGTGTGGTCTCATTTTGTAGGCAGAGTCGGGGGAACTTCAGCCTGGTTTGAACCTTGTAATTTGTGTCGTTCTTTCGGAAACAGTCGAATTCTTGGATTTTTCAAGTTCTGCTTAAAAAAAGCTTTCCGAGGGTATGTAGTGAGAAAGTATAATATAATTTATTTTATGTTGTGAGAATCCGACTTTTATTCGATTCATTTTCTTACTTTCAGAATCTACTGGCTATCCGCCTGCGCCAGGGGGTTATCCCCAACCTACCATAGGTAAGACCATTTTTCTCATCAATTTCTTATGCATATAATTTTCTATCGGACAAATTGACGCCTACGGTATCTTCTTTTAAGCTGATATTGAAAATTTTGGTTTGAGTCTCATGCTTAGTGTTGGGTATATTTTGGTGTGGGAAGCTGGTTTTCCTATGGAAAAGGTTGTTCCCCGTTTATCCGTTTTAGAGTTACGATAAACTCCTTTTTAAGATCCTTTCAGAAAACGGAGTTTTTATTCAATGTTATTTATACCTTGATGATATGAAGCTGAAAACATATTACGCGCATTAAATAAAATATTTGCGGCCCGAATCCAATTTTATCGACTAAGTGTTTACAAGATATTGACACAATTAGAGAGTAAAGCTGTGACGTAAGCCAAAGTGGCGGTGGTTATAAACAAAAAATTGATAGAAAATTTTACACACGATTTCCCATAAGAATTTATTTGTGACTTTTTAAATTTAAATAATATTTTCCTAAAAGACTTGTAGAAAAAAACATTTTTATTACACGATGCAGTGATAAATAAGCTTTCTAGTGATATGCAATTCATTTTTCTAGTTCATGGCAATCAGTTTAAATTTTAAATTTTGTTAGGCTAACCCAAATTTTTTTTTGTTGATTGCCTTATCGTTTGAAATTTGATTTTTAAAATAATTTTATATAGGTAAGTTTAATACTTAATTATGTTTTTGTAATATTAGTATGATTAATTACATTTCTTCTTTTGTGTTTGTAAAATTAGTGAGATTATCATGAACGAAAGAATATTTCGTTCCTAGCTATGAAATAAATATATGACCAGCGTATTAGTGGCCAACTATTTCTGGTCAAACTTTTCTATTTTTTTCAGTTGAATTTTACGTTATTTATTACTTCAAGTACAATATATTCCAAAGTAATTCCATTTGATAATGCTTACTAGAATACTAGGTAAAGATATACATTAGCTTGAGAATAACGCATGGACCCGAATCTAAATTCCGCTTGTGCCACTCAACCTACGGAGCAACGAAGTGAAAGATTTTATATATCGGACAAAATGAATAGCTTCTATGAGCAGTAGGTATTGCCCAAACTAATGGCCTGATCAGAAGAATTGTATTTTTTATACATAGACCAAATACAACTGGTGTTTTTCCCCCAAACAATGCTAAATAAACGCCATCCTACGACCAACAAAACTTTACAAAGTGTTAAGAGGAGGATAACTGTATTTCTCTTCTCCAAACTCGGTTTGTAGTTACTAGAATTCCAGTTGTATTTTTTATTTATATTTGTGATATTTTATGTACCTATATAGCATTCACATTCTGTAGTAGTGTAAAAAAATAAAACAAAATATTTTTTGAAAAACAAAATGACTCAGTATCATGAGAGCTTTAGTTTTATTTTCATTGATTACACGCATGCCTGAGGAATAAAAAAAGGCCGACCTTGCGAAAACTAAGAAACTTTCAAAATTAAATTAACAGAAGTAAACAGATATATTCTGTATATAATTTCTTGGCTCTCGATCGGCTCCCCTAACTGCAATTTTCCAACTGCCTTGTCATCCGATAAAAATCTAAAGAAACTGCATTGCCCTCAAGCATGAGACACTTATGTGAATCTTTACCGCAGTAAGCAATAACAACATGGAACAGTATACCAAAAATTATTCCGAGTAATTCAGTAGGATATAGATCTACTAATTGCCCTCCTTTCACAGAATGAGAAAAAAAATAATTTTATCTCTGTAAAAGGTCAGTGGAAAGCAGCAGTTTTTAGCCAGTTAAAATTAGAGAAATAATTACCTAAGTATTAAACTTACCTATATAAAATTATTTTAAAAATCAAATTTCAAACGATAAGGCAATCAAAAATTTGGGTTAGCCGAACAAAATTGCCACGAACTAGAAAAATGAATTGCATATCACTAGAAAGCATATTTATCACTGAATCGTATCACTAGAAAGCATATTTATCACTGAATCGTTTTATAAAAATATTTTTTTGTACAAGTCTTTTAGGAAAATATTATTTAAATTTAAAAAGTCACAAATAAATTCTTATGAGAAATCGTGTGTAAAATTTCTTATCATTTTTTTGTTTATAACCACCGCCATTTTGGCTACGTCAGACTTTAGTCTCTCAATAAACGCGCTAATATTTTTATTGACCGGGGTGTCAGAATAAAGTCACAGAGTGAAAGTTATTGCTGTATCGATGTTGTATCAGAATTCTTATCTTTCATAAGCACAAATTTACACGCTTGTCTACATCCTTCGGTAGCTCAGTTGGTAGAGCGGTGGACTGTAGAGTTATCAGATTGTAGTAATCCATAGGTCGCTGGTTCAAATCCGGCCCGAAGGAAGATATTTTTTTAAACCAAAAAAATTAGTGACTACAATCTAATTTTTGAGGACGATTTTTTTCTTCTTCATATTTCAACATAGTCGATGTTCGTTCGTTTGTAGATGGTGAAATGGAACATCTTTGCGTCTACACATCCAATATCATGTACAGATGAAGAACAGGAAAACATTTTTGACCATTCAGTCAGAAAATATTTGCGTTGAAAAAAATCTGTAAATAGGTTAAAAACCAACAACGGGTGGTTTGCAAAAAATGTTTTGAACTTTCTTTTTGCTCTTCTGAAATAAATTGTTTTTGTGACTGTTGGTTTTTCCCTTCATATCAGTTATTGAAATGTATCTGTACTATGTCTGTGATAATTTGTCTTATTTTTAGGATTTCAGCCTCAGTCCGGATACAATCCAGGTTATGCGGGATACCCTCCTGCTCCTTCAAGTCATACTCAAAATCAAACGGGTTACCCATCTGCACCTCAATCTAGTCAGGGTTCATATCCTCCTCCTCCTCTAGCATACCCGCAACCACAAAGCTATCCACAACCACAAGGCTATCCACAACCTCAAGGCTATGCACAGGTTCCCCAAAGTTACCCACAACCAGGTGGATACATTAATCAGCAACCCACTGCACAGGGAGCACCAGACGGTAAGTTAAGTTTTATATTCTTAATTGTGATCGATGGAAATCATATTTTAATAGAATGAAACAAATAACTTATCATGTCAATTGTGCAATAGGTTCATTAGAAAATTAATAGAATTTATTATTTTCAATGAAGAACCTTTGGAATCAATTTTTTTAAAAAAACGAGTAAAAATCTGATGATTTAAATCATCAAAAAAATCTGTCCATCTGCTACACCTTCAGGGGCATTTTTGACACGTAGTGTTGGCCAGTTTTGAGTATTAAGGGTTGCGAAAAATCGTTATTGTCAGTCACATATAAAAGGTAACCCCCCGCACAGTAACGGATTTACACATTTGCCATCTGTAGGCTATTCAAATTTTGCGGCCCCTACCGACCTCTACAATTCGATACCCTCGTTCACAATCATAAAATTACAATTTTTTGTGAACTCAATGCTATTACGCAGCGTATGCTTACAACAGCACGATCCCGGTACAGCCCCCACGGCGCGGCGGCAGTCAATTCGGCCAGACACCGAAACGGTCATGTCCGTGCGGCAACCAAACGCGATTTACGCAAATTGTAAACATTATCGAAGTGGTGAAGCATACTCGTATTACATGTGGAATTGGCGGCATTTAGGTATATAAATATTTGGGTCCAAAAAGAAAATAATTTTGCCCCAAATTTGCCGTCCCTGAAATCTGCCGCCCTAGGCTCCAGCCTACTGGTAAATCCGCCACTGCCCCCGCACAATATGTTTGTTCTAAGAAAGAAAAAAAATCTTTTCTTAAAACAAACATATTGTGCGGGGGGTTACCGTTTATATGTGACTGACAATAACGATTTGTTAATTTTCGTCTAATCCACTTTATCTAGTATTTTTTTCATTTGAAAAAATCAATCCTATGAAAATTAAAAATCTTCATCAAAGACTTTCACTAAACAATAAAATATTATAATTTTTGGTAGATTTTAGGAGATAAATCGGTTTACAATCGGCATTTTTAGAAACAAAAAGTTTCTAAAAATGTATCTCTGAGCTCCCTCCGGATACACATACTGATTATAGTTTGTGCAAAGCTAGTAAATCTCTTAATAGGCCAATATTAGAAGCACCATCTTTACAGAACGAGGACGGTGCTTGGATCAGAGACACAGCGTTTGCTAAATACATATCTAGCAACAATATTTACCCCTAATGGACCAGGAGAAGAGGTTTACTCCCTCGAGGTAGTGAATTACTCAGATTTAAACTGTGTACTCCCCACAAGAGAAATTCAGAGTACTATCAAACAGAGTAAGTGCTGAAAAGACACCAGGATACTTAAGTAACTCCCCCGTAAGGCGGCCATTAAAATAAATCAAATTATAAATGCCTTTTTCAAACTCAGATGGGAAGATTGCTGAGGTAATCATGATTTCAAGACCTGGGAAGCCAACTGAATAATTTTCCTTTCATATATAGGACGATATCTCTAGTTCCGGTTTTGTCTAAGTTATTTGAAAAAGAAAAAAAAAAACTATTGAAACGTTTATTTCCCATAGTTGACGAACGCAACCACCAATTCGAGTTTTTGGTCAAAACACAATATATAGAACAGGTTCATAGAATTACCAGTATTGAAATTCTTGGACGTCACTCAGAAAGTTTGAGTTAATACCTTGTTTAACAAAAATAATAAAATCATTGTGTATTTATTATTCCAGGTGGTTGGATGAACATACCGCAAGGGCGCCCCGCCAATTGCCCCCCTGGTTTAGAATATCTTATGCATCTTGACCAAATTATGATTAAACAGAAAGTAGAGCTACTCGAAGGTAAGTAGCCCCCCCCCCAACCACGAGATTGCACTTAGTTCTCTTTTAATCATTCTACATGCCGATTGACAAAGCTCGGGAAATTGAGACTAACGTAGAGTACAATATAGTAGTCAGTTTGATCACGCAACTTTTTTAGGTCAAAACTACTGAACCTATTTCCCATTTCTATCAATAATAAATTGAATATCTAGAGTTAGATGAATATTCTTATTAATACGCAATTCTTAGCCTTTTCAAATGAATTGTTAATTTTCATTTTAGTATACAATGTATGAATAAAACAAAAAAGCTAAATAATCCTTTTCTAACTGTATCGTTTCCAAAAATTCCTCGCCTGACAAATATTTTGAGTGATTAATCCGTGCAAGACAGAAAAGTTTCAATACATTTGACATTAATAATTGCACAAAAGTACATTCAGATGTGGAAAGGTTGGCGATGATGTTCACAATTTTTTTGTAATTCTACTCCAACTGAACTAGTCTCTATCTCCTTATTTGGGCTTACGGTCCAAATAAGGAAGAGAAAGATGTCTCTCAGCTTCAAATTACATGTTTCTCTTTCGTTAATTATCAATTTTACTGACACCAATGGTGATGCCCCCCCCCCACCAACTGAAGAGCTGAATCTCCCTTTTAAATGATTATGTAAGGTTCTATTGAGAAATTTATATTTTCTTTACCTTCTTCAGCTCTGGTTGGTTGGGAAACTAATAATAAATTCACCATTAAGAATGTCCAAGGAGAAAAAATGTTTTACGCCATTGAAATTAATGATTGTTGTACAAGAAATTGTTTTGGACCAATGCGACCATTTGAAATGAAAATTCTGGACACCTATAGAAACGAAGTGATTCATTTAGAGAGACCTTTAGCTTGTGATGCATGTTGCTTTCCATGTTGTTTACAGGTAACCATTTCACCAATCGATTAGTTTTTTTTAAGCAATTACACATCATAATTTTTAGCAGAGTTTTTTAACAAAATTCTGAGCAAACTAAAGGAGATAATGAAAGTGGCTTGGAATCGAACCCCCAAAACTAGTATTTCAGGAGTCAATAAAAATAAAAAAAAGTCGAAATTTTCCGGTTTCCCTACGATATATAATCGGTTTTCACCACCGAATCGAAAATGATAAGTATAAGTAACACTTCAGGACAAGCGAGAAAGCTGAATTTCGATGCATAGTTGTTACGCAGTGGAAAAAGTAATAACCTTGAGTAAAATAATGATTTTTCTAAATAGGAGTAGGTACCACCACAGATCCAAATATATTTTTTTCTTATTTTATGTTAAACCGGACGATATATGTCGGGATTGCAATACCAAAATATGGTTCAAGGAGACAGAGACCTAATCTCGAGTTTAAAGCCATACATTAACGTTGAAAATACTTAAGGAGCAGATTCTAGATGTTTTTTTTTTCTTCTTCTTTTATTTTCCTGTGATAGTAGAGAGGAAGAGAGAAATCCTCTCTGGATACCCCGATGCTTATATTCTGACATCAGTGGTCCGCCAGTCAGCTGATCAATGGACCACGGCGAGAATCCGTCGCTGCCAACCCTCAGTCAATGGTGGAACCTGGGGTTATTGTGAAACAGCCCAATTGCGTTCGTGCGGGTGCAAAACACTAAAACTTCTCCCCATACACAACAATACTTCCAGGGGACGCCCACTAAGTTATACATCACAAATATACTACAAAGAACAAGATTTAATACAAAGAACATACTTCAGAATAAATTAACTCCCCCTATAGTACAAGTATTGCAAAATAATAAATATACTCCCAAAGTAAAAAATACTATTAGAACATAGATACAACCTACAATTTGCTGATTGCGTAATGTCTAATAACTCTGTGTCTACAAAAGCACTCAGCCGTTGTAATATGAGTGACACCACCAGAATAAAATATGAAATATCACTCACCCTACACCACCATCTCGCTCGTACTCGTTCCGAGCAAGGACAACAATTGCCAGATCAGCAGCGTAGGCCATAAGTGTAACGCCATCTAGTGTATTTGGCCTCAAAACACCATCGTAGAGTAAATTCCAGAGTTACCTAGTATGGAGCCTTGGGGGACTCTGGCGGACATACATTTCGTACTTGCTTCCCTTTTTTTCCCTATGAATGAGGTAAGCTTCTATTAATCTTATCAGATATCCTAGTATTCTCTTAGATTCTAAGGCATAGATGACTTTATCCCAGTTAGCTGGGTTAAAAGCATTTCTAATGTCCAAAGTAATTAAAATGCAAATTTCCCTATTTCTACAGTCCCCTCTTTTTTTATTTCATTTTTACCGATTCCAATTACTTTGGAGGCCGCATGGACCGTTAAGAGGCCCCCCTTTGTTGGTCTGTTTTTGACAGGTTTCTCAATAAACTACAAAAATCTCATAAACTTTTTATCAAAAGCTCTGTTTCTGATGAGTTATTCGCATTTATTTATTATATTTTGGTCTGTTATTTTAAATATATGAGTTATTCGCAACTCAAGGTCAACTTCACTCTTGAACTGATCAAAAATAGCACCGGAGAAATCGGAAGCGGTCCTTATAACAGGACGGAGGAAATACAGACCAATAGAAATTAGACTAGGGGGACAAAACATTTCAATTAAAGAAAGTCTAAAATACCTCGGAGTATATATTGATAAAAAAACTAAGCTTCCTCCCTCATAGCACTGCTAAGTGCTAAGGCAGAACATACCCTGGCTGCTCTAACACACATAGTGCCTAATCTCGGGGGTCCCGGGGAAAACAAAAGAAGAATGTTGCAACATGCGGTAGATAGCATTCTGCTCTATGCCGCTCCAGTTTGGGTGGATTGCCTCCAAACCAAAAATTATCGTAAAAAAATTACCTCCAAACAGAGGACATTCGAGTTTGTTGCGCTTATAGAACCATGTCTAACTTTTGGGAAGAACAAGGAAGAAAAAAATCAACAACGGGAGATAACGTTAACTAAATGACAGGAAAAATGGAATACTAGTGATAAAGAGGCATGGACAAGACTACTCATCCGAAGTATAAAACCCTGGTTCCACAGGGGCTTGGGGAGGTGGACTACTACCTCACTCAGGTGTTATGTTTTCAGACCTACGTGAATAGGATAAAGAGAGCTCTCAGCCCGATCAGTCATTTCTGAGAAGCTGAAGACGGTCCAGAGCACACCCTTTTGAGTGTGCTCGCTGGCCGCAAGAAAGAATTGAGGCAGAAAATCTTCTCGATTCAAAACTGAGTAAAGACAATCTAATTGAACTAATGCTAAGAAGCAGATGTAATTGGGAAATTGTCAAAAAATGTGCAGTCAAAATTATGAAGAGCAAGGAAGACATAGAGAGGCGGTTGAGGGCTACCCAGGACGTCCGGGGGACCCTTAGTAGCCTCACTAGAGGGGAGGGTCTCCTTCCATTTTTTGTTGGATGTATATTTATTTAATTGTAATTTTACAGTAGTTTTCATTTGAGTATTAGATTTTGCAACAGAATACTTTCGGAAAACAATTGGAACAGCTATTATTAAATCTTCTACTCTTCTACAATCTTGTAATGCTGACATCTTCATAAATACAGTTTTAGATTCATTAATAACTAGACCGAGTTCTTTACATCTTCTTTCTACTTCTTTGAATAGTTCTATCAGTCTTTCCTTATTTCTAGCTATTATTGCAACATCATCTGCATATGCATATCTGGGTCGATTTATTAAATATAGTACCTCTCTGATCTATTTGTTTGATTGCTTTGTGGAGTAGAATTATAAAGAGTGTACTCGAAAGACTATCAATTACAACAACAGACTACAACAATTTGTTGTAGACTTAGGATTCGAGGATTAAGTTATCGTGAATTTAAAACGCGTTAACTAACTTTAAAAATAATTAAAATAAAACTTAAAATAATTTATTAAAAAAAAATAGAAATTACAATAAATAGATAAAAAAAACGTAAGACAAAAAGTTCTAATATTTTTCGCAATAACCGTATAACCGTATTTAGAACGCCCGAAAATACACACGAATTAATCGCTCATTTATCACTTCGAAATCACAACGATATCGCTTCCAAAATTAAACTTGCTCCGTTTACGATAATAATACTGACTCCGTTTATCGCTCAAAGAATAGTGACTCGTTTTCTACGTGTGTCTTCTATTTATACCTTCATTCAAATCGTTCTAGAAAGATCGCGAAAAGGATTTTTCTATTGCGCAAACAAACTACGCGTTCTAAAAAGAAAACTACGCGTTTTATAAATAATAATTAAAACGTAAAACACCCCATCCTACAATGTAAAGAAGGCNTGTCATACATATTTCCTTCCCTTCACCCCGACCATCCTCCCAGGCAACCTGAACAGTATAGTAAACACTCATTCATTCCCCCCTTCACCCCGACCACCCTCCTACAAGTCTCATTCATTCTTCATTGTAAACAAATCTAAAAATAACTTCTCGAGAGGAGAAATAAAAAAAAAATGGATAGGAGAAACGTCGAGATATATATACAGAATGTTTCATAGTATTACATCTACAGGTTGATTACTTCACTATCCCCTCCCTAGGTCTGTTCGTCCCGAACAGTAACCCACATAACTCCTAACCTAGGGGGACTCAGGTTCAAGATAAGGTGCTAGCCTATCAAGATGTACAACTTTAAATTCGCCTCTAGAGCCTTTCTATACACATCATCATTAATCTTAGTAATAACCTTGTAGGGACCTTCCCAATTTTGTTGTAATTTGGGACTGCGACCTTTTCGTCGCTTAGGGTTATATAACCAGACCTGATCACCTACTTGGAAACCTACAGCATTACATAGTAGATCATATCGTGTCTTCATTCTGTCACTTGACAAATTCAACTTGTCACGGGTTTTCTCATGTATTTCTCTTATGTCTTCTTGAAGCTCAGCCACATAGTCGGAGGTCTCCAATCTCACATCACTAGACGGTGTTCTAAATCTGAGCTCGCTGGGCAGACGCATCTCCTTGCCGAAAATCACCTTAGCAGGCGATTGTCCAGTGCTGTTGTGAGTCGCTGAACGATAGGCCATCAGGAAGAACGGGATGTGTTTGTCCCAGTCAAGTTGATGTTCATCCACCACCTTCTTCAGGTGCTCAAGTAGTGTTCGATTGAAACGTTCCACCATTCCATCTGACTGAGGGTGAAGAGGAGTTGTTCTTGTCTTTCGGATACCAAGTACTTCACACACTTCTTTGAACACTTGAGATTCAAAGTTCCGCCCTTGGTCTGAGTGGAGTTCCAAGGGTACACCAAATCTGCTGATCCGCTGGTCGATCAGACAGTTAGCCACAGTGGTCGCTTCTTGATTAGGAATTCCGTACGCTTCTGGCCATTTACTGAAGTAGTCCATTACTACTAGAATATAACGGTTCCCACTATTTGATACAGGGAACGGTCCGGCGACATCCATCGCCACTCTCTCAAAAGGGGCGCCCACCACATACTTCTGCATTTCGCCTCTGCTTCTTAAACGTGGGCCCTTGCTCGCCGCACAACTGGAACATCTTCGGCACCAGTCTTCAACATCTTGTCTCATGTGTAGCCAGTAGAAGCGTTCTCGTACTTTGTCAATGGTCTTGTTGACACCAAGATGACCACCTGAGGTTCCTCCATGTAGTTCTTCAAGAACCTCTTTCACTCTTGATCGTGGTAGGACAGTCTGGAGTTTGATGTTGCGTCCATTAATTGACTCCCATTTCCTCTTCAGGATCCCGGACTCAAGTACTAAAGAGTCCCACTGAGCAAGATAGCTCTTGGTGGCTTTACTTTGATCAGCCACGTCACTCCATCTAGGTTTCTCGTCACGTTCTTTCCATTCTAGGACAGGACCAACTTCGGCATCTTCTTGTTGATCTTTGCGCAGCTCTTCAATGCACCATCCTGGTTGGGGATCGATGGTCACACGCCGCACATCGGCCACTGCTTGCCGCTCTTCCATGCGCAAGCTGTGTTTGCAGTCAGGCTTACATGGTCGACGAGAGAGAGCGTCGGCATTTCCATGTATTCTTCCTCTCCGGTGTTGGATCTCACAATCATACGCCTGTATTTGTTCTATCCATCTGGCCACTTGTCCTTCAGGGTCTTGAATTGAAGGAGCCACTTCAGTGCTGCATGCTCAGTACGCAGCACAAACTTTTGTCCATACAGGTACTTGTGGAAGTACTTCAGGCTAGATATCAGGGCCAGCATCTCTCTTCGAGTAACACAGTAATTTCTCTCGGGTTTGGTCAGGGCTTTGCTGTAGTACGCCACAGGTCTTGTCCATCAATATCTTGAGACAGTACTGCTCCGATGTCCACATTGCTCGCATCAGTGTCAGAAGGGTTTTCCAGGAACAGGGTAATGCAGAACTGGAGCTTGGGAGAGCTCCCTCTTCAACGCCTCGAAACTGTCGTTGCATTCTTTTGTCCACAAATACTGTCTGCCCTTCTCAGTAAGTTGATGGAGGCTTCGAGCAATGTCCGCAAATCCCTTTATAAATCGTCGGTAGTATGTAGCCAGGCCCAGGAAACTTCTCACTTCATGTTTGTCTTTCGGGATTGGCCATGACTTAACAGCTTCAATCTTGTCAGGATCAGTTGCTACACCTTCAGCAGATACCACATGTCCAAGGTACTTGACTTCAGTTCGAAGTAAGTTGCATTTCTTAGGACTCAGCTTCAGGTAAGCACTACGTAGTCTGAGGAAGACAGCACGCAAATTGTCTATCTGCTCCTGGAATGTCTTGCCGATGACTATAATGTCGTCCAGGTACACAAGGCATGTCTTCTACGTCAATCCACGGAGAACACAATCCATCAATCTCTCAAACGTAGCAGGAGCGTTGCATAATCCAAAGGGTAGGACGTTAAAATGCCATAATCCGGTTCCTACCGTGAATGCAGTCTTCTCTTTATCTTTGGGATGTAGCTCGACTTGCCAGTATCCGCTCTTCATGTCGAGGGTTGAAAACCACTTTGCCCCGGAGAGGGTGTCTAGAGTGTCGTCTATCCGTGGCAAGGGATAACTGTCCTTTCTGGTGACGTCGTTGAGACGCCTGTAGTCCACACAGAATCGCGTCCCTCCTCCTTTCTTGGTCACCAATACTACAGGGGAGGACCATGGGCTCGATGACTCTTCAATAACTCCCTGCTGTTTCATGGACTCAATCATCTCAGCCACCTCAGTCTGCTTTGCCAGGGGAAGTCGTCGCGGGGGTTGACGAATGGGTCTCGTGTCCCCCGTCTCGATCTGGTGTTGCACGAGTCTGGTTCTGCCACAGTCATCGTCGTTCAAGGCGAACACATCTATGAACTCATTCAGAAGAGCCTTCGCACACTGTCTGTCTCGGGGTTCCAACTTGCAGTCCTTTATCAGCTGTTCCACTAAAGCTGCCCGCTGTTTACTCTTAGTAATAGTCGGAGGGGTAACTTGGTCCAGAGGGACCACTTCGGTCACGGGCTCACAGGTCCCCAGTGTTTCGCCTTCCTTCAGCTTGATTTTATTCGTTGACATGTTCATCACTCGTACGGGAACAGCATTACTCTTGTCCACTTTCACGAGGGTCCTCGCAGCCATTACTTCGGCACTGTTTATTTCAGGTTCCATGACGAAGTATCTCTGATAAGCGGGCGAGTCACTTAAATGTGGCCACACGATGGTTTCGGACAGTGGAGGCAGGGTCACATTTTCGGTCACAAAAGTTCTTAACACGCGATTAGGTTCAATACCGCCCAGGGTCAATGATATCTCTTCATTGCCCAACCCAATTACACGCCTCCCGAGATGAATGTCGATACTATACTTTAAAATAAAGTCTGATCCAAGAATACAATCGTCAATAATGTCGGCTAACAGGAATGTATGCGAAAGGAGAACACTACCCAGACAAGTGTTCATTGTGATCTCACCATAGACTTCTGCTTCTTGGCCAGTAGCGGTTCATAAAGTGTACTTGCTGGGATTACTGGGAGCCCCATTTCCGTAAAACAGGTCTCTCCGCAGAATCGACTTGGAGGCAGCGGTATCCAAAATAATATCACAGTCACGCGTTCCCACAGTGCCATGGATAATTAAGCTGTAATTTCCTTTCTGCATACTGGACACTGGTATTATAGTCTTGGGGCTCTCAGCCTGGTCCACAAACTTCCGCCCCTCGAAGCTGGTTCTATTTAGTTTTCCTGGTCTGGTTCTTGCGCTCTGGGGGACCTTCCTCCAGAAGACCGGTCCTTGGGTAGCCGGTCAAAGCTTCTCTGCGCCGCTCCACTGGGTGGGGAACGAGTTTTCTCCGTTCTACGTCGCTTGGGATAGTCGCTCTGGAGGTGACCCTTGTCACCACAGTTCCAACATTCGGGGGTATTTCTCTTCTTACGGCAGTCCCTCTGGACGTGCCCTGCTGAATTACATTGCCAGCACCGCACCTCACTCTTCATACGGCGTGCTGGTCTGAGACTGTCCTCGTTCTCCTTCACTCGTACTTGCCGGACTCGAACGGCGCTCCGTGATGCCCGCTTGGCTGTCTCATAAGCTAGCGCGAACGCCAGGGCTTCAGCAGTGTTATTCTTTCCAGAGAGCCGTAGAGCTTGCTGCAGTTCACGATCAGCAATGGCGTTGATGAAAGCGTCGGTTGCCACTTCATTGATGAACTCAAGATTACCATGTGTATAGGCCAAGTCAGCCAGTCTCTCCACATCTGCTTGAAGTTGCTGTAGTGATTCACCTCCATGCTGGACTCTGTTCCGTAGCTGGATATGGTATACCCGATGCATGTGTTCATCACCATAGCGCAACTCAATTGCGTTCACCAAAGAAGCGTAGTCCATCTGTTTATCAACGGGAAGAGTCTGAAGGAGTTCAGCTGCCGGACCACGAAGTGCTAACACAAGCGCGGATGCTTTCTCAGTGACTCCTCATTGGTTCATGACACAAGCAGTCTCGAACTGCCTCTTGAATACGGGCCACGATGTCGTCTCGTCAAATACAGGAGCCTTCATTCGAACGTTGGTTCGCATATCACTGGAAGAAGCGGGGTAGGCTACAGAAGAGGAGGGGAGGGGTTCATTTCTCTGTTGATCTAGGTGAGGGGAGGACGGGTGTTGTTCTTCGTCCTTTTTCTCTTTAGCATTGTGTTCTTGAATTCTGACGAATAACTCAGTTTTTAATTCAGTTACGGCTTGATTCACTTCACTACGAACGTTAGCGATATCTTGCTTTACTTCCCCTCGAACCTCGTCAAATTCACCCCGTACCTCGTCAAAACGAGTTTCCACGTTGTGCTGAAACTCCAGCAAATCATTATGGTTTGTTTCGATTAGTTGTAACAGCGATGTATTTTGCTCAGCTTTTAACTCCTTGATGGACAGGTCTTCTAGTGTCTGCTTGATCACCATTTCTTAAACTTAAAAACACGTAAACATGTTCTTAAAAATAAAAATGTCAAAAACGAAACGCAATTAAAAAAAACGAAACGCAACGAACACGCAATTAAAAAAAACGAAACGCAACGAACACGCAACACGAAAAAAATGTTCAAAAACTGTCTCTAATTAACGCACGACACCATGGGCGTAGGAAGGGGGGGG
>CM022874.1:31321662-31332742 GCA_012654025.1 Pachypsylla venusta
TTTTCCATTGTAAAACTCCTCCTGCTAGTTGAATTTCGCCGGTTTGGCACTTTCCTTTATCGATATTTATCACAGGCCCTGGGGTCGCCCCTCCCCAATAACTGAATCATCAGTTACCCCTAGGGGTTTATTATTAAACAAGTCACGATTTACTTTATCGACACCCCCCCCTCCCGACATGAAGATCTCAGCTGCCCCCCCTAGGCCAGATGCTGGCTACGCCCTTGCACGACACGATACTTAATCCCACTTCTGACAACAATTTGTTGTAGACTTAGGATTCGAGGATTAAGTTATCGTGAATTTAAAACGCTTTAACTAACTTTACAAATAATTAAAATAAAACTTAAAATAATTTATTAAAAAAAATAGAAATTACAATTAAAAAAAAAACGTAACACAAAAAGTTCTAATATTTTTCGCAATCACCGTATAACCGTATTTAGAACGCCTGAAAATACACACGAATTAATCGCTCACTTATCACTTCGAAATCACAACGATATCGCTTCCAAAATTAAACTTGCTCCGTTTACGATAATAATACTGACTCCGTTTATCGCTCAAAGAGTACTGACTCGTTTTCTACGTGTGTCTTCTATTTATACCTTCATTTAAATCGTTCTAGAAAGATCGCGAAAAGGATTTTTCTATTGCGCAAACAAACTACGCGTTCTAAAAAGAAAACTACGCGTTTTATAAATAATAATTAAAACGTAAAACACCCCATCCTACAATGTAAAGAAGGCAATGCTTAGAAATGAGAGAGCAAATAAAATATTCATATTTCCCCCTCTTCACCCCGACCATTCTCCCAGTCAACCTGAATGGCATAGTTAATACACTCATTCATTCCCCCTTCACCCCGACCACCCTCCTACAAGTCTCATTCATTCTTCATTGTAAACAAATCTAAAAATAACTTCTTCTCGAAAGGAGAAATAAAAAAAAAAGGATAGGAGAAACGTCGAGATATATATACAGAATGTTTCATAGTATTACATCTACAGGTTGATTACTTCAATACTGTAGGGTTAAGGGTAGGATGAACATTAAAAAAAAATCATATTTTTAATTTTTCCCATCAATTTTTAAATGAGAGGAAAATTGCGGAGGAAATGTTTGGCCAAAAATGCAGGTCACATTAAAAATTACTGTTGTAATTTGATTTGTGCATTAAATGTATTGATTAAATTAATGTAAAAGAGCTAGGTATTTGAAAAAGGGATTTCCCCAGAAAGACAGAAGTTATTTTGAAAAGTATCACCGTTAGAATTTCCTTTTTAAGATTTAGTACTTAAAATTAAGGAAAAAGGAATGAACAGGACTTTCGTTCAGTGCCGGAACAAATTGTTATCATAAAGGTGAGAAGGTTTTGATTAGGAACCAAAAAGAAAGGTTTACAGAATGCTGTTTTGAAACGGCCTGTAACATGACGAAATTTGGGTTAAGTTTTAAAAGACGGTTAGGTTTTCATTAAAATTTTACTTAGAAATCCTCGACGTTTTTTTTTTTCATATGTTTTTCAGACAATGAATGTTTACTCGCCTCCTGGCCACCTGATTGGTTCAATAGAACAAGAATGGAGTATATTAACACCACTATTTGTTATCAAGAATGAAGCTGGTGAGATCGTTTTGAGGATAAAAGGCCCACTCTGTCAATTCAAATTCTGCGGATCAGTTGAATTCGATATTTTATCTAAAGATGGATTGACACAAGTTGGCAGAATTTCTAAAGAATGGTCGGGTCTGGTGCGTGAAATGTTAACGGATGCTGATGTTTTCGGAATTACATTTCCTCGTGATTTAGATGTTCGGATGAAAGGAGTTATGCTTGGAGCTGCTTTCCTCATTGATGCTATGTACTTTGAACATTCTCAAAGTGCAGCCTAATAAAATATGCGTCCTTTTA
Source organism: Pachypsylla venusta (assembly GCA_012654025.1). Taxonomy (NCBI): domain Eukaryota; kingdom Metazoa; phylum Arthropoda; class Insecta; order Hemiptera; family Aphalaridae; genus Pachypsylla; species Pachypsylla venusta. The sequence goes on from CM022874.1 coordinate 31,323,577, forward strand.
GTGTGAAACTCACACAACTTTCAATTTGAACATTGGAATGAAGGTTAAAAGTATATTCTTGCGCAGAAAATGATAAAAACTTTATTAACTGCGATTTTTGACTTGTATTAATTTTGTGCATATGCTCGTGATAAGTCAGTTTCAGTACAGTCGAGAAATGGGAAAAGTCGAAAAATCATGGCGTGAAAAAAAAGGAGATAAAAACAATGGTACATAGTAAACTAGTAATGTTCTTTCTCAGAAATATAAAAAAAAAAAACAGTCAAAGTTAGTGATATTTAGAAGACTAGGTATGTTCTTGCTCAGAAATGAAAAAAGTAGTTAAAATGCATGATACTTAGAAGACTAGTCATGTTCATGCTCAGAAATCACGACGTGAAATAAGTAGTTAAAATCCATGATACTTTAGAAAGAAGACTAGTCATGTTCTTGCTCAGAAATCGCTGGCGTCATGCGTGCCGCGATTTTTGACAATGTGTGGAAAGTATTATAATAGGCTGATATCTTGAATCTCACCTTTTGGTCGGGGTGTGTGTGTGTGTCTGTCTGTCTGTGAACAAGATATCTCACAAATGGTAAGTGCTTGAAATTTCATAGATAATGACTATACAAAGGACGAGCCACAAATCTTTTGGTTAAAATCGAATATACTGTTGGATTTTTTTTTGTTGCCCTTTTTGGCAATTTTCACTAATCCTGACTAAATAGAGGACGGAAAGTGCTAGAGACTTCTAATTTTGTATGTATGTTAATGATAAGTAGGGGTGAGTACAAGAACATGACATGTCCCTCAGTTCTTCAGATATTTGTTCACTAACAGACACACGCTCCGACCAGGGGCTGGAATCACTGGGCACATCAGAACGTGTTTTGTCATCGCAAACTCAACAATCCTGACATCAAAAAAATCAGCTCATTACAATATATTCTTTTTGTGATTTGGGAAAGTCGTGTGATCTTCACACTGGATTCAGAACTCTAAAAAGTATAATATAAATAAAAGTGAAAAGTTATAATTTTATGTTGATGTATACCTAGAGACACGAAATAGAACTGAGCGACACCCTTGACGTCATGCGCAAAATTTGGCGAATTTGGGACGACAGAGTATATTACCTAGTCTTCTTATTCCACGTCCTCTGGGCTGCATATTTTTTGATAATTTTAAATTTGAGGTCTGAAAAGCGCAAATCACAACATTCTAATGCGTCTAGAATTTTGAGGTGAGGGCAACCACAAAAAATATTCTCTTCATTCAAGCGGCGACCAAAGTTATGTGGGGGGATAAAAACTATCCGTCCGAACATTGGTTAGTATCACTAAATCTTTATTTTATTTTTATACGCCAAATATTTTATATCCAATTATTTTTATTCTTAGTTTATGTTAACCATTTTTAATGCTTTCACTACAAAGAAGACACGTACATGAATTGCATCGGACTTCCAAGGAAAGTGGGGCGAACGGAGGAAGTATACTTCTGTAATAAAATAAATAATCAATTTTAATGTCTTTGCTTGGAATCGGAAAAGAGCCATCCGTCTCTCTTACCAACTGATACTAAAATTTTTATTAATTTTTTTGATTACCATTTACTGTGAATTATAATTAGATTTAGGGAATAGTTTTGTCTAACCTAGAGTTGTTCCAGCAGTCAGCCAATCCAATTCAGGATCTTGCATTGAAACCTGATGGTTTAATAATTCGGCTAAATGAATGATTTTTTTTTTTTATTGTAAATAACTTCAGATGAACTTATTTACCATTTTGGAATAATTATTCACTCCCCCCTGAGAATAATTTTGAATGAGGGGATCGCTCTACGAAGGGGGACAAAAAGCGTTGTATCAGGATTACTGTCATTAATTCAAGAAAAAAACGCCTCAACGATGAAGGTTCGAACACTTAGATCTACTGCTATAACTACCCCAAGACTACAACCCACCGGACCCTCAAGCTGCAAGTACCTACCCTGTTTCATAAACCTTCAAGTCACTGCCGGGACATGTATACCAAATTTAGTTCGATAATTTTTTATGAGTCGATTTTTATTAACCATTTTTAAACAATTATTCTCTTTTTAAAAGACAAAAAGCGAACTATGAAAGCCTGGTTGACCTAGCTTCAATTGTGTTCTAAAGTGCAATGTTACACTCTGGTGATGAAGATTAATTTTCCCAGAAATGGGGCCTGTCTAAATCGATTTTAACATCCCAAAATGTTACCTTCGTTGGTTAAAATAGTTAAAAGTCCCTTTCAAGATCATCGGATGTGCTCAAGAGGAATTTTCTCAGATACGACTCCCATCTAGAACAATTGATATACTCAAAAACAATCGTCATAGCCAGGCTAATGTATAATCGTGTAATATGCAATTTTATATCGACTTGCAGCTTGCATAGTATAAGCGTATTCCGCAGCCACAAGAAAGGACGCATAAAAAGTTGCGGGCATCAGCTAGTAATAAGATTAAAAATAGACCATAGTTCGCATTTTGTTTTTAGTCTTCGATTAATTTCAAAATTCATAGGTATATAAAAATCGCAAATATTGTCAATTATGTTGCTGCGAAAATGTGTGTCATTGATCTTTCATTTGTTATTTATTAATAGTATTGCTTACTCTATAAATTGTTTATTTCTTTTAAATTCTATTTTTTAATTAAATTATTTTATTAATCAACGAAACAGAAATGGTTTTGTTCTTATTTTCCAATGTTGCTGTTGTTGATGTTTTGGACATTACCCTGTAAGACAGGTAGATATTGCCATCGAGACGAAACGTATCTGATATTTGAACAGGAAGAACCAAACGCACATCAAGTCCATTCATTAACAATAAAATCACATAGCTCAATAAAGGCACAGTGCTTTCAGATCTATTCCACCAAATCGACATTGTGAGCTGGGCTTGAAATTATTAATGAACTCCATAGGTCAAATACTGAAACATAAGTTGTAAAATCTTTGTTAAAATTTCTACTTTTATGCCCGCATTAAAAAACAAAGATTATTATAAATTTAGCGTGATTTGCAGTTGAGTGGTTGTAATAAAAAAGTATTTGGTCACTAAAGCCTGGGGGGTGTTTTGGTAATAGAGTGATAAAGCGCCCGCTTGGTAACAAGTATTAACTTCGCCAAGTGCTAAACCTCAAGTGCATTTTTTTAAACACTTGTTCAGAATAAAATACGAACTAGGAATATACACCTTTTTTACTTGAGTTCACACAACCTTTTTTTTTTTTTTTTTTTTTTTTTTTTTTTTTAATATAAGAAATGGTATAATTTAATAAAACGACCATATTGGCTGATGTTAATATGGGAAAATTTTCAAAGCCCCAAGTAAAAAAAGAACGCATTAATTTGAACAGAAGATAGACTTCAGATCATTCCTATCACTAAAATGGAGCCCTTTGACAGATGGACGGGCATCTTAGGCTTGGAATGTAATAGTATTTCTTTGGTACTCTTCGAGTGGGATCCCAGGAGTCATCGTTAGAAGAAAAAATAAATGGTACTGAAAACCGTACTAGACTTAATCTTCCTTATTACAACTAAATTTGTCAACATCCGGCTGTTGTCACAGCTCTTAAATAAAATATTTATGAAATTAGATTTGGCAGCCTTCGGCTGTTGTCGCTGCTCTTTAGTAAATTATTAATATAATTAGATTTGGCAGTTGGCAGTGTTCGACTGTTGTTATAGCTCTTTTGTAAAATAATAACCTATGTCGCTGCTATTTAGTATAATATTCATATAATTGGATTTCATATGAATTAGATTTGGTAGACTTCGGCTGTTGTCGCAGCTCATTAGTAAAATATTAATTCAATTGGACTCGACACACTTTGGCTGTTGCCGCTGCTCTTTAGATTTCGCAGATCTTTGATGGAAAGAAATATTTGTATTACATTATCCAGGCTTCGGATGTTGCCGCGGCTCTTTAGTAAAATATTAATTTAATTTGCACTCTTTAGTGGAAAAAAAGATTTAAATTAGATTAAGCAGCGTTCGGCTATTATCGCAGCTCTTTAGTGGAAAACTTTTAAATTAGATTAAGGCAGCCTTCGGCTGTTGTCGCAGCACTTTAGTGCACAAAAATATTTGAATTAGATTTGGCAGCCTTTAAATATCATCAAAATTGGAATGATATTAACAGACCGGATTTTGTGAGACCTAAAATTTGTCAATGATATGATACAGTGAGTGTCTGTTCTAAAGTAATATTGCTCCTTTTTGAGAAGTGACCCAAATTTCAGGTTTGGTGCCCTAAACGGCCCCAAGATGGAGATAGTCCCCTGGGACCAAATATTTGTCGATGATATGTTACAAACAGTCCTTGTTTTAAATTTTAGAAAAATTGGAGTGATATTGCCGCTTTTAGAGAAGTAACCCGAATTTGAGGTTTGGTGCCCTAAATGCCCCCAGATGAAGATAGCCCCATAAAGTCCAAAATTTGTCGATGATATGTTACAAACAGTCTCGGTTTCAAATTTTTGCAAAATTGGAGTGATATTGCCACTTAGAGAAGCGACTCGAATTTGAGGTTTGGTACCTTAAAGTGCCCCCAGATAAAAATAACCCCATGAGGTCCAAAATTTGTGAATGACATGTTACAAACAGTCTCTGTCGCAGATTTGGTGCCCCTTTTTGGACAGAAAATGGCCGCCAAAAAAAACGCACAAGGGTTGGGAGGTCTAAAAATTAGATTTTTAAAGAGGACGTCCATGCCTACAAACATATATATAAAAATCTAAATTTCCCCAATTTTAGCATTCAAAAATCCTTTTTTTCTCTGACTACTGGACTATAGGTACTAGTCAAACACGACTTGACCCGACAAGGATCTAATCAAGTCTCAGCTACATATTCACATGCAGTTCGCATTTGGATAGGTACCTTTGAAAATCAATGTTTAGGTAACTTTGAAAGGGTACAACGAAAGCTTATCTTACGACACTCCTTAGAGTTCCAAAGAGTAATAACGGAAAATTTATGTTAACACAAGAAGCGGTGCATTGTTAGTATCATGATTAGGTTATGAGGGAGGGGCACGGTGGTGACTTACTTGAATTGTACACTTTATATGAAGATGACGGAATAGATTTTTGAAGTAGTTCTGTAAAGTTCCACAAAAGTTTCATGTATTTCAATTCAAGTCTTTGAAAATCATAATCTTCACAGTCTGGCGTCCAAAGTATCTTTATGTTTTCACACAGAGACAAGATCTGAAACCAGTTTTAGACGTTACGGGACGGCCCGAATCCACCAGGTGTAGAATAACTAAAAGTAGACGCATATACTTGATTTCCACTTGTTGTTCCATATCTCAGTTAAGAAACATTTGCTGGCATTACTCGAGATAGAGAAAGTTTCATTTTGACCTCCTGAATAGATGGCGAGCCCATGAAAAAAATCCAAACACCCTGTATATTGCAATCTACTCGGAAGATCTTTTGTTGTCCATTTTAACCTCCTGAATCCAGGGCGAGCCCAAGAAAAAATAAATGGTACGGAAAACCGTACTAGACTTTCTCTTCCTTAATCATTTCATCAGACTACCACCGAATGCAGATGTTGTTCTTCTAAAGTTTTAAGTTTTTTAGTTATTGTTATATTTCTATTTTCTGTTTATGTNTCTGCACGAATACAATACTTTATCTTCTATGGAAGAGAAAGTAAAAATCCAAACGCCCTGTGTATTGCAATCTACTCGGAACATCTTTTGTTATCCATTTTAACCTCCTGAATCCAGGGCGAGCCCATGAAAAAAAAAAATCCAAACACCCTGTGTATTGCAATCTACTCGGAAGATCCTTTGTTATCCAATAATAATATGATTTGATATCACAGAGAAAAATGCCAACTTACCTTTATCATACTTCGTTGTAAGGGTGATTGTTTTGGCAATAAAAGACAATGAAAGAGGGCGTGGTTGAGATGTTGTTTGTGCACTAAAACAAAGTAATGCAATTACGGTCAAACAAAAAATCTTCTCGTGGAGAACTTTGGCTTGAGGTATACTTACAGTACGGCAAAACACCAAATGCCGTACACTTCTTTACCAACGTTTTCTAATGAGGACCTACGTCCCCAGATGGTTGGTTCTACTACCAGGTCACAGGGCATCCAAAGCATTCCAAAGTGTTTGGCCAAAGACCATCAACACAAAAATGCAAACCAAAAGAAGACCAACACCCTCTTAAAACGATCTTCCTTATTGTAATGATTTGCTGTGACGAAAGAAAATTTTAACATCATTGATTTTAGTGTCCTTAGGCTTGTAATTGCTGCTGCTACTACTAGCACTACGTCGGTCTGCTCTAGATGCTACTCCAAATTGCAGATTTGGAGTAGCATCTAGAGCATTCTTCAAATAAGCGGAGTAGTGAGTACATTCCGAAAGGACAAATTCTTCAAATTCGAAACCCCCCTTATTTGAAGAATGAAAAAATGGCTGTTTGTTAAAATTATCTGGGATAATAAAGTTTTGGGCAACAGTCATTACCTTCTACAAGATTTTCTATGCTGGTTCCATTGAGAACATCTCTCTGAAGATCCAAGGAGAAGATTTGAAGAATTAAGCACATGAAATGACTTTGTAGTGTACTGATCAAACCTAATAAAGAATAACGGAATAGGTACAGCTTCTTATTTGTCCGTGGAAAATTTCCAGAGAGATCTGTAATAACAAAAACAACAATACTTTACCGTTATTTCAAAATCAAACGTTTGACTTTCTTTGGAACAGTTTAAGTATAACTTCCACTGATATTCAGTTGTACACCAAGCGGAGTAGTGAGTACATTCCGAAAGGAGAACAACACATGGTATTCCTCGAACGGGCTCCCATCACAGTACGCACCATGTCTAACTTCATTGATCTGACAGGAACTGGTGTGACCAACGTCATAAATTACTGTCCAAACGAGATGATGTACTTAGGCGTTATTTTTGATAAGGGATTTTGATTAGTATTTCAATAATAAACATTTCTAGCATCACGATGAAGAACACACAACATAAAACCTTGCTGTATGTTACTCAACTCCAGTGTATCAAATTTCATATGGCGTTCGAGAGTTAGCGTAGTACAAAAACACTTCCTACAAAAAAAATTGTCGTGTTAAAATTGGACTTCACTTCGTTTAGTCAGTAATATTTCTATTTTATTGTACACTGAAATCTTACGGGAACTGGTGTATACATCATGCCAGTCACGCTGGCTTCTCACCTATTGATTGATTCCAAATAGACATCGCAAGAAGAATTAATGGTCCGCAAATCCTATCGCAGCTTATCTTTTTCATTAACGGGCTGGGTACTGAGAGATCATGAGACTTTTGAGTACTGATTTCTAATCCATGCTACAATGCTCGAGCTCTACAACTAACCTTAACATACACTATTGAAACAACACTATTTAATATTACCTTTGAATTTAAGATTTTGAAGGATAGAGAGCGCCCATTTGATTTTCAAAATAAATCTGAAAATAGTATTGTATTTTTCGAGACTTTCTGAATTAAGAATTATGTCTAGCGGCAGTCCAACCTGAAACAAGACAAAAAAAAATCTGGTGTAAACATCAAACGACATTCCTTGCCTGTAAAAAAAAAAGGAATTGGGCCGAAATGTTCAATGCCAAAACACGGTTTAAGGTCGTCATAACCTAAATATCGAGTTTCAGCCATTGGTCCATGTGTGTCTGTTTTGAACAAAATATCTCATTTTTTTCTCGTATTCTATAATATACATACATACATACCAAATTTCAAGTCTCTAGCATCTGCCGTACTCTTTATAGACAGGGTTTGCAAAAACCACTAAAAAGCGTAAAAAAACCATCAATGGTAGATTCCACTTCAAACAAGGTAAAAATGACTTATGTATATACTAAATTTGAGATATCTAGCACTTACCTTCTATACGTTTTTTCTTGGGATATTTTGTTCACAGACAGACAGGCAGACATACATGGACCAATGGCTGAAATGCGAAATGGTGGCTCTTGAGGTATACGTATAGTAGCTCACTAATACAAGTTTCCCAACAACCGTTGGCTCTACGACACAGGAGAACTTGTATTTTAATTAAAACGTGTTTCGGCATTGAAAACTTGATATCGAAATTTTCAGCTCATTACAATACTTTCCTTTTTATAATATAAGGAGAAAGTAAAAATATGATAATTAAAAGAAGGTAAAGTCTGACGTGCCAACAACTTTACCACGATGATTATACCAGTTCCAGTCAGATTACTGAAGCTAAGCAACGTGGGGCGTGGTGCGATGTTGGATAAAAGCCCACCCGAGGACTCCAAATATCGTTGTCCTTATGGGGATGCACTTAGCCTCGTGAGGACAACAGAATAGTTGTTGCTGATTACAGTCAAATGCCAGGGGAGGCTAAATAAGTTAACCTAGTAAAAAGAGGTGCCTTCCTAAATCTGCTCTAAAAATCGAGCAGAATTAGGAAGGCACCTGAGCATTTATTGATGAATCTTTGGAATCGATCACGAATTTTTAGACCTCTCAGCCTCATAGTTTAATGCTTTTACGTTTCATCTTTTTTCAACGAAAAACATCTTGCCACCAACAAAAAACAAAAAAAAAAATAGTTATTGTATTGAACGTACTTTAAAATTGATAGTAATTAAGTCTATGATCTCTAAAATATGAGGAGCTGACATGAAATTGGTCGACTCGACAATACTAATGGAAAATAAAGATGAGAATTGAGGAAATTCTGTTTCCAATGATTCCTCGAGTAACTGAGTTAAATGAAATTCATTTCTCCAATCTAAATTGGTCTCGATCTGGAAATAAGAATATAAATCAAGATTAGAGAAGGAGAGGGCAGGATGATCTAATATAAATAGCAGAGGTTCTGAAATAGCGGAGTGTCCACATTCAGATGGCATTTTTGAAGAGGTTAGCAAACGTTTATACGACCATGACTAGCTAAAATAAATGGTACGGAAAACCGTACTAGACTTTCTCTTCCTTAATCATTCCATCCGACTACCACCGAATGCAGATGTTGTTCTTCTAAAGTTGTAAGTCCTTTAGTTATATATTTTAGTTATTGTTATATTTCTATTTTCTGTTGATGTTGACCATTATTTTAAAAAGATTTTGCAGCCTTCGGCTGCGGACTTTGCTCTT
>CM022874.1:31335504-31347793 GCA_012654025.1 Pachypsylla venusta
AAATATAACAATAACTAAAATATATAACTAAAAAACTTAAAACTTTAGAAGAACAACATCTGCATTCGGTGGTAGTCTGATGGAATGATTAAGGAAGAGAAAGTCTAGTACGGTTTTCCGTACCATTTATTTTTTATCCATTCAACTCAAATTCGATGTTTTTTTTTTTTTTAATTCGATAAGTACACATTTTTGATTGGTTGTAATTATTTCATTCTAAACAGAAACATATATTACAGTATCAAAGGCCATTCCCACGGAGTAAAACTCGATTTTTTGCTTCGGCCCGTTATGTGTTCGAAGGATTTACCAACGTCCCAACTTCTATTTCGGAAGTTTTGTCATTACTCATAGAGACTGACTCACCGAATGAAGAATATATTTGTACACGGTAAGGTATGGGTACTCAGTGTCAATCAGCATAACATGACACAGTACTTGCAGATGATTTAGCAAATTATAGTTCTCCAAGAGTTCATGTTTAATGAAAGCTGACACAACACGTTTCCTATCTCTGATCAACTCACATAATGCAGACCAGATATATGTTTCAACGGAGCGATGGGTGTCACTGAAATCAAAATTAACAAAGAAAGAAAACCTTTAGGACACTTGGTAGAACTAATCAAATACAAGAAATGAATATGATTAAAAAACATTTGACTTTATGTTCTACAATTTTAATATATTATTCGATACGCGTATTTCGGATTTTACTCCATTATCAAGAACGAACATTATATTCTTAAGGACTGACTTATACAGTATGTCCCAGAAGTCCTGCCCGGTGCCCATAACTTTTGAACCGCTTGGAAAAGTGCCCATGGCCATTCGAATGGTAACATCAGTATCCAGGTTCGAATCCCGAAAGTGGCTTTTTTTTACCCAAAGAGTCGATTTCTCGTGAAATTTAAATGGAATGGTAAGAATATTTTTTTGAAAAATAAAAGTGTCAATAAAATAAGGTATATTCCCATTTTTGTTTTTTCAAAAAAATAATCAGGGGCGGAGCCAGAGGGGTTCAAAACCAAAAATTGTTACACCCTGTATAACGAAAACCGAATATTATTTTGATGTAGAAATTCGTTAAGGGTGGCTCAAAAAAGGTTTTCCATCTGCATAAGTAATAAAAATAACAATTTTTAAGTTTTATCAGTGCCGTACGTCGGGAAAACCAAATCTCGTATTTCTACGAGAGGTTAAAATGACGACTTTTAGAAAACGGCCATTTTGGGTTAGAAGGTCTGAAGTAAGTATACCATTTAAGACTTAAAATGGGGAGTGGTTTGAATAAGGATCCATTTTAGCCCAAAAAAATAATTACTAACCCTTACACTCATTTGCAACAGGGCCGTATTAATGAAAATCTGATCTAATTAAAAAGAGGAAGGAAATTTACAATCAACACGTAGATAAAGTTATAGAATTAATACACCTAAAACAATTGCGGTAGGTTTTTGATGATGTTCTTTTTTTTTTTTTTTTTTTTTTTTTTTTTGCAAATTTAGATCTCTCAAACAATATTCTATACCACCCACCCCAAAGTGAACAATTTTATAGTGTTTTTCCCCTTTTTTTCATAAATAAATGAAAGCTATACAAATTTAGATGGTTACCTTATCATAAAACCTAAAGAAATGGCAAAACAAAAAAAAAAAATATATAAAAAAGGATGCTTGTACACAAATTTGACTAATTGAATGACGGTTAAAAAAAGGATGGAATTTTACATCAGGAAACAAGTGTACTGGGTACCTATATACAATTTGCTAAGCCCAGATTCTATAATACAATTATTAAAATATGATTTTAAAAATTAATTACCTTCAATGGCCTAAAAAATAATAAAAAAAAATATTATTCATTAGATGGGTATCAAATTTTCCTGGTTGAATCTTTTATATATAAGTTAGTCCTTAAAAATACTCGTATAATGTTCATTCTTGATAATGGAGTAAAATCCGAAATACGGGTATCGAATAATATATTAAAATTGTAGAACATAAAGTCAAGTGTTTTTTAATCATTTTCATTTCTTGCAAAATTAACACTTATAGACCAACATCCCGATCAAAAACATCCACTCATTTATTTGACCCCGCTTTGTCTTCTCGTAATGGATGTTATTCAAAGATGTGTCGTTTCTGATTATTTATTGATTTTCAATGGCCTAAGCAGATTTGTTGGTTTACACCTTAACAATAATAGAATAATGAGTAATTAATCAAATAATATCTAAATTTAGCCAGCGTCTATAGCACCTTGAATACACCAGTCCCCGTCAGATCACAGAAGTTATGCAACGTCCAGCGAGGTTTTACTACGAGGGTGACCACGAAGGTTTGAGCAATCTTGATGTCGGCTATTTTTGGCAAAACCAGTCTGGGTAAAGTCAATGTGGGTAGCTGGTTTGTAAGTTTCCAAGGAGTGGGGAGTAAAACCTCCGTATCTATTACTAGAATTTTTGGTCTGGGATAACAATCTATTACCCATTATCTGTTTATACTACAATTTCAATAACATTTTAAGTGCAACTCAACATCACAGTGTCTCAGACATATTCCTATTTTACCCTCAAACGCTCCCATTTCCAGTCACGTTTGTACAAAAATGACTAAAAAAAGTTCCAACGCACTCCCAGATACCACAAAATAGAGCTTCGATTCAACAGAAAATTGCATGTGGCACTTTGAGATGAGTTAGTTGTGTATTTTTGACAAAATCTTAGTGGTTAAAAAACAAACTATTCGGGCTACCTACATTCTAAAATTGATGTTTTTGTCTTCAGTAATTGCTTTGATAGCATCATTTTTAATATCAATTACATCACAGGAGGCTGTCATTTCTTTCTCTTCCATTAAATGATTCCTTATTTTATCTACGAAATCAGAATACATATTTCCTGAAAGGCAAAGCAAATTTGTTAGTTTGTATATGTTTCCAGAATTCAAATGAAATTGTTACCATAAGTTGGCGGCGCCGTCGTATTCAGCGGTAGTCAGATGAACAATAGTGCATCCCTAAGTTTTTGTACCTAGGGTGAAAATTTATATCGCCATCATATACGTCTATTAGAGAAAACTAATAATCGTCAAATGCTAACCAATAGCAAAAGCACCTAATGCTCTCGAAACCGTTCTCCAGCTATTCAGCTTCCCTTTTCTTTTTGGAGACACTCTGAATATTACTTACCCTTGTTTTTAATAGCTTTTTCGATCGCCACCAATGCATTCAACTTATTGACAAGTACATAAGAATGAGCACAGCACAATGTTTCCTCACATAATTTTCGAACAAAATATTTATCATTTTTCAAATAGTCATCAGATAATCTTGACTCCACATTGTTGTCCATTGTACTGAAAAATAAAATGATAGATCATGCCCACCAGTGGCAGCTGCTCCTTAAGGGCAAAATGCTCAGCCCTCGTCCCCTCCAAAATTACATGATAATTATGTACATCATTATTTTGTAGTTAATTGCAAATATCTTTAAAACAAAACTGGTACCTACATTTTAAAACAAAACTGGTACCTACATTTACTTAGATTTATGTCAATTTAGATTTTTGAAATTGTAAATATAATGCAGCCTGCCAGACAAAATGTTGACGAGCCGCTACTGATGCTCACGAGCTAAAACCTCTTTAATAAGTGATCAATTCACCAAAAAGTAACAGATATCCAAAAATAATCGGGAGTGGAAACAAAAAAGCCATTATTAAAATGCTTCTGAAGATTGTTCAAATTCGGAGTATGTTAAGACCGTTCATCGTTCAAATTCGGAGTATGTTAAGACCGTTCATCGACCGAACCCATAGAAGCCACTACTAGATCCTCCAAGGGAAAATAATAAGCGTAGATACTTACCTGACGAGGAAGAACTCATTGGAACGGTCATACAGTCTACCTTCTGAGAGAAGAACGTCAACGATTCCTACAAACACGGAGAGACATCTGACTAACAAAGTGGTACATTTGGACAATTGAGAGCTGTTGTTAGCTTCTTGTATTTGAGAGAACAGAGTATCTATCACACTGAAATAGAAATGTTCAGCCATTGAGAATTCTCATGATTGGATTTTTAAAATTGTATAAATATGTTTTTGTGTTTCAAATGATAAATAATTGATAATTTAGTGAAATCATACGTCACGCTGTATAAAATCAGCTTATGTAAACAAATATACTCTCTCTCTCTCTCTTTGTTTTGTTTTTTTCTTTAATAGATTGATAATTCTCATGATTTTTTAAAACTATTTTCTCAAAAATCGATTAAATTTTTGAAAAAATCTTTAAATGTTAACTTTTAAATAAATTAAAACAAAACACTTACCAAAAACACTATTATAATTTATGAAAAAAACTAGTTCCGATCATTCGATTCATCATCAGTCTAGTCGAGTCTAGGGATGGAAGTTGACAACTTCCATCTTGAAATTTGGCCGTAATATCTCAGAGAATAAGAATTTGATTTTTTTTAAAGAACCTTGGTGTCAAACGGGGGTGTTTTACTCTAGAAAAAAAAATTCCTTCAAAAAACAAAATATAATCCTTGAAGTATGCAAATCTAAATATGGACACCCTGTGCAAGATTTATTTTCATCTGTACTATTTCTTCAAACATCAATGAACGCGAACATGAACATTCGCAAGTGTGGACGGCATCTGAACATCGATACGAACGTACACTGAACCTTCAGCTCTTATCCGTGAGGTTGTCGGTTTTCTACTGAACTTTGATGTCTGTTACCAATGTGTGGATGGCATATGAACATCGATAAGAACATACGAGTCTATTTTAATGTGATTTCATTTCTCGGAGACTAAACGAGATGTTTTTTTCTTTTTCGTTTTGATATCTAGGTATATTTTGTTAATTTTATTGTTAAAATAATTAATTAAGAAAGTAATTTTTTTTGTAAAATGATAGAAAATACCGACCTCCGTGGCCGAGTGGTCAAGAGCACTACTAACCCGGAGGTGGCGGGTTCGAGTCCAGGCCGGAGCGGAAATTTTCTGACCGATTTTTTCCGTTTCCGGAATGGTATGGATGTAAAAGGAAGTGCCCTGAAGTAATGCAAGAAAATGGTTCCGGGGCATAACCTTTATTTTAAAGGAAATAAAAATAATTGTAAAATACTTTATAGGAAGTAAAAATGTGATATAAGAGAGAGAATTAAAAACAAAATGACATTGAAGAACGGATCACTTACAAACATTTAGTGAACACAGAGTTCTTAAGAAGCATGTGAATGTTCATGTTCACGTTCGTCAGGTGTGGACCTAGCATTAGGCTTACTTGCTTGCTTGTTCATAATTTGTGGTACATTCCCAATTTCGCACAATGCGACAGTGAACATTATAATATAAAAAATGGACATCATAGAACTCAGATTGTAACTCGATCACTACATCAAGCAAAGTACATTTGACATCTTGTGTCCGAACAACGTGTTCAATGTTGATAAATTTTTCTGATAAAGGTTGTAATATATCCGATAAAGCATCTGCATATACTTGTAACGTGCGAGAAGACGAAACTCCACTACAAAATGAACACATTTCTCGATGTAGTTGCAAACTTTTCAATGGAAAGCTAAGAAACTTTTCGAGAGTTTCCTGAAATGAGAGTCAAAATGTGTCAGTTTTCAAGATTTTTTTATATATATATAAAAATGATATAATAGTGGTTCTAGGAATTATAGGCCTCACTCAAATGGCCGAATCAAACATAAATTATATTTATTTCTGATATGATTGTACCACTGAGATCCCGCCAGGGGCTCTTTTTACAACATAAGCAAACAATGAAGATAATGTTGTTGCTGCTAACGTTGTCGAACACATCAACCCACATCCAAGTCAAGGAACGTGGCCGCTTCTATACGGTTTGTCCACAAAGACGATGGGTCCAGTGTGGTTGGATTGTCTGGATAGGTGAAGAGATGGTGGACATCATGGACGGAGCTGCTACAAATGGGACAGAAGTCAGATATTGTAGGATTCTGTCTGGCTTTGTAATTATTAAGTTGTCGACACCATGCAGAACGCAAATGGGCCAGGGTGGTTGTTGTGAAAACAATGTAAAAAGTTTTATTTTCTGAATAAAAAGACTCCTTTTGAGAAAGCAATTATGTGTGCTGAGAATTTTTTTGTGAAATGTTCATTATTGAAAGTAATCTGCTTCTCACCATTGATTCATACTTACTGGCCGTACACTGGACACAGAGTAATAAGGTTTAAATATCACAGAGCCAGGCGCAAACACATGAATACTCCAGAGGAATTCTCTCAATAACTTGTATTCAGATACTATAAGTAGTTTTTCTTCAAATTTCGTAAATTTTTCCCTGAAATGAGTTTTCAAAAAGTGTTATATATGTATACAATTTTTTACGAGATTTTTCTAGTTTGAAATGATTATAAAATTAGATTTGTATCATTTTTATGAATATAAAATTTACTCCAGATTGAATATTGACTACTTACCAGAGAATGGCAAAATTAGCATCTCTTAATGTACTTGAGGGATATTCTCTCAGGTTTTGATTATTCCACCATGAATTTTGTTTATTTTTTTTCAACCATTGCAAGCTTTTCTTTTTTTCCCACAGTAATTTTGTAAAAAAATCTTTGTTCATAATTGGAGCAGATTCACATGGTAAAAGTGTTTGTGATGTTAATACTAATGATGGCATTTGAGATATATTGACTGTAGACGATAAGGTGGGTGTGCGATTATATTTTGTTACAATGGTCACTAGATCTGATTCGGAATCAGTTAATCTGGACGCAGTCTGGAAAAAAAATACAAAGCCCTGATAAAATTATAACATAAAATGGAAGGCCCTCTTGACTTTTGAAATACAAAGCCCTAATAAAATTATAACATAAAATGGAAGACCCTCTTGACTTTTGAAATACAAAGCCTTGATAAAATTATAACATAAAATAGAAGACCATCTTGACTTTTGTAATATACAGCCTTATTAAAATTATAACATAAAATGAAAGACCCTCTTGACTTTTGAAATACAAAGCCTTGATAAAATTATAACATAAAATAGAAGACCATCTTCACTTTTGTAATACACAGCCTTAATAAAATTATAACATAAAAGAGCGTCTTCCATTTTATAACATAAAATGGAAGACGCTCTTGACTTAAATACAAAGCCTTAATAAAATTATAACATATAAATAAAATGGAAGACCCTCTTGACTTTTGAAATACCAAGCCTTGATAAAATTATAACATAAAATGGAAGACCCTCTTGACTTTTGAATACATTTTTTTTTCTGTTACAAAAAGTGACTCTATTTTAACTACTCAGGCCCTCCCCATCTATTCAATAAAATAATACCAGAGCTCTGTACATAAAAAAAAGATAAAAAGATCACTACTAGTTCTATAAACTGTAGATCTCACGCAAATAACATTAAAAAATTCAAACATCATCTTCGTTCATTTTTCATCAACATTTCCTTTTTTTTTAGACATTCACTTTCCCCTCTAATTTTAAGAAAAGGAAAAATAAGTTGAACTGAGTTTTTTTTATTGAATCATCATCATTACCATAGTCATTATCATCACCATAATTATCATTTTCACCATAATTATTATCACTACCATAATCATCATAATTATTATCATCACCACAATCATCATCCATTACTCTCAACTTCCACTGACTGAATTATATTTAATTCAGTCTTTGTATCAAATTTCAACTTTCTCGCTCATCCCGAAATGGTACTTCTCAATTCCGATTTTTCGTTGGTGAAAACCCGCGATAAATGGGGCGAAAACCGGAAATTTTTTATGGGGTATACTGTATACTATTCTCGGTCATTTTTCGTTATCTCCTGTATTTTGCCCAGAAAAAATTGCAAAGAAACCCGCTAAAAAGCGTCAGTTTTGGCGGTAACTTGTTTCCACTTGAACTTTCGATTTCTTATTACGCACCTTCATACTAAAAGGGATATGTGTGCCAAATTTCAAGTCTCTATGTTAAGCCATCGTGAAGTTAAGTTGATTATCATTCAGTCAGTCAATCAGTGAATAGAGTACTAGGACGTACCAGTGCGGAGAAATCGCGATGATGTCAAGTGAGTGTGTTTCTCTTTTATATATATAGATAGATAGTACTAATAAAACACACAGGAACATAATATTTTATATGAAAATATGTAGATATCTAATACGGAAATATTATGATAGTCAGAGTCAGTAAAGTAAAATATTAGATTGGCAGAGTTTTTTCAATTCAAATGACAGAAGTTTTAATTTGTTTACGCAATTCTTGGGAGCCAATAAATCTTACGTTTTCCTCTTCTTCAAAATCAGAAAATCCATCCGACAAATCGTCTGGAGGAAGTTGAAATCTCTCATCCCCTTCTCGTAAATAAGAATTCCAATCTACTTCGTCGTCTTCGTCTTGTAGATTTGATATAGAAAAAGAGAGATCCGGTTTCACTTCTATACATTCGAATGAATCCGACAAACAACCAGTTGGATTTTCAGCCAGTAAAGATAGAAAAGATAAAATAGACCACCCCACATCAAACTGAAACACATAAATAAACAAGTGATATCTAATTACTTATTATTTTCAAGATATTGCTTATTTCTTCCGCCTGCAGAAAAAAACTACTTCGTTCTAGGGGGTAACATCAAAACATATAACACATTTCATCTACAACCTGGTGGAATATGGTAATACAAGTATAAGGCTATGTTCAGATGATCTCGCGGTACCGCGCGGCACAAGATCTATCTAAATAGTGCATATTGTATACATGATCGCGCGGTACTAGTTCAACGAACTTGTTCATTTGATCCCGCGCGGTACCGCGCGATCATCTGAACATAGCCTAAATGGGTCATAAAAAATCTCTCCCCCCCACCCCAATTTCCTTGCCAATTTGTCCGAGGGCATAATTTCTTTCAATCCAATTATGCCATACTAATTTTCATTGTGAAACATAGGGAGATAGGGAGAAGTTACTTTAGCCTGAGTCCATCTGAGCTGATGGTGAAAAATAACACAGAAAGCAACTCTGCAATACTATTATGTTACTAACGTATGTAATTAAATTGCAGTGATTGGCATGGTTCCGGGGGCCTATGTCAATTATTACCCTCCAAGATTAAATTTATGATGACAATTTAAAACTTTAGCAGAAGACAACAATTTATTTAGAGCTGCAGTTTCATACATCCGCCTACCATCGAACACGATATGACTTCTGATTGAATTCGTACAGTGATAGTACAAGATCAACATGGCGTACTGACTGAACCCTTTGCTGACCTTTTAGTACTTTTATGTATTTTGTACAATTTTCATTATTTTATATATGCAAATAAAAGTTACGTGTTTAAAAGAAAAATAATAACTACTTAAATGCACTTTTGAAAATGTATCTCTAAATATGGTCAGAATATCTCAACATCCTCATGTTCCAATTTGTTCGGATAAATAAAGGTTCTAAGTACTGTATGTAATATAATTTTTATATAATTTACCTCCCTATGATTTTGAACAACACTACATTCGAGAAATTTGTCTTTCCTGTATTTAAGATGAACCGATTTATTTATGAAGCCATGATATTTAAATTTTTCAGCAAGTCCATTTAAACAAGAGTTGACTTTAAATTTATCCACGCACATAAAATGATGATACAAAGCGTTGGACATAGAAAATTCCAGACATTGCTCGAAATCGTCCTCATCATCCTGAAATTAAGATAACACCGTCGTTTGTCACAAAGATTTTTCTGATAGTTTACCCTTCCAAACAAAACATCCAACAAAAAGCACAATATTTCTTCAATAATATGAATGCAACAAATGAAGAAAGGACCGCAGAAGATAATTATGAGCTGGTTCTTTAGAGAATGTTTACACACAGTCGAGGCACGATTTTCTCTCATCCTTGACAAACTTCTCTGGTTACAGAGGCGGGAACCCCAATGGCACTTCACTGCATTTAACTCTATAATATAATTACGAGTACTTCAATAGTCAAAGATTTTACACCAGTTCCCGACACTGAAGCAAACTTTGGCGTGTCTAACACTGTGTAGTAACCTTACTCAGGCTTCAACCTTAAACACGTTTATTTGTTGTAACTTGTAATCTAAACCAATATTACTCCCGACACGCTCTGCCCAACAAAATTGTTGTTCATACCAACGAGGCATGGCCGTTTCAACGTAACTCAACATTACGTAAATCAGTGTTTTCATGTGGTTATTGTTGTAGCGGTGTTCCCTTTAAAATCTAGGATTATCTTCATTTACTCATTTTTATACAGAAAAAATGATAGCAATAGGTAGATCTAAGATAACATAAAAAGGTTTTGATGACCCTTGGCTGCGTGATGGCATGCGTTTCACGTCGTCCTGGTTCGCAGCCGGCAATCGAGAGGACTAGCGCTAATAAAATGTAAGTAATGATTTTTTGTGAAAAATTAGAGTTTATCCATATGTAAAATGTTTCTAAGGGATCCAAGATTCATTTTAGAAAATTACCTCAATACCAGTAAGATGTGTTATGAGACGCTTTAAATAAGGTTTCAACTTTTTTTCTCGCTTTACAATTGACATTGTTGTTTTCTGTTTTTAATATTTTAATAATAGAATCGTTCGTTATGATTATAATAAGCTGCTTCTCACTGCATAAATTTTGTTCTTCATCATCATAAATACAACGAGTAGTCTTTTAAAGTCGTCATGATAATGATTTATGATATTAAAACTTAAAGCAGATCGTTTTAATTTTTAATGATAACTGATAAGGGACTAGAGTCGATCTAAACTGTCAAGGGAGATTATTTTTATTTCATATGTAAGAGTTGCCAGATGAGCTTTGATATTTATCCCCATTGTCTGCTAAAAATCCCCGAATCCATGTTTTTTTTTTTTTTTTAAAAAAAAAATCCCATTCCAAGAGTTAACGTTATTTTGTAAATTTAGGTCATAATGTGATGTGGTTTATGTTGTCCTATTCCAAGAGTTAACGTTATTTTGTAATTTTAGGTCATACTGTGACCTGGTTTATGGTGTCCTCACGAGGATCAGTGAATAAATATCAATAACACATTGTGTCGAAATATATTTTTTTTTTACATTTTATTGAACCCATTGGGATTTTAATTCTGTGACCTGGCGGATATAACACTAGTCTCTCAGACTAGGGGCACAAGTTCTACTCAGGCCTAAGGCAATTTTTTTAGAAAATATAAATTTGTCACAGAAAAGTTTAAATGGGTAACCGACTGTCGTCTGTTCGTCGTGCTATCGGGATAACCAATTTTAGGAGACTCGCTAGCAACGTGGTTAATAAACCTACGTTCAAATTTTGGCATTATCAAAAGAAATCTTTTATTTTGAATAAAATAACTAAAAAACTCTAAAGTTAGGGCATAAAATATTTATCTTCAAATTAGATATATCAAAAAGGGACAGAAATCCCCCATCTGGCAACCCTGTAACATAATATTTATAGAGATTTCTGCAACCCTACATATCTATTTAAAGTCATGTCCGAATTTAAACGATTTCTAAAACATTTCAGGTCAGGTCCTACTAAAAGACGAGTTTTGAAACACTCGGGTCTGGGTATTGTATTGACACAGGTTGACACAGTGTTAGGTGTTAGATAAAACTCCCTGAAAACACGTCGTGGTAGGATCGGGTTAAAACAACCTTTTTTACTTTCTCTTCCTATAGAAGATAAAGTATTGTATTCGTGCAGAAATTTTAGACATATTTTGGCTCAAAAAATTTTTTGACGGGAACCCAAAGGCCGAAATAAAAATCAAATATTTTGGGCCATATTTTCACTATTTCGGGTTATTTTTGAATTTTAAAAATATTTGGATATTTGGAGCCATGGGGCCAAAAAAAANACGAAATCGTGTGCAGAGCTCTGGAAGCCAAACTACTAGTCCGATTTTGATGAAATTTGGTACAGGTCATCTTTGGGCAAAAAGCCCGACTCATATTTTTCTTTTTCTCGATATCACCCCCGGGGGGTGGTCCTAGCCCCCCGAACAGGTTTTTTTGGGTCCGAATCTCTAAAATCCAAACCACATAACCAATTTTGATGAAATTTACAATCAGTAATTATGGAATCATTTTATCTAAAATAAATGGTCCCACGTAGGAGTATACCTATCAGGGGGGCCGCCAGTGGCCAAAAAATGTCCGCCAGAAGTCAAAAAATGGAAATTCCTTTTAAAATAAAAAAGAACAGTAATTTGCACATGATTTTTTT